>JBCNYH010000013.1:19507101-19521331 GCA_039654325.1 Tandanus tandanus
AAGTTTTCCGTTACCCCCGGAAAAGGGGAATGGGAAAAAAAAAAAAAAAAAAAAGGATAGGTTTCTCGTGCGCACGCAATACTTTCTTGTGCGCACGAGAAACCTTAGGTGACTGGTGCGCACGTGATATTTTCTTGTGCGCACGCGAAATTTTCTCGTGCACACACCGAAACTTTCTCGTGCGCACAAGGAACCTATCCCTTTTTTTCTTCCCCCATGCCCCTTTTCTCGTGCGCACGCGATACTTTCTCGTGCGCACGAGAAACCCATCTTTTTTTTTTTAACGTCCCTTTAGGGGCTCCGTATGTATCCATATCTTCAGGGAAGAAAATGTCCATTTATGGCATAACCTGGTCATACAGCACATTCAAGTCATCAGCTGACTTCATTTTATTGCCACATTGCATTGCTGATCCTCGACCTGACCAACTGAAGCAACCCCAGATCTTAACACTGCCTCTAGGGGCTTGTCTTGCCTGACCACATTTCTGCTGAAGTTGAATGTTCACTATACTACTAATGTGTTAGTCAGCTCTTAACCCAGATCCAATTTCAGTAATCTCCTTGGTTATTTTCTTTGCTTGATGCTGGCGAGTAATTTGACCCTTCTGAAACATAGTGCCTTTTGTCTTGTGTTCTGGCATGTTTGATTAAGAAATGAGAAGCTGCTCACTGCATCATTTTGTGTTGAATGGATTGTTGCCTGGTGAAACAGTCAAACAATCTAAAGAAGTGTTATTCAAATCCAATCAGTGAATTTTTTTGGCCTGGCGGCATACAGCATTTATAGATAATCCCGTTATGAGTGAGTGATTGATGTTTTGCCTGTAGATCACAGATGGCATTAAACCAACACTGTCTGAACTGGAGAAGTTTGAGGATCAGCCTGAGGGCATTGACTTGGAAGTGGTGACCGAAACAACAGGTCTAAATTATACCTTTAATAAAGTGTGTCAGACATAAGTGTTGATTTTGATTACTGTATTGATTTACTGATTAATCTCTACAGGGAAGGAGCGAGAGCACAACCTCCAGGCTGGGGACAATGTGGAGGTGTGCGAGGGTGAGCTGATCAATCTCCAGGGGAAAATTCTCAGTGTTGATGGCAACAAGATAACTATCATGCCCAAGCATGAGGACCTCAAGGTACATGCTAACAGCTGAGTCATGCATGTCTTTATTGTGATTCCTGAATATATTGCTAAGACTTGCCCACACACTGCCTATATTTCTTAAACATTAGTATATAAAAATTAGTTATTCTGAAATTCTAGACTTTACAATTTCAGTGGCTGGGATCATGGTGCCATAAATTCTTGCTGTGTTTTGAAAACTGTTCAGGAAACTGGCATTGCTGCAAGTTTGACCCAGTGAATCATCAAGAAATTTTCAAACATTGCTGTCAAGGAACTTGATATGAGTTAGATTGACTAAGCAATAAAATACAAAAAACTTCCAATGTTAGACTTTTAATAGCGATTTTGTGGTATTTCCCAGCCACCACAGTGATCCTGTTCATTCCTGATAATCACTTTCAGGCTCAACACTGGAAATTTGTCTGCCATAGCAGGATTCTGTCAAAATTGGAGTTCATGTGTCAAAATTCAGTTGATGTAGCCTGCTCCCAACATAACACTGAAAAGCTTGGCTTTTATAGTTTCCTTTTTCCTTTTTCAGGACCCTCTAGAGTTTCCAGCTCATGAGTTGAGGAAGTACTTTCGTATGGGCGACCACGTGAAAGTCATTGCAGGTCGTTATGAAGGCGACACGGGTCTTATTGTTCGTGTGGAAGAAAACTTTGTGATTCTGTTCTCTGATCTCACGATGCATGAGGTGAGTTTCTTCACAACACCTCAAGGGTTGTAACACTGTATGTAACACTGAAGAATCTGCGCCATCTTATTTTTTCCAAAGGCCATGGCAGTCTTAAGATCACAATAAATTTCTGATATTTTTTTTATCTATTATGATTAATTGACAATCTTATTTTATTCTACATCTGCTGTATACTGCAAGTTGGTTATCTTATTGTGTATATTTCAGCTTAAGGTCTTGCCTCGGGACTTACAGCTATGCTCAGAGACTGCATCTGGGGTGGATGCAGGAGGGCAGCATGAATGGGGGGAGCTGGTACAGCTGGATCCACAAACAGTGGGCGTCATTGTCCGGCTAGAGAGAGAGACCTTTCAGGTAGAGTCTGTCCAGTTAGCTGATTGGATCTTCCTGTAAATGTGTAAAAAGTCTTTTTGGTACTTTATAATTCTAATCGTGTGATTATATGGAACCTTTTTGTTCCTAGGTACTTAATATGCATGGTAAGGTGCTAACAGTGCGGCACCAGGCAGTGAATAGACGGAAGGACAATCGGTTTGCTGTCGCCCTGGACTCTGAGCAGAACAACATTCATGTAAAAGACATTGTCAAAGTCATAGATGGACCACATTCGGTAAGCAAAGATCAGCCTGTGTATTTCAGTCTGTGTATGTCTCACTGAACTGAAGAATCTTTGCAGTCAAACATGCGCTGAAGTACTAAATAACACAAAATGACACGAAGGTTCAACAAAATAATTTTTATTTGACAGAATAATTAAACTGAAATGCACCAAAGGGAAATTGCATTTGAGTTTATTTAAGTGACCATGGTCCCTCATGCCAGCATGACTTAGAGCCAGAAGTGTCTCTGAAGATGTGCCAGTATTCACTGGTGTATGAACAAATGGCTTTAACATGGCAGAACCAGTATACCAGTTCAGATCACTCATCGACCACATGAAATATTCGTAATAAACTGAGTTGGAACAAGAAAGAAATGGTGATATGCACCTGCTTTCTATAACTTGTACAACAGCAGCTGTGATGTGCACTAGCCTCACTGAGCCTCATCGAGTTCAAGGTATTCCTAATGTGCCTAATGTCACTGGATTTGTTGCCAGTAAAATGGAAGTTGGTAACAGGCTCCAAAAAGTAATAAAAATATATAGCTATAATCTGCTAATTCCCTGGGGATCTTGAAATGACACAGAGCTCACAGAGGTTTACATACCAAGTCCTATGTTGATGTGGCCAGGTATGTATTATAAAAAATACATTGTCACCATTTCAATTTGTCTGACACAGCTCTGCTGTTCACTGAAAAAGACTTGTCCTTTGCAATAACTAGAACAGAACCTAAAGGCCCTATAAGTGCAATTTTGCAATAATTGAAGTTACGGGTTCATGAGAAGTTTATATATATATATATATATATATATATATATATATATATACATATAAAAATAAAAAATGAGCTTAAAAATAAGCAAGCAATTGCTTGTGGAATCTGTGTTTTTTTTTATGGATTGCTTTAAAATTTGGAATATCCCATCAATGCAGCCTTGTCGATGTGCCCAAGAAATTTTAGAATGATTGATGCAATGGTGAATGATGTTGGCTTATTTGTGTATTAATTACAAAATGACAACTTCATTGTCTTGTGGCAGCCATGTTTTTTGATATAGCATCATTTCCTTCCCAATTTAAATTCGGTATATGATCAACGTGACGTGTTTCACGATTTCATGCATTTCATGCAAATCGGATCAGCCGTGTCAAATTCAATATGCAAATTAGCTCAAAATCCAATATAGCGCACATGAAACATCCAAGAGGCAAGATTGTTCCTTGTGAGGAGTGGAACCTGTATACCAATTTTCATGACTTTTCGTCAAACAGTTCAAGGGGGTGGAGTGTTTAAAAATGACAATTTGAATCAGACATAGCTGCCAGGTCATGTGACCTATGGACACAAAATTTAACAAATGAGTGTTGTTTAGAACATGACCCTCCACCATACAACCAAATTTACTGAATTTTCACTGAACAATTTTAGTTTTAGGCCAAAAGGAAAAAAGTGGTGGAGTAATTTAATGACCCGCATAAAAATATTAGGGTTCCAAGCTGGCACTGACCCCTAAAATAGCGAAATGTCTGGTGGCACAACATAAAATTTAATCTTGGATTGTATAAGTGGTGAATGAAGCATAAGGAATAATTTTCACATGTGATTGGATGCCACAGTCGGTGTTGGTGATTTCTTGAGAGCGAGATAAACCATGTTTTTCTTGTAATGAGTGATAACAGGAACAAACTTGTTCATGAATTTCATTGAAGTATTCTAAAAAAACAGTGATGAAATGAAGTTGGAGCGTTTCCCAACATGCAAAAGAATTAAAAACACGTGCTTTATTGCATACCTGGAAGAAATATCACAATTTCAGCTTCCCAAAGCAAAGAACATCGTTTTCAGAATGTTTTTTATTTATTTTTTTACGCTGAGCTATGCCACCAAGAAAATAAAAATAAAATGGGGTTCAGACTGTTGACATGATTTTTAGAAAGATTTTTTTATTATTATTTTTGATTCTGCCGTTTCAGATATGCCACGTTGACCACTGCCTTTTCTTGATTTCCATTTAAAAATGAGCGAGTGTAGAAAAAGTCTATTTAGTAGTATAGTGTTGGTGTTATTTGACCAGTGCATTGGGCTTATGGATTATTTATCCATCTACCTATGTCTTGTGTACTGTTGATGAGGAAGTGTATTCTTTAAAGAACAGCATCCGCAATAGATTTAAAGTGAACATTCTGTAAGCGACTTTCTCTTGATTGTTTGTTTGACAGGGCAGAGAGGGTGAAATTCGGCATCTCTTCCGAGGGTTTGCCTTCCTTCACTGCAAGAAGCTTGTTGAAAATGGAGGCATGTTTGTCTGTAAGACACGTCATCTTGTGCTGGCTGGGGGATCAAAGGTAAGTGTGTCAGGAAAGCCTGTGTCGACCCCCCAGGCAATTCTTTTTTTTTTTTTTCTTTTTCTTTTTTTTTTTTTTTTTGTCCTTGTTTGGCAGATTTCTACTATGTAGACCTGTAAGAGCAGGTTTTTTTTAACAACAGACTAAAATATTTTTATTTTGCTCCTTCTTGTATTCTTAACAAAGCCTGAACTAGTGCTTTGATTTAACGTTTAATAATTTTAATACAGTAGTCTGTCCTGAGCTGATGTTGTATATGTAGTACTTTTCATA
This sequence comes from Tandanus tandanus, assembly GCA_039654325.1. Classification (NCBI taxonomy): domain Eukaryota; kingdom Metazoa; phylum Chordata; class Actinopteri; order Siluriformes; family Plotosidae; genus Tandanus; species Tandanus tandanus. The sequence goes on from JBCNYH010000013.1 coordinate 19,512,162, forward strand.
CTATGTATATTCTGTTGAAAGTACTGTTTTAAACAGACCAGTGACACATACTGTCACGTTTTCTATGCCATTCAAAAGGAGGTTGCCCTAAATACTTTCACAGACCTCCCCTTTCACCTTGCCTCTGAGGATGGAATTAAGTGACTGGACCCCCAGGTAGCTTTTGATGCTGCTGCCATCAGCTCAGGGTGGAGAATGTCTGCATATAGAATCAAATCTGAAGTCTCTACTTTCAAAAATGAAAGCAAAAAGCCTGTATTGACCAGTTCTGTCACACATGTCGATAGTATCACTTCCGATAATCTCGTGCGCCAAACGTTGATATGCCTGCGCACTGTGTAGATCGCTGGATTCGAAACAGCAGCTGGGTGTCCAAGTCAACACTTCTGACTGGGAAGTAGCTGCTGTGAGAGAGCGACAAAAGGAGCGGCTTGGCGAAAAAAATGTTCCTGTTTTAGAATTCATTGCGCACTTGGCAAGTTAATAAAAAAGGATGCTTTCCCCAATTTTATTTTGTTTTTAGAAATCGCGAATATTAACATCGGCAGATCTGTGAAACAAGGAGTTAAGAATGGCCTTATAAACTTTATTTAAAAAAAAATAAATAAAACATTCTTTTCTTACACATACCACTCTGAAAATACTGTGGCCTTTTTGCATGTCAGGTTATTTTACTTACAAAATATTTAATGCTATACTTATGTACAATATCTGTTTTTATTTTGATATTACAGCCTAGAGATGTGACTAATTTCACCGTTGGTGGTTTTGCTCCCATGAGTCCTCGAATTAGCAGTCCAATGCACCCAGGAGGAGGGGGTAAATGATGCTCTGTCATAAGCGCCATGTCATGACGTAAAAATGAAATGCTGAAACAAGTGGTGCAGGTTGTGTGATTTGTTTAAACTTGAAATATTCTGTTCTATTTGCACCTCCAGGTCAGATGCAGAGGGGAGGTGGCGGCGGTGGTGGAATGGGACGTGGCCGTGGAAGACGAGACAACGACCTTATTGGGCAGACAGTCCGTATATCCCAAGGACCATACAAAGGTATGAGTGGTGATGACTCTTGAGTGGTTTGTATGTCCAGCACATACAGTCCCCTTCGCCTCACATTTTGCGACATTTAGTAATGTTTAGCAACATCTGTGCGAATGTTGGCGAAAGACAGACCTTTAGCCGACTCCAGGTATAAAACTAGTTGAATGTCATGCGAATCTTGGAATTGAACCACCCAACCCTACAAAAAAGGATCAGCAAACAAACCCTTACGAACCCTGACGAAATCCAAAAATCGCTACATCCTTAAACCAATACACAAAAGATTCACATAGGAGTGCTACAGAATTAATCAAACTTTAAACTGTTTTTTTGTTTTTCTTATTCCTGGTAGAAAATCGTCAGTCCCCCACAAAAAATATATAACTTCATACCCCTACCCCAAAAAATATATAAAATTGAAGTTTCTTCAAACTTGGCAGTTATTTCTACTAGGCAGTGTAGATGTGCATGTTGAGGGTAATTTAGGGGATTTCTGTAATACATATCCTGACGCGTGGAGGCCGGGTGGATATGTCGTCGTCTGATGTGCTTTGTTGATTGAAATTTCTGGTTATTGTTCTTGTTTAGGTTACATTGGAGTGGTCAAAGATGCCACGGAATCCACAGCAAGAGTAGAGCTGCATTCAACCTGTCAGACTATTTCTGTGGACCGTCAGCGTCTGACCAGTGTGTATGTGATCCTTTACTGTTTTATCATGGATCTCTTCAAGGCACAATATATGACTAGGGGAAAAAAGACCATGAAATGTACTGTAATGTGATTCCATGGAAATAGTTTTTGATAGTTTTTCTTTTGGAAATCAGTGGTGCAAAGAGGCATGGAGGAATGACCTCCACTCATGGTCGGACTCCGATGTATGGCTCCCAGACACCCATGTATGGATCAGGCTCTCGTACACCGATGTATGGCAGCCAGACCCCCCTCCACGATGGTAAGACCTATTAAGAGGTATCACTTATTCTCCTTTTGCAGGTTTTTTGACTGTGTTTTACAGGAGTCTGCTTTGTTGCAGGAAGCCGAACACCTCATTACGGCTCCCAGACCCCGCTGCATGATGGAAGCCGAACACCTGGGCAGAGTGGGGCTTGGGACCCCAACAATCCCAACACGCCATCAAGGCAAGAGATAAAGACTCACAATCATAAACCAGTTTAAAAAAATTTATTATTTTTCGTTGGTTCTAACTTTTTTTTTTTTTACGCAGGCCAGAGGAGGATTATGAGTTCAGCTATGATGACGAGCCCTCTCCATCTCCTCAGGGCTATGGGGGTACACCTAATCCTCAGACCCCTGGCTACCCAGAAGTCCCCTCTCCACAAGTCAATCCCCAGTACAATCCCCAAACCCCTGGAACTCCAGCAATGTGAGATGATTTCTGGATCTCGAGTAGCACATGCTTATCTAGGTCATACTTATTTTGGACTAATTTAATGGACTTTGCAGGTACAACACAGACCAGTACTCTCCATATGCAGCACCTTCTCCACAGGGCTCTTACCAGCCCAGTCCCAGTCCACAGAGTTATCACCAAGTGGCCCCAAGTCCAGTGGGTTACCAAAACACACACTCACCTGCCAGCTATCATCCCACACCCTCACCTATGGCATACCAGGTACCCTCTTCATTTTAGTTTTAGTTTTTTGTTGACTGTTGCTATATAAACGTGTTTGCCTGTATAGAAGATATGTAAATGAATACAATGGTTAACTGTATGAACTTTAGGCAAGTCCGAGCCCCAGCCCGGTAGGCTATAGCCCCATGACTCCTGGGGCTCCATCCCCAGGTGGCTACAACCCTCATACCCCTGGCTCAAACATAGACCAAACCTCCAGTGACTGGGTGACTACAGACATCCTGGTGCGTGTCAAGGACACATTCCTAGATGTAGGAGTCATCAACCAGACAGGCGTCATCCGCAGTGTAACTGTAAGCTCTTTTCTTCTGTTCCGTTTTATTATTATTTTGAATGTCATGGTAACCCTCTTTCACAACACTTACCTTCTTCCTCCTCTTATTATTATTATTATATTCATTTATTACTATCTTTTTATTTTTATTTATTTATTTATTTTTTACATCACAACGTTTCCAATATTAATTCAGTGTAAGTTTACATCACAAAACTTTTTAGTTTTTTAAATATTTATTTTATTTTTGCTTTTATGTTGCTCATGAATTGGTAATCACCCCATAGTTAATGGAACCCACACTTTCTTTTAGTATCCTGCTATAGTGTTTTTGCTTTGTTTACATAAGGGCTAAGATAATGGTCAAAGTATTTTAAGTTATTTAATATTTTAATGTGTGAGTATTTGAGCTGCATTATTTAGCCTGGCTATAGTGAATGATTAAAAAAAGCTGTGTAGGCAATGCGAGCTGCGAAGCAATAGGCTCTTATCTCCTGGACTTGGTTCGTGTTTTGCACACAGGGCGGCATGTGCTCAGTCTATCTGCAGGACACAGAGAAAGTGGTCAGCATCTCGAGTGAACATCTAGAGCCTGTGACGCCGACCAAAAACAACAAGGTACAGTTCCTTTCTCTTATATGATAGCTGAGGAAAAGCTGGAACATGTGTTACTCCTCTTTGAAATGCAGTGGCTTTCTGTATCTGGAGGTGACAGTAATTTGTGCATAGGTTTAAAAAAAAAAAAAAAGAAAAAAAAAAAGGCAATGTGGTCTTTAGGCTTGTTAGGAAAGTATAATAGTATAGTATAATAAATAGTATGTTTAATGGTGTGATCTCTTCCAGTATCAGTACTTATAGTAATATCAGGGGTGATCAAATTCCCGATTAATCCGGAATTGCAGTTTTAAGGTCCCAGTTAATCCGGAACTCCAGTTTTTGGTTTATAAGCAAGTTAAAACTTCCTTTAATAATTACACTTTGTTTTCTTGATGCTGGCTGAGGTCGTCGTCTTGTTTTAGGAGGGGTAAAAAAAAAAAAAAGCCTTATCTTCTCTTAATCAAATGAGTTAATCTCAGTATTAGGTACTGTGTTACATGCCTTTGACACTCAGTTCTTGAATCCTTTTGTAGATTGTCTCTTCAATCTAAAAATGAAATCATGGGATTCTTGTTGGAATTAGGACATTCATCGGGGGTTCTATTGGGGACAAAAAAAGTTATCACCCCAGAATATTTTAACAAGTTCTAAGAGCTAAAGAAATTATTAATCAACCATCTACCGTGCTACTGTGACTACTAGGAATGCATTGTTTACCCTTTTCAGTGCAGAAATATAACTGGCCATCTGATTAAAAGTAAGTTTTTAATTGTGTAAGCACTTTTCTAAACCATGAATCACAAAAGTACACACACATTATCCATATGCACTACAGTTAATCAAATAACATACTGAACATACTTCAATAGAAGTAAGGCTATAAAAAAACACAAAGCACCAGTGAATAAAAGTCTAAAGTTTAACATCTGGGTGCGGTTAAAATGTTTCTTGAAGCTTACTGAATTCGATAATGTCACAAGAGGGATGTGTATGAACATAGTCAGGAAATACAGAGTATTCCTTTTCTATTCCAAGTTAAAATGAATAGCCATTGTTAGGGGACCTAGGAGATCTTTGGAATATTACATGGAGCCAACATTTCATGTAATGCTTGATATATCAGCACCAGCAAATTTAACGTATTCCTGTAATTCACTGGCAACCAGTAAAGAGAGGCAAGGTTCAGAGGGATGTGCTTTATGTATTTCGCCTTCATAAGACGGCGAGCTACTTCATTTCAAACTAACTGGATATGAGACAGAGATCCTTGATTATGGCAAAAAACCTAATGCAAAAACAATTAACTATGGTATTCCACACGTGATTATATGAATTTATGGATAATTTTCTCATGAGATGACAATGCACGTCTAATCTTAACCCTGGGTTTACACTGGGGTCATGATCTCCACAATTTGAGAGAATCGTGATGAGCGTGGAGGGTTGTGGGATCGAATGGTGATGATCTTGAGGGAACCTAGTGGAATCGTGATCGTGATTATTACAATTTTTTTACAATTTTATGCCAATCATAATAGAATGTGGGAATTGTAGTTGACCTTACCAGAGCACAACAGACTTTGATGTGCCATCATTGGTGATCTTGATGAACTTGGAAACACGATTCGTTGAAGTTTCATCTCGTGGATGCACCCTGCCTCCTTTTTATACCCTAATTGTGCGCTGAGCATGCTCATAAATCGTGGAGCTACACGCTTTTTGAATCCTGAAGATCGTGGACATCATGCCTCAGTGTAAACCCAAGTTTAGCAATACTTCTTATATCAAGAAAGTAAGTCTGAGTTAGTTTCCTGTATCAGGATTACCTAGTCCAGTTGCTCTTAAACTTTATGTAGCCAATGTAGGGCAGTAAATAGTGCCAAAAGTACTCAATGCAAAATGATGTGTTGAGTTACATGAGTTGAATAAAAAGTCACAATAACAAAGCTTGAGATTTTCTGCACTGCAATTTGCTACAAATTGAAAAAAAAAAAAAATCCCACAGCATTATGATCCTTTATGTATTTATCTATTTATTTTAAATATGTATATATCGACAAAACAAATGCAGTATTCCAAATTCAAAGCACAAATATTCACCTTCCTAAAATAGTTCTAAACTATTTGGTTGCTAAAATACCAGGTTCATTATTCAGCAGCTAATATTCAACCTACTACTTTTCAACCACACAAAATACAAACGGTAGAGACTTTGAATCTGTATCAGCAATCTATTGCTCTTCCTGAGTACCTGGATGTGAAGACTTGAATTCTGACCTGAGTTTTAACACAAATTATTGGCAGCTTGTATTTGTGAGCTTGAAAATTGTGGGTTGGTTATTAGCTGCTGAACATGGTGCTTTAGCCAAATTGTTTGGAACAGTATTTTAGGAAAGAGAATATTTGTTTTGAATGCTGTATTTTATTATTTTTTTTTTTTTGAAAGATGCATATAGAAAATTCAAGCATTATAAATGCTGAGTTATTTTTGCTCCAAATTGTAGCAAATTGCACAGCTGCAAAATTTGAGCTTTGTTATAGTGCTATGTTTTTATTCTTACTCTTGATTTAACATGTCATTTTGCCTTGAGGACATTTGGCACTACATTACTGCCACACCAGGGACAATTTACTAAGGTAAATACTATAATAGTGTGTTGTCGTTTCCAACATCTGTAATTAAATGAAATAAAAGGGACACCATGATATTGCTTTAGAGATGCCACATTGAGAACTACTGAAATTCCACAGCCATGTTTAGATAAGGTTGCGTAAGATCTTGTCAAAACAGGAGTAAAAATAACAGCTGCTGTTCCTGTAAAAGCACTCAATGAAGAACATTGCACTCTTTTGATTATTACATAATGTGTTTGTGGCCTGTAGGTGAAGGTGATTTTGGGAGAAGACAGAGAGGCCACAGGTGTCCTGCTTAGTATTGACGGAGAGGACGGCATTGTCCGGATGGAACTGGACGAGCAGCTCAAAATTCTCAATCTCCGCTTCCTTGGAAAACTGGAAGTGTAAACAAGTGAATTTATCACAGTCAACAAAATTTAGTTCATTCTATTGTGTTCCATCATATAATTCAATGATGTTATTTGAATGCCTTTTTTTTTTTTTCTTATTTTTTTTTTTTTAAGTCAATGTTTTAGTGGCTATAACTCATCAGTGATGTCTCAATTTCTGGGAAATGAATCAAGGTCAATAAAAAAATGCTGTGCAATTTGCAGTGCTTGCTTCAAACCCTTACAGTCTTGAGTTGTAGCTGTAGAGCAATCATAATTTTCTCAAGAGAAAGCATTGGGATTTCCTTTTTTCATTGGGTCCTATTTTCCCATCCATCCATTTAAAATGTTTACTATGGACAATAACAATCAGAATGGGTCCAGTATTGATTTAGGTTGTTATATCTGACAAACGCAAAAATGGCTATGCACTGCCTACCCAAAATAAGCTGCTTGATTGCGATACATTTGTGTCTGAAGAATAAACTGAAGAATAGGGTTTTAATTATTGCATATTCTTCATGGCAACTTCAATAAATATATTTATAGAAATTATATATAATTATGTAATTATTGTATATTCTACATGGCTACTTCTCTAAATATCAGTAAACATCCCCTGTGTGATAAACTACTACATGCACTGTGTCAGACCAGAAGAGGAAAAAGGTAAAACAGTCACTGATTGTCTTTAGAGTTAATGAAGTAACCAGACTCTGGTGTATCCCTGTGTAGAATGTTAGTGCATATAGCCATTTTTGCAGTTGCTGGATGTTTCTGTACATAGTAAAAAAAAAATGGCATGAAACAGACTGGAAAATAGCATCCAGGTTTAAAATAAAAATCTGTCCTCCTTTGATACTGGCAAACATGGGAGACGATTACTCAGGGTACTCGCACTACGTTACTTCCATACCAGGGACAATTTACTAAGGTAAATACCATAATAGTGTGTTGTAATTTCCAACATCTGTAATTACATGAAATAAAAGGGAAGCCGATATTGCTTTAGAGATGCCACATAGAGAACTACTGAAATTCCGCACCCATATTTAGAGTTTTAGAGGTTGTGTAAGATTAAATCTTGTCAAAACAGGAGTAAAAATAACAGCTGCTGTTCTTGTAAAAGCACTCAATGAAGAACATGGCACTCTTTTGATTGGATTTGATTTAGAACGAGGTAACATGAGAAGTCAGTACCTGGGAACGCTCAAGGAAATTCTGTGTTCAGGGGCATGGCTGTTTGGGATGTTCATGGTTTATGGGGAAGTAGAAAATGGTGGTGTTTTTGGGGCAGGGGTGTCCGTAAGTAGTGTTCGTGGCCCTGCTGCTGTCGAGTTCCTCTTCTGTCTGGCAGCCAAGAGTTACATTCTTAGAGATGGAAATCTTTAACTGAATCCATGCCTCTCTTTCCTAAATTCAAAGAAGAAATGTTCTTGTTTTTTCCGGTTCAACAGGGATGAATTACTCTTTATTATGGTATTGAATTCTGCATCCCACAGCCGTCTTGATGCTTGGAGATGAAGCATTATACAGGTGAATCTTAAGTAAATACAGTGCCTTGCAAAAGTATTCACCCCCCTTGGCTTTTTACCTATTTTGTTACGTTACAACCTGTAATTCTTAATTAGTTTAATCTGAATTTTATGTGATGGATCTGCACAAAATAGTCTAAGTTGGTGAAGTGAAATGAGAAAAAAATATATTAAATCATTTTTAAGAATAAAAATCTGAAAATTGGCATGTGCATATGTATTCACCCCCTTTGCTATGAAGCCCCTCAAATGTTCTGGTGCAACCATTTACCTACACATCAGTGAAATTAAGTCCACCTGTGTGCAATCTGTCACATGATCTGTCAGTATAAACACACCTTTTCTGAGAGGCTCCAGAGGCTCCAACACCACTAAGCAAGAGGCATCACACCTTGTAGACCAGGGAGCTCTCCAAACAAGTCAGGGACAAAATTGTTGAAGTACAAGTCAGGGTTGGGTTATGAAAAAATATCCAAATCTTTGATGATCCCCGGAGCACCATCAAATCCATCATCTTCAAATGGAAAGAGCATGTTACCACAACAAACCTGCCAAGAGAGGGCCGCCCACCAAAATTCACAGACCAGGCAAGGAGGGCATTAATCAGAGAGGCAGCACAGAGACCAAAGGTAACCCTGAAGGAGCTACAGAGTTTCACAGCAGAGACAGGTGTATCTGTGCATGGGACCACAATAAGCCGTACACTCCATGGAGAGGGGCTTTTTGGAAGAGTGGCCAGAAAAAGCCATTGCTTAGTGTTAAAAATAAGAAGGCACGTTTTAAATTTGCAAAAGGCATGTGGGCGACTCCCCAAATGTATGGAGAAAGGTGCTCTGGTCAGATGAGACTAAAATATAACTTTTTGGCCACCATGGAAAATGCTATGTCTGGTGCAAACCAAACACATCCCATCACCCCGAGAACACCATTCCCACAGTGAAACATGGTGGTGGCAGCATCATGCTGTGGGGATGTTTTTCAGCAGCAGGGAAACTGATCCGAGTCGAGGGAAAGATGGATGGTGCTAAATACAGGGATATTCTTGAGCAAAACCTGTTTCAGTC
>JBCNYH010000013.1:19533818-19544144 GCA_039654325.1 Tandanus tandanus
TTTTAAAGCATTTGGGCTTTGACAGCCTCCTTATTTCTCTATTGAAAAAAAAAAAAAAAAAAAAAAAAAAGACGTCGCATTTAGGTTTTCAAAAAGTTCTGATGAGAAACCAGGAATGAAAAAAATTTTTTAATCTGGCCCAACAGAAGCTTTGACAGCTTGCTGTGTATGGGGCTGTGTGAATGCCCATGCTGGGAACCCACTCCACTGCCACAGCACCTCCAGTGAGTCTATGAGCATCAGAACTGGACCATGGGGCTAAGAAGATGACCTGGTCTGATGGCACCAGGATGTACCATGAGGAGGAGTCATGCCAGTGTAGGTGATGTGATGCTCTGGGCAATATTCTGTTGGGAAACCATAGGTCCGTATATTCATGTGGATGTTACTTTAACATGTACCACCTACCTTAACATTGTTGCAGACCATGTAAACCCCTTCATGGCAACCATATTTCCCAATGGCAATGACCTATTCCAGCTGTATAATGTGCCTTGCCACACTAGAAATGATTCAGAAATGGTTTGAGGAACACAACAGAACAGTGTTTCTTTGTACTCCAGATTCTTCAGAATCTGATCAAACATCAGTGGGGGATGCTGGACAAACAGTTCCAATTTATGCGTCAGCTAACATTCACTTCTCTGTTTAAAGCCACATAAATCACATGACTACTGTTTTTAGACTGCTTTCCACTTTCACTTTGCCATGTTAAAGTTGTTGTTTTTTTATTAAGAGTGAACTGAAAAAAAGCATGAAATATTCATGTTAAAAGATAGGCTTGTTTCTTTGGAGTTTAAATCCACACAGGAGAAAATTTTATTTAAAGAATAAAAAAGAGTGCAGCACCAACCAGAACAATGACTATGACAATTGCTCAATTTGGTAACTCCATGTTGTACACTGTGGACTATCACACCGCATGTGGAGCAGATGTAGTTTGTTCTCTCCTGTACACCATACTTGGCATCTGTTCAAGAGCTCTCTGGTTGATGTGTGTCCTTGTATGGCCCCACACTAGACGAACAGCAGGACGGCTTGCAGCAAGCATATGGACATGAGACACTTACTGGTAACTACTTTTGCATTCTTTCCACAGTCTTCATGTTGGCTACAATACTGCAAGTATTTACAGAAGATTCAGGGGAAATTATTTATTTATTGTAAAGCTTGTGTAAATTCATGTAAACAGTCCAATAACAGCTTGACCTCTGTACTACTTGAGTCTAAAAGGAATTTCATAAGATATTAGTTCCTGTCTGCTGGACTGACATTACAATAGCCATCCTCTATTGATTATAACAAGTTTATTGTTGATTATTACAAGTCAAGAGTCTTGTTACTTATAAACATGCGTTAGCTACAGAGCAAATGTGTTGGCCAGAAATAACTTGTGTTAACTGATACCAAAGGAGCTGCTTTATCAGGAAGTCATACACTGTATATAAACCTGCTATACAAAACCTTAAATCAGACAACAAAAATGTGTTGTCCTGATTTAATCTCTAAAACCCCCTTCTGTAGAAAATATATGAATGACCTTTTTTGAATTTAAACATGCCTTCAATGCGTTCCCTGATTCGCTGTAGACTGTAGATGTTTCCTCACATGGATCTATTCTCAAAGCACAAAAAGAGGTCACTTCAGTGTCACTGACACACACTCCTGCTTTAGCCTGTGTACATGTGGATACACACATACGTTATGGACGGCATAAACTGCTCTGTCCCACCCCTATTAGTGGACTGTGCTCTGATTGGTCTGGGAAACTGCTGCACAGTCTCAATAGGCCTATAACACACCTGACTCCATTTTCACTTGCATGTTTGACCTTGGACACCATAACATTCCCTGTGTGCCGGATTAATGTGTAGCAACCCGGTGAGTGGATTCACAGCAAACAAGAGCTGTCCAACGTTCTATTTATATTATTAGGTAGTTATTGTTAAGCCAAGATATGCTCCACTGCATCACTCTAGCTTAAATTAAACCCACATATTAGCCATAAATTATTTCCTTTTGTGTCTATGAGCCTTGGCAAAAAAATTGTAAACTACCACATTGTTCTCCCAGATTTTAAAAAACATTTAAACATATCCCAGATGGTTTCAGGAACATACCTCAAACGATCAATACACATTTTTAATAAACAGCATATCTTTTCCCAGGACATGTAGAGGAAAAATGTAGAATCAATCAACTTCCCTTTAATAATGTACTGAATTACTTACCAAAGTGTTAGATTTTCCTTATAGTTTTGATGATATATCATAGAAGAATTGCTTCTGCTTTTTTCCCCCTCAAAAGCAACACATTGATTTTGATTCACAGTCAGACTGTGCAGGATTATTAGAAACATATGTCCTAAATTTAGTAAAAATCTGCAGAAATATGATGACAGCACAAGGTCACTTACAAAATACCGTACACTATATCGGATCAATCAGACCCAGATGTTCTTCTAAACCTCCCATTTCAAGTGTTGCCCCTCCTGTTCGAATAAACACTCTTCTGCAATGGCTTTGGGGCATGTGTGTGGAAATTTGCCTTGTAAAGTATTCGTGACATTAGGATGAATAATGATCAGATGAAAAATCTGGGCTCAGTCAGTGTTACAGTTAAAGTCAGGGCTCTGTGCAGGACATGTGTTATTTTGTTCTAATTCAGCAAACCATGTATTCATGGATATGGCTTGTGCAAAAGCTATGACCACACTTGCAGAGGTTTGGTTCCATATTTTCACTGGGGGGAATTTTAATGATGCAGCATACAAAGACATTCTAGATAACTGTGTGGTTTTCAGCTTTTCAACTGTTCAGGAAAGAACCATCTCCATCTCTCCCCATACTTTTGAGCACATAGTGAATAATAAAATCTATCTGTTTATCTATATCCACACACACACACACACACACACACACACACACACACACACACACACACACACACACACACACTTACATTATATATGTATATACTGTAAATATGTATGTCAGATTCAGTTGTCCGGTACTGTATTATTTGAAACTCAATTTTGATTTTGCTCTCATTCAAAGGCTATTTAAGATATTAACTTGATATTTGCAGGAATTACGAAGAACATCTGCTTGGTAAATTGCATTTTAATAAGATTATGGCTAAGGGTTTTAGAATTATTGAACATTTTTTTTGGTCCACCCGTAATATACGCTCTCTCTATATATGTGTATAGGGCAGCACAGTGGTGTAGTGGATAGCACGCCCACCTCACAGCAAGAAGGTCCAGGGTTCAATTCCCAGGCTCGGGCGTTTCTGTGCAGACTTTGCACGTTCTCCCGTGCTTATATTTCCTCCCACAGTCCAAAGACATGCACATTAGGCTAACTGTCTGTTCCAAATTGACCCTAGGTGTGAGTGGAAATGGTAGTGTGTGTTGCCCTGGTGACCTGTTCAAGGCATGCCCTGCCTTTTGCCAGTGTTGATTGAGACAGGCACAGCCTCCCTGTGACCCTTGTAGTAAGATTAAACAGTTCAGCAAATGAGTGTTATACTGTATCTATGTTAACAGATTTCATTTGTTTGATGAAATTTTTCATACTTCCATATAACAATAATTTGTGTAAAATTTTTGCAGAGCCTTCAACGAGTGGCCACCCGGGCCTTCACTACAACTGCCAGACAGATGAAGAACAGGGTGCCAGAGAAGCAGAAGCTTTTTCAGGTGTACTGCAAGCTGCTGGGAATCCAGAACTGATTAACTTTACACTCCTATAGTGCTCTTTTCAGTTTTGGGTCTCAGTCCAGTGTGCAACCCGGCAGTGTATTTAATGGGATGTATAATAAAAAACATGACTTCAATACATTTAACCAATCATGTAGGGTTTTACTTCATGTGGTTTTGTTTTTTTCCAGGAAGACAACGGTTTGCCGGTTCACATCAAAGGGGGAAGCACTGATATGGTACTCTATCGTGTAACCATGACCCTCACTATTGTTGGTAGGATAAGACATCATTATTCAAGTCTATGAGTACATTCTGCTCTTAAAATATTACTGCTAAATCTCATCCATCTGGTTGTGTTTAGGCACTGCATTTTCCTGTTACTGGCTGTTGGTTGCCTCGATGCCCAAAAGCAAAGCATGAGAGGAGGATCTGACAGAACTCTTAGTGTATCATATGGATTCAGTTCAAACTGCTTACATGTTGTGTAGATAATTCTAATTAAAGAAATCTTGATGTAAAGTGTGGAAAGAATAAATGCTGACACTGTATGTCTTTCATACACCAGAGCTAGGCTGTTGTACATTCATTTTTTTCACATCCTGTTTTTTCACTGACTTGGCTGTTACGTGTCATCTGTGTTTATCTTTGAAACACTGTTTAACATTATTCATTAAAAAAATGTGTAGCCAGCATAACTCTAACGCCCACTAGTGGCTGACTGTCGTAAAAACCTTTTAGTCCACACCTATTATCACTCAGACCCTAGGAAAACTTGCCAAACCGTTTAATCCTATTGTCACAGGGAGGCTGAAGCCTATCTCAGCCAACACTGGGCGAAGGTGCCTGATGTTATGTCAATAAAAATTATTACAAGTGGATATTGAATTCTACACACGCCTGTTAAAATTGCTCATTTTTGACATGTAAAAAGAAGTGTACATAATGTCAGATCATTTCACAGGTTGCTTCCAGCACAACAACAACCCAAAGCACAAATCCAAGTTAACAAAGGAAACGTTTCAGAGGAAGGAGACAAATGTTTTAGAATGGCCCAGTTAATTAGTGAAATAGCCTAAAGAGGAAAAGTGAGATTCGTAAAGAAGAACAGATAAAACGGCCAAATAAAGATAAGCTCAATCAAGTTGGCATTACAAGCAAAAGGTGCTTTAAAAATATTAGTAAGGGGTGTGCATACCTGCAGCACCATCACCTTATAGAAAGAAGGTTCAGGGTTCCCACCTTGTAGCCTTTCTGTGTGAATTCTGCATGCCCTCCCTGTGCCTGCTTGGTCTCCTCCGGGTACTCCAGTTCCCTCCCACAGTCCAGAGACATGCACGAAATCAAATGGACCAAATTAAGAGGGCTTAGTTGCAGTTTCCCCAAAACCTTGACAGCATAAATGGTATGGATAATGAATAAATGAATAACTCCAGCTCACTTGCAACCCTGACAGATAAGCTTTACAGATAATGGATGGATGCATGGATGGATGGGTTCAAAGTCAAATAATGTTTTCTGGTTTTTTTGTGTGTGTGTTAATTTTTGTTGAAAAATTGCTTTCAGTTTGAAAGTCAGTCAAAGTTCACCGGCCTGCTAATATTTTGTTATTGCAGATAAATTAACCAAAATCTGTGGAAAACTTCCTTAAACAAAATATACGTTTTTGTTTTTCTAAAAAAATAAAAAAAAAAATAAATAAATCAACAAAACTTGGCAAATGGCATCTTTCTATGAGATGAACACTGTGCAAAATTTATGTAAAATAAAATTTGGCCCAATCTGGGATTTTCTTGGCAAATCTATAGCGACACCAGGAGTTCTTTTTAATCGATAGAATACAACAATAATCCTGAAATTAAACATTTTCCCTGCAATAACCCAATAACCCACACCAAACTCCATACAAAAATGCCCCTTACTTCTGTACTTTCAGTGTTTTTGTGGTTGGTCAAAGCAATCTAAGTATCATTTGAATGATAGAGAATTAAACTGCTCAACTTACCTTTCTCAATTTCCCTTAAAACATCGTTAAAAGACTTGCTGATGAGTTTGGCTTTTCATGGGCGCCGTCATCTTGAAATTGTTTGTTATCTGCTTCTTGCATGGAAATTGACAAGTATCATTATTCATTGAACTGCTAGTGACACCTATTGTCCTTTGAATGAAGTAATACTGTTCTAACAATTTTATAGTGTACTTTGATGCCTAAGGTCTACAATAGAGCACTGGACTCACTTTTAATGGTAAATTAGTTTGAGCAGTTGAGTAACATGTCTCTGAATTCAAGAAGTAACTTTACCTCTGTAAACATTGATGTAATATTTCATTTGGAGTTATCAACTCTGAATAAGGGCCATGGCGCCACAGTGTTTTTTCAGATTTTTATTATTCTTAGCAATACAGTTTCAATTCCCAGTATTAATTGTAGAGGAAAGTACAAATGTATTTATTTCTTAAAACAGTTGTTAGCAGAAATTTCAAAGCCGCATTAACAAGCATGCTTTCAAAACCAAGAAATGTGTTTTCTAATCAAGACCTTTTGTTAATGGTTACATAAAGCCCCTTTGAGTCAGTTGGATTAGTGAGGTAGGCATTAGATACAACTACATATAAGTTACATACATCTTAGAATGTTTGCAAAAATGTATATTTATCAACATTAAGTCCTCTCTGATATGTGTAGTGTCAGTAGTTTCATCTTTATACAAAAATCAAGCTTCACAAGGTAAATACCATTTGGGAAATTTTTCTTTATAATCTACAGTACATACCCACTTGCAGACCCATATGGTATATGTACATTGATATGTACATGCTTTTTAAGACAGTAGTTAAGCATTTGAGAAAGGGTTTTGTAGTATATCACTGTGATGACAGCTGAACTACAAAAACCCTGTAAACTTAAGGTTTTTAATTATTTCCAATCATTTAAAAGTACTTTTATAACACCAAATAAACAGGTAGCTTGACAAAAGCTATATCTTCTAAAAATCTTACTAATAAGTAACATATCTGAGGCAAAATCCTCAAAATCTGCTCAAAATCCTTAGCAAATATGTGACCCTCTGTCACCACACCACTCACATGAATGCATATATATTTTTGTTAGGAATAAATCTGACCAAGATATGGAAAAATGAAATTTGAACTACAAGGATTATGGGGGGGAAATGCTTTTAAAGTTTCCCAAGTAAACTTCATAGTAGCATATTTTTCTGTAAAAGCTATCAATATGAAATTTGGAACAAACATTTAACCCTTATAACTGTGAGACATATTCACCAAACAGTTCAAGATAAATTTGATGAATGTGCACCGGGGGTGTCCCCCGAGTATCATGCACTGTATGTTTTTAAGAAATCGATATGCATTCCCCCATTAAATGAAGGTTTTGTTATGTATGCGGTAGAAATTTATAAAACAACAAACCAAAAATATTGACAATTGTAAAGTGGGCGGCATGGTGTCGCATTGGTTAGCACGTCCACCTCACAGCAAAAAGGTCCTGGGTTCTAGTCCCAGGCTTGGGTGTTTCTGTGTGGAGTTGTGATGTTCTCCCCGTGCTTGTGTGCATTGATTCCTCCCACAATCCAAAGTAATGCACATTAGGCTAACTGGCTGTTCCAAATTGACCCTAGGTGTGAGTGAGAGTGTAAATGGTTGTGTGCGTTTTGCCCTGTGATGGACTGGCGAGCTGTTCAGGGTGAACCCCGCCTTCGCTCAGTGTCCGCTGAGGTAGGCTCCAGCCTCCCTGTGTCCTTAGCAGGTTCAACAAATGAGTGAATGAGAGTAATTGTAAAGTTCTAACATTTTTCTAGCATTTTATGCTAAAATCTGAAAAATCAACAATTTTGACCCTCTAAAGTTCTAATCCATTATATCTCAAAATACACTTCTGTGACTTCTGAATGGTTTGGTGCTAGAGGGTCACAATTATGCAGTTATGCATTTAGATATTTTCTAATTTAATTTTCTTTTATACTTAGATTTTAGATGTTATTTTTCCAGTATTATAATGGTACATCAACTTATGGGTAACTCCAGTTGAAGTTCAGTGAAAAAGAGCTACTTTTACCCCAAATGTGATGAGATGCACATAATATGCAGTCAATTCTTAACAAATATTTAAAATAATGCATAGTCACAGTAAAGCCATTACAGTCACTCATCAAAACTGCTTGTATCAAATATCACACAGATTGATAAAAAAACATTTAATCAAATGCAGTTTATGCATTTATACATACTCTTCACAGCTCTGACAGTAGGCCACAAAAATAATTCCAATATAGTAAATTTTATAGAACAAAATATTCTCATGTCTGTGGTGGTAACAGATTATACCTCTGAAGACCACACCTTTTCCTCAGTGCCTCCTGAAAGCTCTTCATTGCTCTTCATTTGTCTCATTGCAAAAAGCGGATGCTCATCTTGTGGTCAATGTCCACCTTTTCCAGAGACTAATATGGCAAAAAAAAAAAACTATCAGATATCAGTATGAGATCCACAACAACAATGTTTTAATATATATGACAAGGGAACAGCACAATTTTATTGGTTTGCTATCTATTTAATTAACAATTTTGCACCAAAGGTGAGATGGACGTCAGTGAATAATCTCCAATTCAGCGACATCCACCGAACCAGAGGTGCATCATTGTTTTGGTTTTTACAACATGGAAACAGGAGCAAAAAAAGCACACTAAAATGAGATTTTTATGTTTCTGGATTTTGTTTTTTAAACCATGACAGGTACAAAAGAGTTTGAGTGCACACGAGAGCAGAAGACTCTTTAACTCTCTTTAAGAATATAAGTACACACCATGCAGAAACAATGAAAAGCAAAATAAAATGAGAATTCTATAGTTTATATTTACATGTTTTAATAATGACACTGCAGTAGGTCAGGTGCAATAATAAAGTGCTCTGCGCTTTGAGGTGTTTTAGTATATACTATGGGAAAAAAACTGCAAAGAGATTTTATAGGGTTTTTTATTTTTTTAAAAATCATTCAACTTTAATTTAATTCTTTAAATTCAACTTTAGTTTAATTTAATTTAACTCTAAGAGTTTATTTACCCTATACACTGCATTGACACAATGACAATTAAACTAAAACACAATTTCTATAGGTTATATTTACATATTTTAAACGACACTGAGGAAATCAATCTCTTATGGTCCGTTCATCCTACTCATTTAAAAAACAAAAGTAAAATAAGGAAATGAAAGTTAAAGCACGCTCTGTAAATGTGTTTTTAGTGTATATTCTACGGGAAAACAAAGAAAAACAAACAAAAATAAGTTTATTTTTCCTTTTTACAGAGTAATAATCATGACACCACCCGCAACAAGTGACTGTGATAAACTGTGAGTGTTCGTCAATTTGACTTATGCATTATCCACTCAGAATAATTACTTTTCAATTCCAAGATAGTAGACTTATTAGATCACTCTTTCCCATGTAGAAAATACTAACAGACATTATTATTCAACCAAAACACTGTCCTATTTCTAATCGGTGTAAAGCCACCAGCTATTTCTTGGAATTTCTTTATGAGCCAACTTATCAGTCATTGACATCGGATAAGTTGGATGATTACTGCATTAAGTGTGCGATTGGCACACTCAAATGTTCCTCTAAATAGATATCATATGATAGGTATGCTACGCCCTGCAACAAAAGGCTTCACCTGTCCACCATCTTGTTTAGGCAGTTACTTAGTACAATTTACAGTGAAGCACTGCAGCCCTGAGCTGTCAAACTTTATTTTCTTACTATTTATGCTGTTCTATGCCAAATCTGACAGTGAGTAGCAGTGACCAAGACAGCGACGCAAAGTTCCGCCACCAAACAGCGCTGTCAGTAACGTGTAGCCTATTAGTTGAAGTTATTGCTGCAGAAGGGGTTCACACCAGATACTGAAATGTAATATTAGATCATTTTCCTCAAAAAAATAAATGATCAAGTAAAGGTTCACAAATTTTCAAGCACCACTGTACTACAACAATCTCCATTTCTAATCTCCTATAACCTCAGGCTTTGATGAACTGAATAGTCGCCTCAACGTTCACTCTCTGAGACAATATCCACCTCACCTTTGGTGAATAATTGTTATTTATACCACAGTTCATTTGAATGCCCAGTTCTCTCTGGGTAGGAGGTGTTGATTCAGAAGCTCTGAGCGTAATTCCAGCTACAATGTTTATTTTAAAGGCCTAGATCTACATTATGGCTTTAGTAACAATTTACACTAGGAGTTGTATCGTGGAAGTGCCACAAGAAACAAATGCATCTTTATGTCTTAAACTTTAAGAGGTAACAACTGTTTAACTTGGACAAACAAGGACAAAATGCAATAAAATGAAATAAAATGTAAAACATCTCTGGACACCCAGTTATTAGTGGAACTCCAATTATCTAACTCACCTAGACTTTATTTTTTAACTATAATAGCATGCCTGTCATTTCTTATTCCGAAATATCAGGTTTTTGCGGGTCTGTGGTAAAAGTATATATAAAATCTCCAACATAATATGTAACCCTCTTCATCTTCATCTTCATCCGCTTGTTCCGGGGTCGGGTCGCGGGGGCAGCAGCCTAAGCAGTGAGGTCCAGACGT
>JBCNYH010000013.1:19584294-19597904 GCA_039654325.1 Tandanus tandanus
CGACTCTGGGCGAGGGCAGAGTACACCCTGGACAGCTCGCCAGGCCATCGCAGTATTATTATTATTATTATTATTATAATTTTTATAATTGTTGTTGTTGTTGTTGTTGTTGTTGTTGTTGTTGTTGTTTTGTAATGTTACTTTTTTTGCTTCATTTTGCTTCAAAACCATTCAAATATCATTTTTATTTCCAGGTTGTGAGGCAACACAATAGGACAAATGCCAAGGTGGTGAATACGTTTGCAAGTTACTGCATAGGACTTATACATATAAAGAAATGTCATGTTCAATTCAAGCATTTTTTCATAAACAAACACATTTACTCTGTAAAGCTGCTTTGTGACAATGTCAATTGCAAGATGCACTGCACAAATAAAGTTGAATTTAAAAATTTAACTGAATTTTGGGAAATGTATCATGTGCATAGCATATATTTGTTTACTCCTAACATGGAATAATTTTCTCCACGTTACATTAATTGAAGCCATCCTATACAGCCACCAACTGACATGTCAACCAGATATATAAACCACACTACTGCACATTTTGCAGAGACATAGACCGTTATACTGCTATTGCTAAATGATAAGTCTGGATTTTATCTATGATTATGTCGAAGTCCTTTTTCTTGTTGAAACTACAACCAGTAAAACGGTGACCTTTAGGCATATTTCTTCTTAAACTTGAGTGATATTGGGATATTATTTCTGAATACTGCAATAGCAAGAGGATGTTTTCCACTCTGAGTTGAGCGGACATGGCGTAGTGGTTAGCACTTCCATCTCACATCATGAAGGTCCTGGGTTCGAGCACCAGGCTTGGACATTCCTGGAGTTTGAATGTTCTCCCTGAGCTTATGTGGATTTTCTCTGGATACTCCAGTTTCCTCCAACAGTCCAAAGACATGACATTAGGCTAATTGTCTGTTCCAAATTGCCCCAGGTGTGAGTGTGAACGGTTGTGTGTGTGT
Organism: Tandanus tandanus; assembly: GCA_039654325.1. Lineage (NCBI taxonomy): Eukaryota > Metazoa > Chordata > Actinopteri > Siluriformes > Plotosidae > Tandanus > Tandanus tandanus. The sequence continues at coordinate 19,585,265 of JBCNYH010000013.1, forward strand.
TGGCTCTGGGATGGTCTGGTGAGCTGTTTAGGGTGTACCTACTGTACTTCACCTAATGTCAGCTTAGAGGGGCACCAGCCTCCACGCCACCCTAGTAGGATTAAGCAGCTTGGCAAATGAGTGGTGATCAAGTAAGTTAGTGGAAACTAAATAGCTCTGTATACTGTAGTGATAGAGGTTATATTAGTGTTACTTTGTTTGCTTTATTTAATAAAGAGCTGCTCTATGTTGTAACACACCTCAGTAACCTCTTTTAATACTTTGCACAACCAAGTAACTCCTGTTATCCATCAGAAAATTCCTTCTCGCATTTTTCAAGACATTTGTTAAAAAGCGATTTTAACTCATCTGTCTTGTGCCCAAATATTAAGCTTGTATACAACCTTGTAGCCAACACACATCCATCTGTCAGATGCTATACTTGTCTTTTTTCTTTTTTTAAACTGTGGAGGATCCCACAGTATTTTCTTAGATGGAAATGCATCTTTAGTTTCCTATGTGCTTCCTCTTACCACCCACACCACAGACTAACTGGTGAATGCAAGCAATAGTGGATAACTAGACAACATGGTGATAGTGTACTTACAACATGGTGATGTGTGTGTGTGTGTGTGTGTGTGTGTGTGTGTGTGTGTGTGTTATGGGGTGTACTGTTTTTCTGTAGTCTACTGATATAAAGGAGATAATAATACTCATGCGCTGTGCGTACCAACAATTTCAGAGTACTTTTATTTGAGTTCCATTTTACACAACTTTTCTACTCCACTACATCTCAGAGGAAGTTTTACTCCTCTACATTTGTCAAACAGCTGTAGTTACTTTTAAGATGGCAAATTTTAATACCTTTCTTCTCCAGTGATAACTGTATGATTATGAATTTGAATGTTTTTGATCAACTGTAACATTAAGTGTATTAAGTGTGTAGTAAATATTGTATTACCTGGAAAGTACTACCTACTAATTCTAAGCAACTGTATAGTGCATTTTCTGTAAGACTAGCTCTGGAAGAAAAAAAAAATCAATCACGTCACCTTTGGCTTTGTTGAATTTGTAACAGATCTTATAAGCTCAAGTTTAGTCAACAGTGAAAAGGTTTATTACATCATTATAAACATTGTTATATATGTTTCGGTGGGCATTACTAGCAACGCAGGCTTTCACATACAGGCAAGTAAATATACAAACAATGCCTAGATAGGTTAGATATGTTAGGGAGGCAGTTCCTATGCATTCATGCAGCACTTAGATCTGGGCATGAAGTGCAGCGAAGCAAACACCAGAAATTCATGCATACCTTACACCCAGTCATACATCATCAGCAGAAGAATCTAATCACTACATTGTTTTTGTTCTTGTGAAAAAGAACCCCATTTCTACAGAGTTGTTTTGTACTCACTTGCCCCATTCTTGATAAATAAACTGCTTGTACTTTTAACTCTTTAGAGGACTAAACAAATAAGCCAAAAGGCCTGGAGGGAACTGCAGTGTTTTTGTTTTTTTTTTGGTCTAGTTTTCTGAAACAACAGCCTCAAAACTGAGAAAGGAAGCAAGTGAATGCTATATTACTCCTCTTTCCCAACATTTAGCCCAAGTTTCACATAATTTTTCTAGCCAGTAATGGATCTTAACAATAACTGAAGCCCTTTTAACATACTGTACATTGTACAAACAAAAGCATTGAGAAAACTCAAATTATCAAGGCACTATGATGGATGAGATTTTTGCATTTCCTCAATCTTTGACTACTGTTCTTGACTTAACTTAGGTTAACAAGTTTATACTATCCAACCATTTACACCGCAAAGCTGCACGTAACAGAGTGTCATGTTACCAGTACCATCTTAATTCAATTCAATTCAATTCAGTTTTATTTGTATAGCGCTTTTTGCAATTGATATTGTCACAATTGTTACATAGTAAAACAAATTTGATAACGAATTTAAACATTCCTTCTACAGACCCTGCACATTCCCAATGAGCAAGCCCACGGTGACGTGGCAAGGAAAAATTCACTCAGACACACAAGGAAGAAACCTTGAGAAGAACCAGACTCAAAAGGGAAACCCATCCTCATTTGGGTGAAACCACATAAAAATTGGATCAAAGGATTCAGAAAACAGAAGGATCAGGATTACTGGTATCTCAGAAGTTGCTTGTGTACCTCAACAAAAACACAGAGAGAAACAGAGAGAGAAAGGGGGGGGGGGGCTGTTAGGTATGCTCATAACAGTGTAATGGATAAAGAAAAGAGTTTATTAGTGCTGAGTGCAAGCAGGGACTCCGGTTACATGTCATTTCAATGCGTCATCTACAGCGTTTCCTCAAGTAAAGTATCTGCTGTATTCTCAACTCAAATACCCTCATTAGGCTGTTTTGAATGTACTTGTTATGCCAACTGTAGTCAGAAGTTTGCAGAAGAGACAAGTTTTTATTCAAATGCCAAAGCTCAGATTCGTTTGGAAATTTTTATTACATCAACAGTTACTAGTGTGTAGTGATGGGAAGTCTGATTCTTTTACCTAACTCGATTCTTTCGGTTCGTTCGACTGCGGCACTTCATATCGATTCATTTGATTCACCAAAAAATAAAAAATCACTGCCAGGCTTGAACACACATCACTGGGTTGCAAGATGTACTGTTAAATCACTGAGCTATTTAATCTGCCTTATAAAGAGGTATCACATTGAATAGTCTAACAATTTCTCTTTTCCATTTTTTTTATATCTATGAATGATCTACATTGCAAATTGCAAAACTCAATAAAGAATTTCCACAAGTATAGAAATATTTGCTGAATGATTCAGCAAGTTAGCGGTTCACTGAACAATTCAGTGAGTTAGCGGTTCACTGAGTGAATCAGTGAGGTAGCGGTTCGTGATCAATTCAGCAAGTCAGCGGTTCACTGAGCGATTCGGCGAGTTAGCGATTTGCTGAATGATTCAGCGACTCAGCCCGACTCAGTCACTCAATGATTCAATGAAGCGCTGGTGAATCGATTCAGTTGCGTTTGCAAATTGATTCAACTAATTTACTTAAATGAATTGATTCTTTCGAACAATTCGTTCGCAAATCGCCCATCACTACTAGACTGCATTTTTACAATAAATGAAACCATTAATGTATTGGGGAAAAAAGTTCGGAATAGATCACAAATTTTCATTACCATTCAGTTTTCACTAACAGTAAAATATCAGGTGTTGTGTTTTCCCAGAATACAAGAATACAAGGGAGAAAATACAAGCTCCACACAGAAACACCTTCGCCAAGCCCAGAATTCGCCCAAGACTTTTCTTGTTTTTTCAGTGTGCATGGATTATGATTTGGTCCTGACAGTAAGCAAAGATGATTAAACTAAATTTAGGGTGATGGTGGGTATTATCATATGTCACATTTGATTACATGAAGAGCAGTCGAGACCAGTCAGAGTTGAGATGATTCACTGCAGATGTTCAGCGGTTTCTCTTTCAGTCCATGCTCTGCCCTGTTTCAGTAGCAACTCATCTAAGAACATTAAGATAAAACCAGTTATGATACTTCATCATCGTCTGGTTTTTCCTCAGTGTTCTCTGTACTTGCAGACTGTACTTACTCTTTCTAAGAAACATATACAAACTTTTCTACATAAGCTCAGTGAACAGAGTATGATTTCTCTAACCTGATGTATATAATTCAGCCTCTCAGAAGTTGCTCCAGGGTTTCAGGTTCAATCCTGAGCTCAGTCAGTGAGGCATTTCTGTGAATTGGCTATTTTTGAATTTTTTAGATTTGTTTGTATTTTAACCATAATCATCTACTACAAGAATAAAACCAGTACTGAAAAGGAAGTCATAATTTGTTTGGGTGTATGTTTTTTTTTTGTTTGGTTGGTTTTTTAAAATATATATTTGTGTGTTTTTGCTCTGTTGCTCTTTTTACATTCAGACATGAAAGATGTTGTTAAATTACTTATCTGTTATTTTACTGGCTTGCCATGAAATTACTGTTAATTTCTCTGATTTTCTATTTACAGGTTAATAACAACAGTATTTTGTCTCATGTACCTAACCTTAACGATTCAAGATTTGTTGTACTGGATGAATGAATGAACAGATAGACAGACATAACTAGATAGAGATTAAAAAAACATTAAAAAACATTTCTTATCTGTGGGGTAATTTCAGCTGGGTAACATAATAACAATGATAATAACACTAGATTGCTGTTTTTATTTAAAAACTACCTTGTGTAATATCCTTGCATAACCATTGTTCACACTTGTGATTTTGGCTTATAATGAAAATTGCACGCTCACATGAAGTACGTGCCCCTGAAGCTGTTATAGAAAAAAACAAGCTTCACAGTGATCAATTTTTAATAGGCTAAGGTATTTAGTAATGATATTTATATAACAGTGTACAGTATACTAGTGTAATATATTCCTGGACATTCCTGGCTTGAGCTACTTCTTCTAACCTTTATTTGGTGAACAGAGAGTGTACACAAAGCCTGTTTATCATTCGTTCATTTACATAATGTTTTTGTAGCATAAAATATGTAAAGCTAAACTTTCAAACATTAACATAACACACTATTGAAAGTGCAAATAAAGTCATTGGGAGTATATACTGGGACTTAAACGGTTGTCTACAAAACCAGTGTAGTCAACTTTTTATTTTTTGGCAAAGCAGCTTCATTTTCTTATTAAGTTTTATATTAAACTGCCTGATCTTTATTTTGTTTATTTTTTAATTTTTTTATTATAACAGGAAGTCCAACACCTGACTATTTTGGAGATGAAGGCTTTCTAAAATACCAGGAATTCTTCCTGTTCCTCAAATTGACTGCCTTCACACTATTACGTCACTTGGCTTAGTTTCGAGCTTGATTTTTATTTAAAGAACAAACGCTGTGAATTTTTCGGAAATTGAAATAAATCTGAACATGAGAGACATTTTAAGGCAGGGTTCCGATTAAAGAACATGTCATATGTTAATTAATATGAGTTTGTAAGATGTTCAAAAATGAAATACGACACCAAATAAAAAAAATAATAATAAAAATAAATAAAAAAGTTTCAGGTTTAACATGATTTAACAGAAAAAAAACTATTTCTTCCATGTTTAATATGAGACCATGTTATCTAGGATAAATACAGTCTGCAGATTAGTAATGATAGTAAATCATTTGTGTGGAAAAAAATAAGATCCAGGGTAGGAATGTGCTACGCTTTTATTCAGTCAAATGAATGACATCACCTTGTTCAGTCAAATGTGGAGCCTTTTTCCCCTTTAGATCAGGTTCCTTCTGCTGATAAAGCATCATTATGAAACATGTGCTGCGGTTACTGCTGCTGTGTCTTTGATGTGAAGGCTCTCTTCTCTCATGACTTCTGAGGTGTGACTACAAGGAAGAAGAGAACCACTGCTGCGAGAAACGGCCTTACCCCCTCGGCTCTGTCTGCTCTTTACACTTCATTTAGTCTTTCATGTTCATGGGAACAGCCGCTTCTAAACAAAACGACACTTCCGCTTTCACCAAGTACCACAGACTTTCCTCACTTCTGAAGTAACAAATGAATGTGTGCATGTTTCAAGTGAATCTGAACCACATGATGAATTTCTTAGGTTGATGGAGATTATTTCAGAAATAAGAGATGTGATTTTTAATAATAACTAACATACATTCAATATGTGTTTTACATTTAGCAATTACATTATTAACTCAATGTTTGATAAATACAATATTTGTGTTAATTGATACCTTGTGTAAAAAACTGTTTCATAGATTTAACCATCTTTCAGCTCTGCATAGGAGCTGATCCATTACATCCACACGAATGCTTGCAAATAAATTTAAACTCCTTCCTTCCTTATTTATCACAATTATTTAAAAATCAGTTTCAGAATCTTCACAGTAAATCTTTCATTCCATCATTCATTCATATTCTGAACCGCTTAATCGTACTAGGATCTTGGGGAGCCTATCTCAGCCTACTCTGGGTGAAGGCGGGATACACCCTGAACAGCTCGCCAGTCAATTGCAGGGCCAAGACACACACAACCATTCACACTCTCACTCATGTGCATGTATTTGGACAGTCTGAGGAAACCAGAGATCCTGGAGGAAACCCACGCAAGCACAAGAAAAACATGCACACTCCACACAGAAATGCTCATGCCCGGGGCAATATGGAACAGCCAAACTTGTCTTTGGATTGTGGGAGGAAACCGGAGTACCCAGAGAAAGCTCATACAAGCACGATGAGAACATGCAAACTCCACACAGAAACAACCTTGCCAAGCCCAGGATTCGCTCAAGACTTTCTTGCTGTGAGGCGAACGTGCTGTGCACTACGCCACTGTGCCGCCCCAGAGTAAACCAGTGAGCTGTTTTCTCTTCATATATAAGTGAAGCAGATCATCTACTTCATAGAAAATGGGACAAGTTAACAATAAAAACTAATTCATTAAAGGAGCATTGTCATGGATGTTTGAAAAAAAAATAGCCTAAATAACATCAGTGGGGTTATCAAAGGAGACAATCATTTATATAGATCGAAATTTGGTTTACAAAGGACAGTAGATAACTCACATGAATTTGGTTCGTACAATAAATATGCTAGGAGTTTATAATAGGATTTCAGTATTTGAAAACTTTTTAACCCAACAAGATTTCAAAACGTCCATATTGCAATCCATTTCCCTGTCAGGCTCGAAAACTTTAAACTCCTTTTGATTTGCAAAGTGGAAAAGCTATTTAATGACTGGTGTTACAAACACACACGTTCACTGACCTTTTGCATAGCACTGGCATATATAATGTCAGATCCTTGTTGTTGTATAATAGGGCCTAGCGTTAGGTTACGTTATGTCACATTACCTGAATGCCGTGTTTACGCTAATACCTCTAATAACATTACTACCCTCATGACATTAGTTACTATGTCATTAGAGGAGAAATTCAAATTTAAAAACTTACCTCTGCCGGGTCTTCGGACACACGCATGCTCTGTCTCACCTGAAAACAAAGTTGAACTTCTAATTATCTAATTAGTGTAACACCTGCTTCCAGAGATGTTTCTTTACACACATTCCCTAGCCACACACTCTCACTAAATTCACTTGGTGACTCTCCCTGCATCACCTGAATCTTGGAAGCACCTGGACTCTTAATTGATCTGTGTATTTAAACCCTGGCTTCTTGTTCCTCTTTGTGAGGTATTGACTTTGTCTTACTGAGCCTTGGAACTGACTACTGATTTCTGGATTGTGATTTGTACCTTGGCTGATTATTAATACACTCCTTATTCTACATTTGGGTCTCTTGAGTCTCATCATTACAATTAGATCCTGGCATTAGACCTACTGGAAAGTTCCGGTCTATGTAAATGTCAGAGTCAGAATCAGAATACTTTATTTATCCTGGAGGAAATTGTGTAAATGTAATGATTATTGTAATATTACTTTACTTTAGTAACAATTTACTAACAATTTCCGTACGCTCTCAAATGTCTAGTAATAATAACATGAACAATATATAGCTCACGCGAAAGATAATAACTTACTAGGACCGACCGCACACTTGTGGACTGTGGACAGACAAACACACAATTTCACCTTCTGCGTTGCTCACGTGAAAGGTAACAAACATAAACTAGTTTTTTGCATATTCATCTGCCTTTGGGGCAAGTTAAATTTATGTAAAAATCATGACAAAGCTCCTTGAACTTGTGCTTCTATCCTGAACAACTCTGAATGAGTTTATAAACTCTTTTGTGGTGAGTATCTGTTACTTTACCTCTATATTAATTTTTTTTAACATTCAGTATTTTTGCATATGATTTGTGTTGATCTGTTCTATTAGGGGGCGGCACGGTTGTGTAATGGTTAGCACATCTGCTTTACAGCAAGAAGGTCTTTGGCTCAAGTCACCAGACCAGGCTTTGGCGTTTCTGTGTGGAGTTTGTATGTTCTCCCAGTGCTTGTGTGGCTTTCTTCTGGGTACACTGGTTTCCTCTCACAGGACAAAGACATGCACATTAAGCTAATTGGCTCCAACCTCCCTGTGACAATAATAGGATTAAGCAATACGTCAAATGAGTAAAAGTGAGTGCTTTGTTAGAGGAAATTCACATTATTTCTCATCAGAATATGTGAAAATAAATGAATATTGGGTTTTTTTGTGTGGTTTTTTTTGTTTTTGTTTTAAAGGAAAAATGACAGGAAAATGAAATAAAGGTGCTATATGTGTGAAAAATGTAATAACCTCTAAAAACCATGTGTGTAATTCATGTCAGGTTTGTGTATTTTTCTGTAAGGGTTGTAGAGTGTTGTGGCATCTTTACAGATTGACATGATGTACAGAAAGACTTTCTTTAAGTATTTGATCATCAGGATCATCACCAGTTTGCAATTTTATTTTATAAAAGAGATAAGACTTTTTGATTTCGGCAGTGGTGGCTCACTGGCTAAGGCAATGGATTGCTGTTCTGATGGTTGGGGGTTCAATCCCCAGTACCACCACTGTTGGACTCTTGAGCAAGGCCCTTAACCCTTAATTGCTCAGTTGCATATAAAAAAAATATGTTAATTGTAAGTCGCCCTGGATAAGAGTGTCTGCTTAATGCCATAAATTTAGCTTATGAGAGCATCCAATGGTTTACAGTTCAAAAATGAATTCAATTATCTGGGTTAATTAAAATACACAACTTCAACAGAAGGGGAAGGGGGAAGAAAACCCCTGCTACATCCTACAACACCAAAATAGTTCTTGCTTCCTGAAAACACATTGTACAATTATTTATTTACTCTCACATGCAGCAGCTTGTCATCCTCTCAAGTATCATCATTCTAGGTCTGAGTCGTTTCAGTAAAAGGGAATTTTTCACCGCAGTGTTTACTGGATCATATAGGACGGGGGCTGTACAGAGTGAAAATATCTTATATATGCAAAATGAAACATGTCTCATGCAAATACAATATATAGCACAGTCATGGTCATGCCAAGAAGTGTGTATCTGTGTAGTTTCATGACTTAATCAAATGTTTCCAAAAACTCCTTTAAGTTTGTTTGTAACCTTCCCTTGGTCACTTTCAAAGTGAAATCTGTAGCATTTATAGGAACATTTACATTTCAATTGTTTGTATATTACTCACCAGATCATGTGGACTGCCCTCAACATTCGAATTCACCACACATTACATCCTTTTGACATATGATCACATTGAAAAACATTTGTTTTAACATATAAAATGTGTGAAATAAAGTTCAAAATTAAAAGTTTATGTGTAATATGTTCTTGTCTTTTTTAAATAGTGAATTAATAATAATAATAATAATAATAATCATAATAAGGGAAGCACAGTGGTTTAGTGGTTAGCATGTCCAAGGGTTCAGGTTTCGAGTCCTGGGCTCTGCAAAGGACTTTCTATGTAGAGTTTGCATGTTCTCCCTATGCTTGCATGGGTTTCCTCTGGGTGGTACAGTATCCTCCCACCATCCAAAGACATGCATATTAGGCTGATTGGATGAATGTGAGTGTAAATGGTTGTGTCTGTGATGCCCTGCAATGGTATGGTGAACTGTTCAGGGTGTACTCCACCTTGGCTCAGAGACAGCTTGGATAGGTTCCAGCCTCCCTGAAACCTTAATAAAGGATAAAGCGTTTTAGCATATGAAATTAAATGACACTCTCCAATGAATAAAATATGATTACAGGTAAAATAGTAAAACTATTTGATTAATATGTGAAATGTTTACATTGAAAGATGAATGAAATGTTAAGGCATCAATGGTTCACATGTTTTCTTTAGTTTTTTTCCCATGTTAACTTTTTCCCATGTTTTTTGTGAACTTTGTGTGGGCTTTCTATAAAGGAAGTAATGCTTCATATTTTGGACTTTTTATCTTGATGCTATAAAATGTAAATTTGTGCTGTGAAGTTTTTTTTTTACTAGCCACGGCAACAATAATTATACAGCAATAAATAGGTGTTTCAACACTGAAACTCAAACAGTGGATGATTTCCTTCTACACAACTAGAACCTTGAATGAAGTTTGGCATCAGAACACTTAAGTAACCTTTCGACTGTCGGTAGTGACAGTATTATTATAGGTCAAATCTTTTGTAAAATACCCAAAGTTTCAGGACTCTGCTCTGGGGTCAAGGAAAGCCATCACTTCTGCATGGATCTCCTCTGGGAAAAACACCATGCTGGGTATAATAGGTTTTTCTCACGATTTTTCTGAGAACAAGTCCTTTTGTCTTCACTGCTTCCTTTTCTGTTTCTTCTTTCCCACACTGTGCTATGGACTGCATGGTTTATGTAAAGGCAACTTATTCCACCCTGCCAGTATTACGCTGCATGTTTTTCGTAATACAGCATTTCTGGAAAGGTCCACAGGGTGATAGCTGCAAATCAAGCCTGTTGTAAAAGCTGGGAAGAGAAATAAAAGTATTAACCTTCTACTTCTCAGTGAACCACAGGCAGCTGTTTTGTAAAGATCATTTGGAATCTGTGATTAGCATCCTGTTTAGATCAAGTTTGCTTATTCCCTGTTTCCTGTTTATCAGTACAGTCATCGGCTAATTCAAACACAGCGATCAGTCCACCACCAAGTCCTATGAATGTGCTGCTTTTAAATCTCTGCGTTCTGATTTAACACCTTAGGCCAGGACAGGACGTGTCATATTCACGATGACTTGATTGATTGCCATCTGTTTAATTTCCTCTTGTCATGTTTTACCAACACTGCCTTTGTAAGCGAGATGGGTGAGAGACAGGAGGTGCTGTACTGGGTGGCTCTCTTCCTCCCCCCGCTTGGGAAAGAACAGCTCTTTGGGTCTTCTCTGTCTAGTGAAGAGAGGAGGGGGACAGGTGTTCAGCCAGGTCTGCTAGAGTCATCTGTGTTAATGCTGTCGGTCACGCCGTCTCTCGGACCGCTCTTTCCCACGCTGCCGGGGGTCAACAGTGGAGCAGGATACCGGATGATGGGCTTCTACTAACCCTTGTGCCAAACCCTAGATGCTCAGGTAACATCTACAATTGTGTCCTCACACCACACTCTTTCATTAGTGTCAATAAAGCTTGTATAAAGGTCTGAGACTAGTAGTGAAATGCAGTTCCTTTTGCATTTCCTTTCTAATTTAATTCTAAAAAAGAAATAGCCTGAAAACTGAAAGGAGGAGACTGAAGGAAAACGTTCTATTTTACAAGGTTAATATCAGATATTTGGCAGAATTTTGAATATTGAATATTCAAGACATTAAACATCTGACTTCTTTGTTATATATTTTTATTCCATGGTGAAAAACTGTAAAAAGTCATTTCAAACTTCCCAAAATAAAAGAGGATCCAGTAAACACCAAAAAGTGACTGATTCCCTCCTTACGCAAAAACTTTTGTGTCCAGACCTTTAAAGAGCAAAACATCGTTTCACCATGACCTCTCTGAGCCTGACACCAGGATGTGGTAAAACACAGTGAACGTCATCATGATCAAGCACATGTGTGTGTGTGTGTATGTGTGTGGGTGTGTGGGTGTGTGTGTCCATATCCATGTGTTGCACACACAAAGCCCCTCAGACAGAGAGAGAGGAAAAGACAGCTCGTAACTCTTTACCTGTCATTATAACATGCTAGAGGGCACAGTAAGGCCGCAGGAAGCTCAACACAGCATTAAAGTCTGCTTGCACAGGTTGATTTACAACCTCATCCATCCTAAGCAAGGCTTCAGTTAGATCTGCTGTAAGCAGCAAGAGGTGGTGTGAAGGGAAATTTGGCTTTCTCGGCCTTCATTCCTTCAGTTTTTGTTTTCCTTTATATGAATGAAGAGTCACTGCTATTGTTTTCTTTGGGCTGAAGGGTATAGAGAAGATGATCCCATCTGTTCCTCGAGAAAATAATGAGAAACTACGAGAAATGTCATCTAAGTAACTCAGTGGTCATGTTTTGGCCATCTTTACATGGAACAAGATGTTAAAAGGGATTCTGTTGCATGATAATAAATTTGTATTTGCGGCATTGCATTTTGGTTGCCTGGTTTGTGAACAGGTTTGAAATTTCCGCAAACGTTGCAAAACGAGGAAACTGATGAGGTCGCAAAGGTTTTTTTTCCCGCATTTTGCTTTTCAAATTATTCGTTTTCATTCACAAGGAAAAGCGACAAGTTTGAGACTTCCACACGGAAAGATTGAGAAAAATTTGAGGTTTGCTGGCAACCGCTATTTTTTCTCCAAACAATCGCAAATTACTCGCAAATCAGTCGCAAATCAGTCCCGTGACTTTCTCGCGACTTCCGCGGGATATATGTACTTAAGCTATAAAATATTCGCTTGCATGTGGAGTCGCAAATTATCTTGATGCGAATTTCAAAGTTTCACAAAGAATTAAAATAAAAAATCACAAAAAATAATTCCTCAGTCGCTTTTCTATCGCACCTCTAGTGTGATCACCCTCTTAAGTGTTCAGGAATTCTAAAATGCTTGCAAAGACCTTACTATAATGTCTACAAGTAATCTATATTCTAAAACTTGATTGTTTTCATTATGATGGATTTAATACATGTAACAATTCTGAGTGAAATGATAAAGTGTATCCGGAATGTGCACAAGTCAAAGTATAATGAAAATTCTTCTATTTTTATAGTGTTAATACGCTCT
>JBCNYH010000013.1:19614278-19630711 GCA_039654325.1 Tandanus tandanus
AGAGAGAGAGAGAGAGAGAGAGAGAGAGAGAGAGAGAGAGAGAGAGAGAGAGAGAGAGAGAGAGAGAGAGAGAGGCCATTAAACTCTTATTCTCAAAACAGATTAAGAAGCATAGCCAAAACTCCTCTGCTCCAGAAAATATTTTGTAAAGAATGATGCTTACCTCAGTAGCAAAAACCATTTGTTCTGGTATGATATATACAGGATGATATAAATCCTCTTTTGGGAAGCTTAAAGGGGGAACTAATAAAGAGGACTGTGAGTTTTTCCTGAAGAGAAGACAAACAAAAAAAACAGGTTAGACTAAATTCAGTTTTCCTGATAATGCAGTCAGAGAGATGAATATTGAAAGAAGGAAGACACACTCACAGGTCTAGCTTATCCTTTGTGTTTTTCTCATCTTTGGCCAGATTGTACTCCAACATCTTTTGCTTATTGTTGGCCTTGTCATTACAAAGTGTATCCATGATGCCAGAGTTGAGCGCTGCATCCTTGTTGGACACCTTAAATGGACCACCAGGAATGAGAAAAGCTTCTTTCTCTTTGTAGCTGGAATGAACGTTAGAAATCACAGAACTGCGGTTGTTGATGGTGTTCAGGTCATTGCGCACAGCAGAGAACATGGATTTGTTGCCACGTCTCATCTGCTTCAGTAGGATGATGGCAGCACAAAGCACCAGCGTCAGCGTTATAAGGCCCAGGGTGAAGGAGATGGCCAGGGCTATGGGAAAATTCACTACAGCAGGAGGCTTTGTAGTTGGCTGGCTGTGCTCGCAGCGAAAACCCATGAAGCCTGGCGGGCACTGGCAAACAGGCCCACTGAAGTGAGTGTAGCATGTGCCGCCATTTTTGCAAGGCAGGAGGCTACAAGCATCGGCACGCACACCGCAGTCCTTGCCTGTGAAGCCCAAAGTGCACTTACATGTGTAGTCATTAATGCCGTCCACGCAGGTGCCTGCGTTGCGACACGGGTTACGGGCACACTCGTCGATGTTGGTCTCACAACGCAATCCTCTGAAGCCAGGGCGGCATTGGCATTTTAGGCTGTGACCTGTGTCAACACACTGGGCTCCTTTAAAAAAGAAATACGAGAAACAAAGGGTTTAAACGCCACTATTTACTGTAAATCAAAACTTGCACGTAAAATGCAGTTACTTGTGGTTAAATAGTTGTAGCCAGAGGTGATATAGCTTATTTATAGAAAATATTTGCAGCAGAATTGTAATACTTAATTAGCACACATGGGAAAAGTGTGTTAAGTTTCTTTTGCATTAGCACTCCTGCGTTGCTTCATCGTGACAGGTTTATCTTCCACACTATATCAGCATGTAAGACAAACTGGCGTCTCTCCTATCCTGTTCAGGCAGCAATGATGTTGGAAGTCATGCTAAATGGATGCATCGCAAGCTATACACATACTGGTGTAATATGATGACAGCTAAGAAGGCTGGACTAGCAAAATAGCTTGAAAGTTTCAGATAAGGGCTCCATAGAAACCTAGTTTATTGTGTTTGCTTTCCTGTGTTGTTAAAGGCTGCACTGCTTACCGTTGGCACAGGGGTCACTGCTGCACCGGTCAATTTTCTTCTCGCAGTTGGAGCCCATGTAACCAGGAGGGCAGCGGCAGGAGTAACTTCCAGCTGTTGTTTCCACACAGGTTCCACCATTGAAGCATGGTTCATCTGCACAGGTCATTGTGCTCGTCTCACAATTCTTTCCATAGAAGCCCCGAGGGCATGTGCACGAGTAGTCGCTCACCAGATCCTACAAAGAAGAAGAGAAAAACGTAAGCAAGGTGCTTTTTAAAGCTACTCTTCCCAATGTCCCACAGTATCCACAATGGTGGCTGTTCAGCATGGATTACACAGCAACTCTCTCTTTCGGGTTTTCATGCCAATAGCACTGTAGGTTTCATCCCTCAATTATTTTACTCAAGGGTATGTTAATGAAGATTATGGAGGGAGCAGGGAACAGTGTAAGACTCACAGCAAAGTGTGTTCAACGGTAAAAAAAAATTAAGAAAAGAAAAACCCCTCACAAAGTGAGTGAAATGCAGCAGGACAGGTTGGTGGAATCTTACATCATGTGTAAAACAGGGTGAGTGGAGGTTTTTTGTTTGTTTGGGGTTTTTTTGTTTGTTTTTTGCTATTTATTTGTGCAGATTTAAGGTACTATTTGCACTGTAATAGTTGCAGTTTTACTCAAAATCATTCACTGAATAAACAAACATGTCCACCGTCCAAGTGACCCCGCTGATTAGTTGATAAGCTCTGGTTAATTCGTCCATATTCGTAAATTTAGATGGTAATTACAGTCATTTAAATATAAGAAGCTTAAAGAATATGATGTATACATATATATAAATTTTTTTACTTGCTTTCCTTTGATCAAACAGCCTTATGTTTACTGATGTTGTCTACAACATGCTGCATGATTTAATTCATCGTATATGCTTATCCAACTGGGTTTTCGGCTTTAGAAAAAGGATAACAACCCTGTTGTCTTTCAGGATACCTTTAATCAGAACTGCATGTTCCCAAAGCGTTACAAATAACCATGTAGCAGTGCAGCATCTGATATCTGGATGAGCCTGCGTGTTTGTGGGGTGGTGTGGCAGCACTACTTCAGGAGGTGAGAGCTTAAGAAAATAAGGTGTCTTGATTGGTTAAAATTGTATGCATGATTTAGAGCGGGTTAAGAATGTAAACTTGTGATTTTAAACATTTCTCTATAAATACTATACATCCCCAAAGAGCCAGCCTGTGGCGAAGCTGGCAAGGAAAAAAACCCCCAAGGACATGAGTAAGAAAGTTTGAGAGGAACCAGGCTGAAAAGGGAAGCCCATCCTCATTTGGGTAACAGCAGATAAAAATACAAATCATGTACCAGGAAATTCACTATATTTTTCCATGAAAGCTTTGATTGTCTTATAATTGTAAGGGTAACTGTAGTCTTAAATAATTTTAACAAAAGCATTTCTGTCAACAGCGGTCTAAATTCATCTTCACAGTTTCTGAGTGTATATTTAGTATTGATAAAGTTCTAGGCTTGAATATAGGCACTTACATTACAGCTGCCGCCGTTCTTGCACGGATTACTGTTGCACTCATTGGTTTCGATCTCGCAGTTGGTGCCATTGAAGCCAGGCTTGCAGGTGCAAGTGTAGCTCCCCTGGCCTGTGTTAGTGCATGTAGCACCGTTCTTGCAGGGTTTATGATTAGTGCAGAAATTAAGGTCTTGGTTGCAGAACAGGCCACCCCAGCCTTCCTTGCAGATGCACTGAAACGGCTGGTTGCAGGTTCCATGCAAGCACCCAGGGTAACGCTGGCACTCATCGCAAAGGGGGCCCTGCCACCCAATGCGACACTTGCACTCACCAGGGGTCTCACAATAACTGTGTTCGTCACTGCAGTCAGGCGAGCAGATGGCTGGGAGAAACGAAAGGCAGAGAAAAGGGGCAAATTAGAATGAGTGTCCATTTTGCACTGAAGCATACACAAACATACACAATCATGTACTATTCTCTTTGTGGGGACATTCACTGACATAACGCATTCCCTAGCTCCTTACCCTAACCTTAACCATCATAACTAAATACCTTACCCCATCCAACCCTTACCCTAACCTAACCCTAAAACCAACTCCCAAACTGCACTTTGAAGATATGAGGACCAGCATAAATGTCCTCACTGTTAAAATGTATTCCGGTCCCCAATATGTAGCAAGTACACACACACACACACACACACACACACACACACACATACTCCCCTCCCTACCTTCTTCAGGCAGGCACACACAAACACACACTCCACTCTCCTACTTACCTTCTTCATGCAGGCACACACACACACACACACACACACTTACCTTCTTAAGGCGCGAGCACGTCAAGTATTTGTTAAGTACTAAACTAAGCAGCTGGGACGCAGACAAAGAAAACACATGGCGTCTTTTTCACGCAACGGAGAGCACATTACACTAAACCTCTAGTCTTTAGTGGTCCTTAGTCTTATTGTTAAAGAGAGAGAGAGAGAGAGAGAGAGAGAGAGAGAGAGAGAGAGAGAGAGAGAGATTGGAGTTTTGTTTTTTTCCCCCCTGGGCTCAAGGGGGCGCGTTGAACTGAGTGCACGAGCGCATTTTATCCCCATGAGCTCATAAATTGTGAAGGTGAATTATTGCAAAGAATAAAAAAAAACTGCATCTGCAGAATGATCTACTACTATACAGGATATGACTGAGGAATATGGGAGAGGTGAAGCATCCCCCCCTTTTCAGTGGACTCGGGAGGCAATGTAAACAGAAACACGTTGCGCACAGCCTTAGAGAAGAAACTCACGCTTATCGCAGTATTCGCCTTTCCAACCAGATAAACAAGTCCTCTGTCCGGAAGAGTCGCAGGTGAAGTGGCCGAAGGTGTCGTTCCGCGGCCGGCAGAAATCCGAGCAGCTCTCTCCGTAGTAGAACTCATCACACATCACGTGGTAAGAGTAGCGCAGCTCCCGCTGTTCCCCGAGCCGCTCATCCTGGAGCGAGTTCTCCCCAACTGTCAGCTTTCTTTTAGTGGCCAGGAGGCTGATCCGATTCGTTTGGTTTGCTAAAAAACAAACAACAAAAAAAAGCACCGAGTCGTTATTCATATGTTCACCTGATGTTAAAGCTCGGGTGAAGAGAGGAGGAAAGGACAGGGGGGTATAGGTTACCTGTGGACTGCTCTGATGAGGACTCTACTGTCCAGGCTTCAATTATCAAGGAAAATGTTCCCTGTAAGAGAAAAACACAAGCAATCCATATGTTATCATATAACAACTCCATAAAGCAGTGGAGGCTCAGAGGTTTAGTTGTTGAGGGTTCGAGACACCCTGCCACATTTGAGGCACTGAGCAAGAACCTTCAACTTATTAGTTCAACCTAACCACACAAACCCCACGGATAGATGTGGGACTGCATGTATAATCTATAGGCTATAAATACTATAGATCTTATTCATGTCTAAAGTTTTAATAAACTATATACGACATGCAGTATATCAACATTCAAATTAGTGTCATAATCAGTACAAATATTATTAGAAGCTAATAATTAACTTGCAGTGAGATCAAATTCAGAAGAATGCAAGATGCATTAAGAAGTCAGAAAAAGAAAAATGAATAAGAAAGATGGAATAAGACAGATGCATAAGAGCAGACTGTATGGTGAGGAACTCACAGGCCATTTGAATGTGAAAGGCACTTTAATGGGGGCGCTGCTGGCGATGGAGCTGGGCTCGGCGCTCGGCGTCTGTCCGGTGCCGTATGTACACGGAGGTTCAGCCGATATTACATCCTGCGAGTGTGTGAGACACACACGGAAGAAGATGCGACAGTCCTGGGAGTCCTTGCACACCCCGCCGGGGCTGGTGAACGAGTGCACTTTCAGCTCGAACACACCAGACGAGTCAACCTGCGGAACACGACAGGCGGTAAATAAACGCGCTCGCGCTCAGACGCGCTCCTCTTCACGCACCCAAACAGCCGCCTCGAGACAATACTCACCTGGGACACTACCAAAATAAAGATGCACATCGATATGAAAGGAGCCATTTTCCTCATGGTCTGCCAAAACAGCAGACACGACTGCAACAGGTATCCGATACAAAGTTTCCAAGATCTGATTTCCAACTTTAAAAAAAAAACGCCAAAAGAAAAGCTTAACTGGAAAATAAAACAGTGACGTTAAATACAAAACAACCTGATGACTATTTTATCTACCAGTCTTGACGCTTACAATCATTAAAGTAACCTATGAGCTCCACAATTTCTGTACTTTGGACCTATGTGTTTTCAGTTTAGTGGGACAGGGGGCACGCGCCGCAGGTTTTAAGGCCACTTGAGGGGGTGTGGTGTGATGTGGGCGGTGTCTATGCAAATAACCATTATACCCATGAAGAACTTGTTATATTGACCTCCAATTAAACGAGTCAGTCAATAAAAATAAGGGGGAATATCAGAGCGTATGACTGGATAAACACTGGGTAAACTGAAATAAAAGGCAAATTCAAGTGAACTCAGAAAAATAGATTTATTATGCATCATTATTAACAGGGTTCATATCAATAGAGTTTCTCACAGAGAAATAGAGAAAGTGCGGCTGTTATAAATATTTTCTACTTATTTTAGACACCAATTTTACATCGGATTATAAATGTTTTTAAGGACTTTTTCAGGATTTTTTTAGCATTATATATGCAGTTTATTTAGCAAGGATTTGAACGTGCATAGTTTGGAAATTAGTTGTTTCTCCCCTTAGTATTTCCCCTCTTTCTGCCGCGTGCCGGGCTTTTTTTTTTTTCTTTTTTTTTTTTCATATGCATATTTTAAGCTCTTGTTGCTCGGGGGAGGGCTGCAGAGGTTGTTCACACTCGTCCCTTTTAATTCAGCTCTGCGCGTGTCATTGTTCGGACGCGTGTGAGTCGTTAAACCGGCGCGCCGCTTATTGTGTCCTTAAGATCCGGGGCTTCTTTTGTTCTTGGGGCTTCACTCGTTGGTCTCAGGGGGCTGAAAATTACACATAATTGCTTTGTAAAGTGTGTGTGTGTGTGTGTGTGTGTGTGTGTGTGTGTGTAGAGGGACTGCACTGACCACAGCTGTATGCTAAAACAGCACCTGGCGAGACTGAGACTGTTCCACACGCACGCGCCACCTCGTCCGCGGTTCTCCCGTAATGAACACCTTCATCTCAATTAGTCTCAGAAAGCCATTAATGCGGGGCTCGTGACGTGAAAATAAGCGCTCGTGCATGGGCTAATTAAACCACTCTAACGGTCTGAGGTTGACCTTAAGGTTTCGTCAAGCGACATCATTTAAAATCAGCAAAATAATCAGCAACTAATCAGGTTGGATGGAGCCACTCTTGATGTGAAGTGTGTGCGTGTGTGTGTCAGCCATATGCCGCGCTCACTGACCGTTGCACTCACTGGCACTATCACACTCACCACAAATAAACAGATTTACAGACTCGATCTGCAAAAATCCAAGAACAAGTAATGTAACCGCCTTAGCGTTGGTGCTCAGGATCTGGGTGGATTGTGGAGCCTTATTTGTTTCTTGGTTACTTTTGGATAAAATGCTACATTTCAACATGGAGATGAAAGCCAGTAAAAAGAGATTTGTGATATGTGATAGAAAATGCAGGGAGAAGGGCGATAACGAGCAGTTTTCCTAACTGTTGCTCCTCTCTAGTGGCTGCCTGTTGTCATACTAATGAGCGCAGCGCGTGCCTCCGCTGGCACGCTTCAGCTGCGCCAGGAAGGGGCGGGGTTTATGCACTGGATAATAGACCTAGTTTTCTCTATTCATAAATACTTTATAAGAATATAATAACAAACGCTAAGTAGAGAACTTTTTCAGTTATGTCATTTAACGACATTTTTCAATCATTATTAGATGTTAGAAAAGTGAAAAGTTTTTAGACAGGAGGCTAAAGATAATAATAATAATAATAATAATAATAATAATAATAATAATAATAATAACAATAATAAAAATAATAATAGCAATAATGATAACTATAATAATCATAACATATTTAAACACATTATAGTTATCAATAACTAAGTGGATGGAAAAAGTAATGATATATGATGTATGGGTTTCTTTATTATAGCAGCTGCAGCAGTTATACTGAAATGGACCTCGTAGTTGTTCTGTGTCTTGTTAATAGACCTCATGTGGTATTGATGCAGATCTACAAACGCAGACAAATGAGTGGTCACGTGACCGAGGAACGCATTAATTAGACAAATCTGGCCATCTGGTGTAATCGAAAGCGCACGCGACGCACGGCTAATGTGTGCAGATGCATATAATCAATAAACTTGCGCGATCGATGCAAAACAAGGCATCCCTCCGAGATATAAACTAGTATGGAGGGAAAGTGTTAGATCCTGTATAGACGACACGGGGAAATGTTAAAAGGTATGAATATTAGTATTCTCTCTTGTGCATGACACTTTATTTAAATCATCCACGTGTCCAGCGGTGTAAGAACCAACGCTTGGGGTCAAAGCGGCGTTGCGTCTGGACTGGTGTGAGGATCAGGAGGAGGAGGAGGAGGAGGAGGACCTGAATAGTCGGAAAGGCACACTCCGGACTTTTGGGAAGGTGTGAAGCAGTGGCAGAAGGCACGGTGCGCCCACAAATGTGAATCTGTCGAGGTGTAAGGTGTGACACTAAGCGCTCGAGCCACGCTGGTTCCCACATACACACCATTCACCTCGTGCACGTGCGCTGGGTGCAGAAGTGTCACTCTGGCGCATGGCTTTTGTTCACATGGCTTTTGTTCTCCAGTTTGGTCAGGAGCTGCAGTGGGAAGTTAGAGTTTGCAAGCACAGCAGATATTAAAGGACATTTACCCGAATGTTAAGATGTAATGCAGCACAGCAAAGTCGATGCATCTTTTTTTTACTATGCTTGTAGTGCAGAATACCACCTGTCGAACATGAACCGAGCGTAGAGGCTTGCAGAGTGCTATCTGCTCTTCCATGTAGAATTTCATTATACAGTTTATACATGTATACCTCAGATGCCCCTATAAAACGTGCTGTGTTGTAATGGTGTGTGCACGAGCCTGAACTTTGCCTGATGGCACTGTGGCACGTGGCCGTCTGTCGAGCACTAAGGCGTCAAACTAAAAGCAAAAGTTTAACACCTACACATTCGGTGACCAGCACCGTGCCTGGTGCATAAAAAAGACCCCTCTCTAAAACAAGCATGCTGCTTCTCATGACCTTTTCAAGAGGTTGCACAATCAGATACATTCCCTGCACGGTTCAGTCAGATCATGATTCTGGATTTATGCTACATAACCAGGACCTGTGTACAGTACTACTGCTTATTCAGGACAGAATTACAGTGGTTTTGTTGGTTACCAAAAAAAAAAAAAAAGCATTTGTAGCTATAGATTAAACTGGCAAATGCTCCCTGGGTTCAGAGTGGACCTGAAACGTGTAGTTTTTTAATATTATCTAAAATAAAACATGTAGATTAGGCTACATCAGAATTTGTGGGATATCTTTGAAGTGGCATATATCAATTATATGGCTTTTATCATTGCGAATTACATTATATTGGAAATCCGACCAGCTTTCATTAAATTATTGTATGTAAATATTGTATTAGTATATACTACACGGGAACAGCGATCTGATTAATCCGCTAACCTCAAGAATAAAAAACATTATTCAGAGTGGATAATGCTTGAATCAAAAATCGATGGACACTCACACTTTGTCAGTCACATGGGAGCAGGCGTTGTCGTCATTGACTCCCAGTCCTAGTCCATATGTACATGGGCATTTTTTTTCTCCATTATTCTTTAAAAAAAAAGCTCACAAGTACTGTTTTAAAAAATTCTACATTCATTTGATAAATTTAAAAAAGTGCTGATAGTGACACACAAGTCAAACATCTCTGTTTATCTCTCCCTGCTTACCTGTGTACACTGAAAACATTTATTCATTCGTAATAAATGTATTCATTCGTATTCATGCCAGGTAGCCTAATGTACATGTCTTTGGACTGTGGGAAGAACCGGGGCACCCTGAGGAAACCGAGGCAAGCATGGGAAGAACTTGCAAACTTCAGACGGAAACGTCCTTGCCGAGCCTGGGATTCAAACCCAGAAAGATGTGCTAAGCACTACACCACTGTGGTGCCCTGCTGAAGACAAAGTTTCTAAAAAAAAATTTGAAA
Organism: Tandanus tandanus; assembly: GCA_039654325.1. NCBI lineage: Eukaryota > Metazoa > Chordata > Actinopteri > Siluriformes > Plotosidae > Tandanus > Tandanus tandanus. The sequence goes on from JBCNYH010000013.1 coordinate 19,624,010, forward strand.
AAAAGATTAAAACAGAAAGTTCTACAAATTAAAAATGCTCATATGTGTTTGTATGTGAATGTGAATATTCCAATGATAATATAATATGTAATATCACGATAAAAAAGCACACAGATAGACTAAAACAAGAGTCTCTAAAGAAGAAAAAGCGAAAATTAGGAGCTGGCCAAGTATGTCACTTGACTTTAATCCAGTCGAGTATCTCTGGGTTTTTTCAAAGATAACTGAAAAGCAACACAACTCCTCCAGTGGCTGAAAAGTGTCTCTGATGAATTGCAGCACATTTCTCTGGAATTCTGTGCAACACTCTTCTCTTCGATGCTGAGGAGGATTAAGCCCGCCATCAAAAATGACTGTTGAGTTACTACTATGGGTGTCTTGTGTTTTTAATATAGTAAATGTGAAGAAGAAGAAATGTAAAAGGTTAGATTTTAATTTTATATGAAAGCAAATATTGTCATAGTGCTTAGCATATCCGCATAACAGCAAGAAGGTCCTAGATTCTGTGTGGAGTTTGTATGTTTTCCCCTTGCGTACATGGGTTTCCTCCCACAGTCCAAATACATGCATGTAAGGCTAATTGGCTGTTCCAAAGTGCCCCAAGTTATGAATGTGTGTGTGTGTGTGTGTGTGTGTTGTCCCTGTGATGGTCTGGCAAGCTGTTCAGGGTGCACCCCGCCTTTGCCTAGTATTGGCTGAGATAGGCTTCATTCACTTTAGTAGGATTAAGCAGCTTGGCAAATGAGTGATGAATAAATACTCTCTCATTCAAATTAGAATTCATGCAATTACTGTAAAATGGTACAACTTTGAATCATTTGACATTTAAGAGATATTGTGCAGGGGTGTATCACTTCTGTTGTATACTATAGCCTGTATATTTTTAATATGGCTAGCATTTTTTTATCCAAAGTAGACAGTATTCCAACCATAGTTGTTTGTTTTTTTGGGAAAAAGAAATTTAGCAACAAAAGGTAATTACAATAAAATATTGAAACTGCATGCAAGAATGCATCGTTTATGAGTTTGGACTTGACTCACTGTTTGTCCTCTTCTAACATTACAGCAGAATTTGCTGTCCTTGAAACTGTGCTTAAGCAAAAGCTATCCGTTATATAACTATAATAATCCATCTGTAGATTTATCCAGTGTTTGATATATCACTTATTCATGCATTCATCTTCACTGCTATCGTCCCTGGTTAGGGTTGTGGTGGATCTCATGTTTTTCTCAGGAACCCTGTGTGAGACACTGGAATACACTCTGCACATTTTCACACACATGTTCACACCTTTTATCTCACACCTGGTAAATGACAGTCACCAATCCATGTTTTTTGTGGTTGGCAGTGAGCAAAATCCTCGACACATTGAGAACAACTGAATCTCAGTATAGAGGCTAACTCAGAATAGAACCCAGGACCTTGAAATTAAGGAGGTAACGCTACCCAGTCCGTCATACCTGTCAAAGTTGAATCACTCAAAGTGTGTGCTGGGATTAATAAATCACACCTAAATTAATGTTCTATAAAATCATCAGTGATGTACGTGTTGTGAAGATGTCAAGCTGTCTATCAGCAAGGTGTCAAATAGGGTAAAAGAGCAGAGGTTACTTAGAGTGCAGGCAAATGGTACACATCGCATTCTGATGTGCTAGTGACTCTGCCTCAAGAAATTTTTTGAAGAATATTATAATAAATGTAATATATGTTAGCCCCAGGGAAAAAAATTAAGAAAGCACTATTTAAGGTTATGTGCTTGAGGAACATACTCATTTGCTTTATTCCATTAACTACTGACAACATTTCTGTCAAATTTAACATAAAAACCTTGTTAGAAAAAAAAAACAATGCAGTGTTTTCAGACTTTGAATAATGTATAGAAATCGACATCACATTCAATTTTAAACACCACAATACTACTGTTTGAACTTCTTATGAGTTCAGAAATCAATATCTGGTGGAACAGCCCATTTTATGCTATTCAGTGGTGTAGTGATTAGCATGTGTGCCTCACAGCAAGAAGGTCCTGGGTTTGAGTCCCAGGCTTGGTAAAGGCGTCACTTGGTAGAGTTTGAATGTTCTCCCTGTGCTTGCATGGGTTTCCTCCAGGTACTCTGGTTTCCTCCCAGTTCAAAGATATGCGCATTAGGCCAATTGGCTGTTCCAAATCGCCCTTAGATGTGCATGTGTGTGAATGGTTGTGCATGTGTTAGACTTGCGATATACTGGCATTCTGTTCAGGATGTACCCTGCCTTTACCCAGAGTCGGCTGAGATAAGCTTCAGCCTGACTGTGGACCTAGTAAGATTAAGCGGTTTGTTGAGTGAAAAGAATAACCCATTTTAATTACAGTTTTCAGGTGTCTTGGCATGCTCTTCACCAGTTTTTACCCCTCAGCCGGTTATGGCTGAAGGGGCATTGTTGTTGGCTTGGCGGCTGGGTGGGTGGGCTGGCTGCATTACAATAACTTTGTCCGGGCCATTGCTCGGCTCATGCACAGACCAGCTTTCTGACATTTTGCATAGGCACTCCCCATGACCTGACCTGTTGGGTCACTTTAAGCCACTCCTAGAGCAAAAATTTGATCAGCTCAGCTTTGTTTGATGGCTTGTGCCATCTATCTTCCTTTTAATCACATTCCAGAAGTTTTGAAGTTTGAAGATTGGGCTGGTCATGACAGGGTCTTGACATTGTGGTCCTCTATCCACACCTTGACTGACCTAGCAGCGTGGCATGATACATTGTCCTGCTGGAAAAACCAAACCTCAGAGTTAGGGAACATTGTAAGAGCAGAAGGAAGCAATTTTCATCCAGGATAACTTGGTGCATGGTTAAAGTCATGCATCCTTCACAAACAAAAATCTACCTCATTCCAGTCTTGCTGAAGCTCCACCATACACATCTCCACAAAATGTAATAATGGGTGTGAGAGACAGTGGTTTGGAGGCCTCTCTATTTATCAGTCTAATCATTCGATGGCCAGGAGAAAATTGGGCTCATCAGTGAAGGTCCATTTATTATAGTCTTTAGAAAACTTCATCTTGGATCTTCTTTGCTTCTCATTGTTAAATGACTTTTTGTAGCATTGCATGATTTCAACCCACCTGAAGGAACCTGTCTTAAACCATGCTTGCAGTACACTTAGTCCTAGGTGCCAGACTGTATATGATTCTAATGGATAAGTGCTATAGATAAGGGATGGATAAGGAATTAACCATGTTTCTCAGGAACCATGTATTTTGGATAAAATCTGTATGGGAAAAAGCAACAAGAAGCCAAATAGGAAGAAACAAGAATCACAGGTTTCCAAATTTCTTTATCCACCTACTCATTCCAAGGAAGCAGATACTTCAATCTTCATATCAATCTTTTCCCATTTAAAGATAGCAAATAATTACACTGAAGCTACATGGGAATAACTTGGACTCTAGTGCACCGAGTCTCTGCATAAACATTTGTGTAATATTTATTTAATGACCCATTTGTTCATATGCCAATCCGCTTACCTGGACTGGAGTTCATCTCAGAGACTTTTGGACAACCAAAAAAAATATCTATAAGAAGTTATTTCTGATCAAGGGGGCAATACTAACTCCTGAGGCTGATGGTGTAGTGTGCTTACTTTCTCCACAAAAGAATATTAAATCTACTAATAAATGTAATCCCTATTCTTTGTTGAATAAATAACTGAGAAAGATCATTGTTTTGTGGGTTTATTTATCACCTTTACCTGTATGCACTGTATTAAACAGGGAGAAATGTTCAAATATCTTGAAGAAAATATTTTTATAATACATTAACACAATAACAATTTAACTACACACACATATATATATATATATATATATATATATACACATACATACAAAAAACAATATTTTCAAAGTTATGGCTCTTAAACCCATTTTTAGCCCTTCCGAGTCTGTAAAAGTACCTATATGCTGTATCTCAAGAATGGTAATAAATAAAGGCATGCACTTGGTACCAAAATATTCGGAATCCCCAACTTTATATTCAACTCTCACACATTTATGGGGTTTAAAACCAGTACATTTCAAGTTATGAAGAAAAAACAAATATTTGCCCGTTTTGTGTAAGGATCTGACTGACTTTGACAAGGGCCACATTGCGATGCTAAATGACTACCTGGACACAGACCAGTCAGGTGGTGTTAATGTTATGGTTGATCTGTGTGTATGTTTCTATACTTTTCTGAAGGAATTTGACAGGTTCCAGATATCTGCAGAGAAAATACTCTCTGGTGAATAAGTCTCTGTGTAGCATCTGGTCTTCATGTGATATTAATATTTAAAAACAGCCTTCAGGCGATTTATTTAGTCATCTGTTTATGGTGTCTAATTAATTGACAGGTGTGGGCAGATTGGCTCCTCCCCCTGCTCATTCTCCTACCACTGAATTATCCAGCATATTCCCCCACCTCCCGCCTCTGCCCCCGGCTCAACCCACCTCACTGAGGAAGGGACAGTTTGGGTAAAATCAGCAACACTGCTAACATTCAATTCTCCAAACAAAACGGAATCTTTTCAACACCACAGAAACACATTGCAGGAAACTATCAGTTTGCCCTGTTTCAGCGTGAGCTGTTGTTTTTTTTTTTTAACATTGCAGTCATTATTGTTTCTTGGTGTGTTTTTAGATGACTTTGAATCCAAGTTTCAGTTTCACTCAGTTGAAGAATTCCCTCCTTCTGAAGTGTTTAGGTCTGTTCCAAGAGTATACCCCAGCAAAGAGAACAAAGGTACAGCAAGGTCCCTGTGTGTGTGTGTGTGTGTGTGTGAGAGACTGAGTGGACAAATGGTTAAGTCTGTTAGTGCATTCATATAAAGCGCTGAAATAAAAATGCACTTGTGGAAAATACAAATACTTTTAAACAAACATTTATCACTGAATGAACACATTCTGTCTGAAATGGATCTGAACCCCTTCTTTCCTCCCTGCAGTCTCATCATAAGCTCCGGGCGTGAAAACCCACTTGCGCTGACTCAACGCTGATGCTCATTATACCACAATTATCTAAATATTAAGAGAACAATCGCCCAAATTCGTATCCAGCTGATGTCAGAACTGAAGCATGTGAACTACATGGAACCATCATTAATTACAGCACAGACCTCAGGATACACTCCAGTAGAACTTCACTTTAACCATTAAATGCCATCAAAACGCCGACCAAACTAAGTTATGCTGAAGAGCGGTACTTGCCGCACTGTTGACTGGCTCTAGCAGGTTTCAGGTTTCTGTGCTCACACTGCCCAGTCCCTCAAACTCACCAAGCCTAGACAGGTGTACCGAGGGGCAATCACACTTTAAGAGGAGCAGGAGGTAACTGCAAAATGAATAATTTTTTTTTTGTACTTTAATAATAATAATAATAATAATAATAATAATGGTCCGCCTTACAGCAAGAAGTTCGATTCCCAGCTTGGGCGTTTCTGTGTGGAGTTTGCATGTTCTCCCCGCGCTTGCGTGGGTTTCTTCCGGGTACTCCGGGTTCCTCCCACAGTCCAAAAACATGCACAGTAGGCTAATTGGCTGTTCCAAATCGCTCCTAGGTGTAAGTGTAAATGGTTGTGTGAGCGTTGGCCCTGCGATGGCCTGGCAAACAGTCCAGTGTACCCTGCCCTCGCCTGGAGTCGGCTAAGATGGGCGCCAGCCTCCCTGCGACCCTAATTAGGATTAAGCAGCTTAGAAAATGAATGAATGAATAATAATGGCTTGTTTTAGCCCACACACACACACACACACAGAGACAGAGAGAGAGAGAGAGAGAGAGAGAGATTATGGTAAAATATTTTCAGCTCTTTGGCTGCACTGCACATGTACACATTGACTTTCAATAAGTTTCAAATAATTGCTTATAATTTTATTTTATGCTAGTTTTGTGATCTTTGTGTAGAGATCTGTGACTCATATCCAAGTTTGCACTTTAAAAGTTTATTAGAAGTGGAATAGTTTATAAAATTTACACACATACACATTAAATTTTTCAGAAAAATTAACAGGATTTGAAGATAGAAAAATAGACATTTCACATTCAATCTGTATTTTACTCTAGGATCCTTACAGCATGAGGAGGAGGAGGATGACGATGATAACAGTGATGATAATGACAGTGATGATGGTGATGATGGTGACGGTGATCTTATCAGTGACACTGATGATGATTATAACAGTGATTATGATGTTAACGGTGATTATGTTGATGATGGTGGTGATGGTTAGAAAGACAGTGATGGTATATGCACAGTATTTATAGTTATATATAGATTATGGTCATTATCTGAAGAAAGTATTGCTCTGTTAAAGCTTATTGACTGCAAAAACATAACATTCTGTGTTCAGCCACACACACACACTTGTAATGACACTGAAATGGGGAAAGTAATAATATTAAATTTATTTATATGAATAAGAATATGGATAAAGCAGTCCTAATCATTATTAAAACACACCATACTGTATTATGTATTACTTTTGCTGAGGTACACATGCTACCTTGGGTGCCGGTGATCCTGATCCTCCTGATCCTCCTGCTCTGTGAGTCCTGATATAAACTCTCTTGCTGCAATTATTTAGGACTTACAGTTGTGGTATAACCAACCAGACTACATGTTGGGCTGTAATGAAATTTTTCTTATATGGTTTGTATTCTATGGTCTCACCCAAATGAGGATGGGTTT
>JBCNYH010000013.1:19643528-19670144 GCA_039654325.1 Tandanus tandanus
AGAGAGAGAGAGAGAGAGAGAGAGAGAGAGAGAGAGAGAGAGAGAGAGAGAGAGAGAGAGAGAGAGAGAGAGAGGTTCAGCACTGGTTCACTGGTTAAACTGAATCGTGGAATTCCACAGTAATTGCACTGCTCTCACTGGTGCAGACTCTTCATTCTGATTATCTTACTTTTTCCCCTAAACCTCTGATATGCACCTCCTCTTCATGCTACTCACCATGCCAGTTTCTGATGTGAAGATGACAATCTCGTAAAGGGGGGTTAGTTGCTGGAACAAGTAGTCGATGCCTGGCCGCTTCTTAAAACGCCAACCTGTGGCCAACTATACACAAACACACACAATGAATAGTACAGCTAAGGTCCAGAAAATGTGTTAACAGGTTTTCCTCCCACAGTCCAAAGCCATGCACATTAGGCTGTTCTGGATTGCCCCCAAGTTTAAATATGAGTGTGAATGTTGTTTGTCTGTGTTGACCCTGCAATGGACTGGCGAGCTGTTCAGGGCGTAATCTGCAATTCCCAGTCAGCTGGGATTGGCTCCAGCTTCCTTGTGATAATTAACAGGATAATCAACAACAATTATGAATGAATTGAATGAGTTTTTCCACTTCAAAACTCAACAAAAGGTGCTATTTGGCCAGGGATGCATAAACTTTTGCATCCATCCTTCCATCCATCCATCCATCTATCTAGTATAATAGGCAGTGGTGGCTTAGTGGTTAAAGCGATGGGCTACTGATCCGAAGGTCAGCGGTTCAATCCCCACTATCACCACTGTTGGGCCCTTGAGCAAGGCCCTTAACCCTCAATTGCTCAGTTGCATAAAAAAAAAAGTTAATTGTAAGTCGCTCTGGATAAGACCAGCACACTGACCTGACATGCTTTAACACTCACAGAAATTCCTCATTCCTGCCAAATGCTGGAAATGTAAATGTAGTATAATAGATTGGAAACATTAGCAACAGGGTAAACTGTTACTGCAGTTCAACTAACAGATATATACTGCATAGTGTCTGCAGCAGGTACAGAGTCGTCCGCCCAGCCAGAGGTCTACACTGACAACACTAAATGCTCAAAGGGCAATCACAGAGTGCAAGGAATCTCCGCCACACAGTGTGGATAACAAAGCAAACAGGCCTGATACGGGAACTGCTTTTAGTTACCGATGTGCTTGTCTTAATATGTTCTACAGTATATGGACGTGACCAAATTAACAGTTTTACGACATGGCTGGGGTCTGACCTTTGAAGGTCAAGGTCAAGGGTAACTGTCTCATTTGTAAGTCCACATATGGTTTCCCATTAGTACTCCATAGTAACAGCATGTCTATCGGCACTCGTTTTAAAGTTAAACACTCAAAAACCCTGTGACCTTTATTCTCACCTTTCAGAGTCACTCGAGGTCAAACGTGATTCAAAAGTGTTCTGTATTAACGGCATGTCTATCGCAACTCATTTCGAAAGTGCTCTATCTCCCAAAACCTTGCTGTGACCTTTGACCTAGACATTCCAAAATCAAATATTCTTTGGGGCTCAGGTAAAGGTAGTGTGCCTGCCAAGTTTGGTGAAATGTTGCATGGGTGGGGTCAGGATTTTGTTCACAGACATATTGACAAAACTGACTCACAAACCCTTAAGATTACAACACCTTCACCAAAAAGCAAACGAACTCATGAGTACTTGTTTAAAAAGCAACTGGGCTTTTGTTTTGAGACCTTTCACCTCATATATGAAAGGCTTTTTCAGTTCTACAAGCTGATGTGGTGTCCCAGGTATGAATGTCTACTCTCTGTCTCTCTCTCTCTCTCTGCTTAATCCTACAAGAGTTGTGGGGAAGCTGGCGCCTATCTTGGCTGACACTGGGCAAAGGCGTGGTACACCCTGAACAGCTCGCCAGACCATTGTAGCGCCAACACTCACAACCAGTCACACTCAGCTCCACACCAAGGGGCAACCGGGAACAGCCAATTAGCCTAATGCACAGGACTTTGGACTGTGGGAGGAAACCAGAGTACCTGGAGGGAACCCACGCTAGCATGAGGAGAACACACAGAAATGCCTGAGCCTGGGATTCGAACCCAGGACCGTCTTGTTATGAGGCAGACATGCTATCCAGTACAGTGTTCTTGAATATGAACTTGAGCTGCTTAGTATAACCATGCAAAAATATTATTAAATTAAATAAATACTATAAGAAACAAAAACAAAATGAGGACAAAAACAGGCTGGGACCCTTTGATTGCATCACTGTACATACCGACCACTCGGGATGAAGGAGAACATCAGTGAGCTCTAGCACCAGTGTGTATGGAGGCTGGTAATACGGCTCCTTCAGTGGGTCGGGAAGAAGCTTTGGACTTGTGGGTTCGATGATCATCTGCAATGAACAGAATTGTTTGCGGACATTCAAACAAGTGTGAAAGTGTGGTACTTTGTTCGCATATAAAGAAGGGTTCAGGAAGATTTGGCTCACCTGTCTGTAATCTTTAAAATATTTGAATGCTCTCCTGAGCTGCTGAATAATAGGTGCATCTGAACGAGAAGAAAAGAAAACGAGGATATTTATTTAAAAAATATATATAAATAAATAAATAAATAAATAAAAGGGTTCATAAATCCAACATTCATAAGAATGAATCAGAATAGTGATATAAGAAGTTATATAAGTGATGGAATGATTAAGAGCATTGCACATAGACAAAACAAGTGCGCCGTTAAAGAAAAAGGTAGAGTCAATATATAATCAACAGATGTGGTTAAGTCTGCTGATGCCATCTCTAAAAAATTTGATCCCATTCCACCACTTGTCATGCCAATGATCACTTCTATAAACAGATGAGCAATCTGAGACACGAATAAGACGGGCACGTTTTGTTTTGTAATGCTGTGTGTTCTGTATAGATTCACATGGATAAATAAAATGTGGGCCATAAAAAGTTTAAAACGAATTCTTTAATGATGTTCTCTGAGCTTTTTGTGATCTCCATGTGTATTTGGCTGAGGTTTGTTTGTCATATCTCTGACCAGTGAATGAAACCCTGAGTTCTAGTTTTCAGGTATACACACTCCACAACCATGATTTCTTTCTTTCTTTTTTTTTTTTGCATTTTAGTTTGTTTAATTTTGGACATAAGACCAAACCAACCAAAACCATTGACGAGCCTTACTAAAACTAATGGGTGTAAAAGCATGGTTCAAGTTTCTTTTAAATAGACTGAGGATAAACATAAAGCTAGTAGGAAGACCAGAGAACACAAAGCTGCATTGAAAAGCGAGGAGAAAAAGGAAAGAATGTTTGATCTTTGATCAGAGTAATCCACAAAAACCCACTAACCATAACAAAACATCACATTTCTAATCATTCATTTAAAAACTTTTTGTCTGCCACAAGAAGTCAAGATCAGCCCAAAAGAATGGACGGTTGCAAGAACCGTTAAAGCTGATCTGAGGAGACACCGGCAAAGAAAAGAAAGTTCAGTGCAACAATTGGGCATACTTTGAAGAGCCCCTTGTCCTAACCTTGTTTGTCAGTGTAATGGAGAGGCCTATTGTTGCGACGGAGAGGCTCGGTGGCTCTCTGGAGGGATGTCCATTGAAATGCCGGATGGAGGGAGTGAGAGAAGGATCGATGGCTGGGCCTCTACCCTCAACAAAAGCCTTCTTTAATCTGGCACTGGCGTAACATATGCTGTGCTATTTTGCCAAAGGCCATTATTGCTCAATTGCCTTTCCTCTCCTTGAACCTTACTTAGGAACAGAGTTCTGTTTTGTTGTGTTTTTTCTATTTTATTATTATACAAGAGAGGGAAAGAGAAAAAAACTAAACTAAACTAAACTAAACACGCAATACCATCACTGCTATCCGATTTGGAGCACTAGTTTGGCACGCTGCCGATAGGCATTCAGGACACTGTTTATTTGTTTTTGGTAGTGGTTTAATGGCTTTGCGTGCCTCAGGACATGCAAAGTTTTTAGTTGATTTGCAGGACACTGTAGATGTAAACAAAACGGAAGACAGATGTTGAGGTGCACGATGTGCTCAAATTTGTGACAAACAGTGACAAACCAGAATGAGAAATGAAAGAAAAAGATGACAAATGATGTAGTTCCTTTCTAGATTCTGCATACCAACGGTTAGTAGGAAAAGATTCTCATTACACTGGAACAAAACTTGTTAGAACTCGACATTGCTCAATGTAGTGAAGCACCTTTCGATTAAGCATAGAGACTTGTACACACACACACACACACACACACACACACTCACACACTCACACACTCACAATTGCTTGAAGGAATAGTACCACTTGGAAAGGAGCCAAGGCTTTCAGAGGGACGCTTACTTAGTTCCCTAAGGACCCTCTGCTGAGGGGCTCGGCCCACATCTCTCCGCCAACCTTCTGCTGATGATGAGAAGGTTAGCGTGAGGCCAGAAGGCAGCTAGGGCACATCCACACTCCCCTCAGGGACCTGGTGGTACACCGTGGTCTCTAAAGTAATTACCGGCCTTCGTTATGACATTAAATGCTTTCATGTTAGACACTAGAGTCCTAAGCTTTGGGAGGTTATAAATCAAAGTGGTGTGCGCGCACACGCGTATGTGAAGACTGTGGGACATGCGCGCTGTTAATTAAGCGATTATTACAGCACTATGTGAGCTTAGTTGAAATTGGTCCGAACAGAAAGGCACAGCTGGCTCTCCATTACCACAGCTGTGTGGCATCGCTTTCTCCATTTGTAGTCATTTCCTGGTCTGTCCTCAATGTATCACTCTCTGCCAGCTTAATGAAAACCATTTGGAATAAGAGCATCCATCTGGATCTAGCAGGAAGGGACAGTTCCAGTGGAAATGGTATAAAGTGGCCACAGTGATGGCTAGAAGGCTAATAGTTTAAATTCAGTAGTTTTTTTTGGGGGGGGGGGGGGGGAGGGAATGCCTGGAAAACTTCAACCTCGGATCTTTCTTCCACGAGACATCAAACGAGGACAGATTTCCTGCTAGTTGTGACATTGTGTTCTACAACCCTAAAAGCCTTACGATAAGTAATTTTGCACAAGTTCTGCCTCAGTAACCGGAAGGTTGAGAGTTCTTTCACTAAGTAAATACATGTGTGAGACACTGAGACCATATGTGAGTTGCAAAATGTTTGCTTGTTTGTTCTACACAGGCAAGGTTTAGATCATTAAATGGCAACGTGCACAGCAGTCCTACACACAATCAGAGCCACTTGGTTTTTCTCTTTCACCTATCACCACATTACAGGAACATAATATGGAAGAGGAATTTGACTTACCATTATCAAACTCATCTGCTATCTGAAAGGGAAAAGAAATGAGGTAGGCGGTCAGGCAGTAGCAAAACTGTCAGATGTGTCAATGAACACAAGTTAAAGTAAGTGGTTTAATAATTAAGATAACCCTACATTTCTACTACGTACATTAAAATCAGTAAAAATACTTCAGGCAGGCCAATATTAACTCAACAAGGCTATACAGTGTACATAATTACCTATTATACAAAACCTTTTTGTCTCGTAGCAATAAAATGATACAGATTTAAACATAAATATTACAACAAACTAAACCCCATCACAGCTGGCAGTGAAAACTCCACTCATAGCTAAAGATTTCCAGATGCAAGTCATTATTGCTTAAATTATAGTACACTACATTATCTAGAAACTCAATCTAAACACAAACACCCGTAAAGGGATTCTGAAAAGGGTCCGTCAAGCTGACAAATCCAAAACCTGCCTGAATGTTAGTATGCGACAGTGGGTTTCTATTTCATACACATTCAAAAGACATGCTGGATCATGTAGAAAATGCACTTTCGTTGATAAACTTTTGACCTGTTTAACAAGATAACCCAACACATCTACTCATAAAACCACCAAAAGTAGATAAGAGAAAGAAAACACCAACAAGCTTCTAATGCAAATACAAAGCAAATGTCAAAAATGAACCAAAAACCGATCCCCATTTCCTGGCAGAACACAATGAGGGGGGAGTTAGGGGCAGGAATGGGACCCTCAGTTGTTGCTAGGCAGGAATAAGCTATAGACAAAGCAATTGGTATGAAAAACAAATAAGCACCTGATGCTGGGTGCAGTCCCAAATTACCCAGAGAGAAAGCTTGAGATAAACAAAAGTTGCATTAACATTATAAGCTCCTCCTCCGCTTGTATCCTTCAATTAACTGGTGCAGAAGACACCAGCCGATTAATCAGCACTCAGTACACAACCAAGCTGATGAATATTCAGCTACATCTGGCAGGATCACTCTGGTAGGTGCCCATCAGACCCCTGTGTATCAACACAGCCACATGCTGACTCTACGGCCCTGAGTGGAATTGAAAGGAAGAAACAGCAGTGCCCCTTCTGGTTACAGGCCTGCATCTCAAGTGACGTGATTGTAAATTCATTCATTCACTTTATTTTCTGAACCGCTTAATCCTAATTAGGGTTGCGGGGAGGCTGGCGCCCATCTCAGCCGACTCTGGGCGAGGGCAGAGTACACCCTGGACAGCTGGCCAGACCATCGCAAGGCGTGATTCCTACATGCTGAACCTTCTGAGTAAAAACATTGGAGAATCAGTATCAATACATTTACACGTACTGGGAGTTTGTATCTGTGTTTGGACAAAAACTCACCACACAAACACGCCCTATAACATCGCAGTAAGAGCACTGAAGTGTAGATCCACACTCACTTTATACCTGTGTGTATATCTACATAATTCAACACCCATCCAAAAAACTCACGGAGTCCAATATGTTGTTGGAGAGCCTTTAAGGCTTGAATACAGCATGTTCTCCATGGTACTGTTGCTTCAGTTGATCAGGTCGAGGCTCAGCAACATTATGTACAAGTAAAATGAAGTCAACTGACATCCTGAATGTACTGAATGAGCAGGTTATCCCATCAATGAACTTTTTCTTCCCTGATGGCACGGATATGAAACTGGGGCTCAAATAGTGAAAGAGTGGTTCAGGGAGCATGAGGAATCATTTTCACAAATGAATTGGCACAACAGAGTCCTGACCTTAGCCCTACTGAAAGTCTTTGGGATGTACTGGAGAAAACTTTAAGACGCTAGCAAAAAATGAATACAACTCGGTATAAAAAGAAACATTGTCATGTTGCTTAAGCTCCTGGTGTTGGGGCAGTGAATGTGGTATCTCCATACCACCACTACAAATGGCCCTAGGATGCTTGCATTCCATAGTCAGTAGCTGCTGTTTTGTCTCTTCTTTCAGCTAATTCAGTGTCTCCCTCAATACCTGGCCTGACATTGCAAATACATGGAAGAAGCATTGAGTTGAGGTCCCCAGAAAACTTTGATGTCACACCCACTCTTGGCAAATTTCCCTCGACAATGTTCCTCTGCATTTGCCAGCCCTGAGTTCTTCTCCCTCTTCCTTGTAAAAGGCTGCTTACAGTACCTCTTTCTATGGAAGAGTAAGTGTCTAGCCACAGGTGATTGCTGGGACTTGTGAGGGTGTTCAGTGGAGCCGATAAGAAAGTGGAGTCTGTGAAATTTCCAGCAGTCAGACCAGTTTACAATGATTCCTTTCCATTGTGACCAGCTTCCTTGTTAGTACTTTAAAAGGGTACCTGTGGTGAATTTGTATTACTAGCTCTTTAAAACAATCATGTATGACATCAGCAGTTCCATCAGGCAACGTCAGTCCTTGCTTCTTGTCAAGTATGTGCGAACGCTGCCACAATACTAGGCATGCAGGGCGATATGTTGCCTTCTTCATTGGCTGTCCCAGCCCTGGTAGTGACGTAAGTTTGTTGTTTTGACCAACTAGCTGCTGCAACAAGCGCAGAAATCGCGGAAAACATAACATCGGCCACTCTCTAAAAACGTTTCCTTTCAGATGCAATTGAGTAGTCTGCGAAGATCACTTCAAGTAGACCTGCTATCAGCGTGACCTCCAGGCAGAACTACGTGGCACGAAGCCCAAACATTTACATCTAAAACTGGAAGCTGTTTCTATGGAATTCCTTAAAAAAAATAAATAAATAAAAAATCAAAGGATAACAGTTGGAAGCAGCGCCTCGCCAAAAGGAACCGGTAAAAGGTAAGAGCCCTTTGGTATGCGGGGAGTTTTATCACCTAAAATGATGATGAAACCCTGCTTGTTTACTTGCGCTGCACAACCCGACCCAACAAGTTCACATCACTTCCGGAAAAAAAAAAAAAAGATTGTTCCACACTGGTTTGGCCCTCACTAGTAATCCAAAGGATACAAATTACCCAGTTTTGTGCTTTTTATGGTCATTTATGTTAAAATAAGCTCAATATCACTTAAACGTATTATATAACGCACAAATTATGCTGTATGGATGACCAATACCATTACGCTTTAACTTTGTACTGCTCAGCATCCACTATGATGACTTCAGATATCCCCAGCTCCAGCACCTCCTTTTGCAGCCTAACGATCATATCTGGTTCCCCATTTTTTAATTATTCCACACATGCTTCTTCAATTTCGAGGTATTGGCTTCAAACCTGGTGAGTAACTGGGTTTATTTTTGCAAATCGTGAGTGTGAACCTTCTTCTACTGCACTAGGAAAAAAACACAGGTCTGATATTTGTGCATTAGTGATCTTTGCTACACAAATATTTATTTAATATGGCCACCAAGGCAGGGTATTGCCTGTATTGAAAGTGTGTGGCTTACGGCACACAGTACTGCATTGACTACCAGAGCTGCCAATAGCTCGTCCAACAATACCGCTGCGTAAATATAGGTGATGTCATTGCGTGCATGATGGTCTATATTGCTTGGTTAGTGACCATCGGTTTTACAATACTTTTCACGATGCATTATTTGATACAGTGAGTCTACAATATAGTGTATAGTAATTCTGACATTACTACAAAATGGCAAACACATGACACTGCACTATATAGTGAGAAGTGAGTGATTTCAGACACAGGAACAGTTTTGTTTTTGTAGCCCAAACCCTAGAATTAAAATAATGATACAGTGTACCACAGAAAGCTTCAGAACTCAATGAACCACACAGCCTTCCTTTACACAATCAAAATCAATTTGGTCAAAGTCCAGCAATAAAGCACCTCTGCTGTGTTCAGATTTGACAGTGTGACAGAACTGCAAACTTCATCTTCCCTCCTCTCCTGACACCTGCTGGAAATTTCTATATTACTCACAGGGACATTTTCTCCTACAGAAAAATGTGTTTCCAACAACTTTGTGTTTACATTAGAGTCGAGACTCATCTGATGCAATATCTGTACCAGAAGCTGATACGGACGCTACAGTGCAGCATCACTATCTCGTCCCATCATACATGTGTAATGACAAAGTTGAATCTAATCTAATCTGTATATTTTACAGATGTAGCCATCATTTGTTTGCTAATTTCAGGTTTAATATAAAATGTTTGTTTAGGACAAAAGTTGTTGAAGCACATGCGATGGACATTTGGAAGAATGTTCACAAACTATGTACAAAAATGTAACAACCCATTTTTTTTTCTTCTACTTTTTTTTTTTTATACAACAGCCCTTGTTTGGGGTAATAAGCTGTTGATGCTTACTGCCTCAGACTATGAGAGGCACAAATACGCCACCTGCAGGCGAATTTAAGTAATGACTACTGAACTTTTTTTCTAACTCAAAAACCAGAGACTGAAAACAAAAAGGCAGAACAAGGACAAACAGCTTCACAGAGAGTTAAAATATTCATTAATTCATTAATCTGCCAAACCGCTCAATCCTATTATGGTCGTGGGGAGGCTGGAGGCTATTTCATCACAACTCTGGGCGAAGGCAAAGTGCACCCTGAACAGCTCGCCAGTCCATTGCAGGGCAGGACACACAAACACACACACACCCACACACACAAAACAAATCACACTCACACCTAGGGGCAATTTGGTACAGACAATTATCCTAATGCGCATGTCTTTGAACTGTAGGGGGAAACCAGGTACCCAGAGTAAACCCACACATGCACAGAAAAAACATGCAAAAACTCCACACACAAACATCCTCGCCAAGCCTGGGACTCGAATCCAGTACCTTCTTTCTGTGAGGCAGATGTGCTAACCACTATTTCACCATGCCTCCAAGAGTAATAAATAAAATCACTGCAACACAGTGTGTGACAGCATAACAATTTCTCCTCACTGAAATAAAGAGGCAAACTGGTTCCAGCAAGACAATGCCCATGAGCATTGGGACCCTGGTTATGTTTGGACTTGGAACAACTTGAGAACTCCGAACTGTTCCACTGGTTCTGCCAGTAGAACTTGCATACAAAATAAAGTGGATCAAATATTAAGGAGGACTAGCTCAGAATTATTTAGCATAACTTCAATGTATCAGAATTTTCCATCCCAGTTCATAAATATCTGTCCAAGCTAGGCGTCTCATGTGAAGCTAAATCTGTATGAGCTACCTTAAGTAACAATTTAAACAAACTGTTCACCAAGTCTGTAACTTCACAACTAACCCAAACAGTCACTGTAAAACAATACATGACTTGGGACGGTCTCCTGATAACATCCCCAGACTCCTGTGACTGGGACTCAGTCCTTGCTCCCACGCCATCACCTTGAGTCCTCCAATTAAAACCCTGAGGTGTTCACAGTAGCACCTTCCACCCTGGCACACTTCATGTTCAGCTCTCTCCGGCTCTCAGCTGTCTGTTAGCCTTGCTCTTTCAACTCTGGCCCAAAAGGTGGATGACAGGAAAGTCTGTCTTTAAAGCAGTATGCATTCCAATTATGCAGGCCACGCAAGGATAGCAGCGGGCTGAGAAGTGTGCCCTTCACACCTCCACACCTACGCATGACACTGAACAGCGAATTAGCCCACGGTATTACGAGAGACATGCTGAGAACGGGTGAAGGACTCAAGTATTCTTAAAATCAAAATAAAAACAGTACACGCAGCCCCTATGTTTAATGAGTTTAATATGAGTGTATAAAAAGGAAACATGGTAGATCCCAGTATGAGGGTAACTACTGAAAGCTGGGATGACAAATGCAAAATATTCACACAGATTTGGAAAACGATTGTGCTTTTCTCTCAGCTTTCACCCACAGCCCTGGCACACTCTTTCCACATCTGTTAAAAAGTGTCAACGGTTCCCTGCCTGAGAAGTGTGCCCTAAGTACCCTCAAAAACAAAAGGATGCAAACAAAGAAGTACTGCATACATTTCCCCATCAACACACCCACAGAGAGCAGTTAGCATAGAAGAGCAAAATACAAACACAAGAGCTGATATTGAATCTCTGATACCCTGCAGTAAAGCTATAAACAATAAAGCCATCGTGGTTTTTATTTAACCAAAACCATTATGAACGTTAGACATTACTTCTAAATATAGACGGTAAGAGAATATAAATAAAATCCTGGCACTACGAAGCAAATGACACATTACTCTGATATTGATGTTAAAAAATATGGTGGAATTTTCTCTATAATTTATTAGATTTTAATTTTATGCCCAGTCTGTATAGACTACAAATTGTATTTCTATATAAACACGAGTGCTGATCCCCAAAGGAATAGTGCTATACTTATATTAATATACAATGATTTATGTACATTATACTTATAAAACACGCTATTTTGTCTATTGGACATACTGATGGGATACACCAAGTTTGGTCCTGATTCTCGCGATGGTTGCGGCTCATCTGCTCATCATACATCCCAGTAGTGATGGGTGATTTTTTACATGTAATTAGGTTAGGTAATGTGCATAACGAATAAGAGCTATTTGGTCAATCATTCTCACATAACTCCGTTCCTTTTAGTGATGCAGTAAATTATGTTCTTTACTATTTATCCATCACACATAACATTCTTGTTCTTTATACTTACCTACTAAAATGGGCCACCAAATATATTTTGGCTGTCGTTAGTATACAGAAGTGAGTGGACTACCCAATTATACAGTAATGTAATGATGTAGCAATGACCCAGCAGTAGCACCAGCATACATATAGTTTCTTAATATAATCTTTATTTTAAAGAACCACTGTTAACACTATTTGCTATAAGTTATAATTTTTGCACAATTACATTTTCCAAAATCCATTTAAATGAAAAAAACTTTATAAATAAATTGTGTATTTTTTTAACTGATTATCGAAAATTGTTCATAATGCTGAAAAGCAAAAAAAATAAAAAATAAAAAATACTTTTTAGAACCCTTGCCAAGCCCTACATAACTCTTATGAGTTCTTTAATTAAGGGATTCTATGAATTCTTTGAAATCTTGAACAATGACAGCAATAACAGTCCATTCCAAAGCCTTCACCATTAATGAAAACACACAAATATCTGTACTCAAGTTAAAAACCTTTTGAAGAAAAAAAAAAAAAAAAAAAAAGATCAAATGAAACAGTATGCACATCCTGGAACACATGATTCAGTTCCTTTTCCCCACACATCTAATGACCCTGAATTAGAGACGCCAAAAGGTTCAGCACACTTCGAATCGGTCTCTTTAACAGTCTCGCATGAATGAGAATCACATCATTAAAACGCCTCTGTGAAAACCTAAAAAACCCTTCCCGAACACACACCTAGCTCCTGCCACATGTCACAGCAACATGGTAAAGTGTGCACTTTAAAGTGTGCAATGGTTTTATCCAAAACAGGCTCTCACTTCCAGAGGTATGAAATTTTACTCTACAAGAGAACAAATCTGATGTATTTTAAAGCAGAATAATATAATTTATGCAATCAGCATCTTAAGAATTTCATATTATGGTCTACTTAAAGTAAAAAGGTGATGATTAAGGGGCTGTTTCACAATCAAGGTGCACTTTTTGGGTTCACAGTAGCTCAAAAATAAAACTCCTAGTTTTTGTGGTTTCTTGTTGCCAGTCAACACCTTATGGGACTAGAATATTTTGTGTGAAGTATCAGAGCTACAGGTCTAGTGGTGTCTAAATTATACTGGGTGAAAGTATAACAGGAACAGGGTCTCTAGAATAACTACATCTGCTTGTAGTGTATCAGAATTGTAAAGAACTCACAGCATTAAGAATAAAAGCTCATTAAACACATTATCTGAGCAGGTTTCATGCAACATTAGTTGTATATATTATTAACTGCAGTAACAACAGCATTAGTGACAATCATTGTGGTTTACCGGAGAAGACACTTTTTGACGGACATGCTTATCAAGCTGATGTGGAACTCTGTACAGAAAGTATTTCACATCCAATCTCAATTATATTTTTCAGCAAGCTATACAGTACTATGCTGCTTTAGAAAAAGCAATATCTGAAAAAAGCACTTCTGTCCTCCATATGTAATGTCTAGTGGCAGTGGAGAGAATTGAATTCTGTACTTGGTCAAAATTTGAGCAATATTTTCCTCTGATAACACCATTTATCAGAATTGAGAAAAGATTTCACTAGTGCAGCTGGGACTACTCTTCCTCTATACAACAATAAACAAGAGACAGTCATAAAGTATGCAGGTGCCTACTTAAAGGGGTCCCTTGTATAATTTTAAAAAGACAACCCTGACCATGAAACAGCCCTAATAGGAACTTAGGAGCTTTATATCATGAAAATCAGACCAACAATGAGAAAGCTGGTCTATATTGGAACCTGAAAGCTCCACACTCAATGCGCTGAAAGGGAGACCAGGATGTGCAGTGATACAGTTGTGCAGGCAGGGTGTGCTGTTGGGGACAGCCAATCAGAAGGCCAAACATGTCATGAGTCAGTAGAGTGCACAAAAGGAAGAAAAGAAAAGACAAGAAAAAACAAACAAACCCCAAAGCTTAAACAGCTCAATGGGGAAAACTTAACATGCGCTAAACTCGTTATTTTACAGTCTGGTGTCCTCCAACATGGATATTCAACACTGTAGCGACATTTATGGGACAAAAAAGTGGGCAAAAATGTGATTTTTTTTTATATTTTTGTTATGATATGATGATCTCCCTTTTACCAAATATGTGCCAAAGACAAGGTGGAGGTCACTCAATATTTCCTGAGATGGAATGTCAAGGAGATAATTCAATTCAAAACACTGAGCCTGAGGTGTACAATTGTTTTAATATATACCCCATAGGGGCATAAAAAGCAAAGCAAATCAAAATTAATATAGTTTATTTTTACATACTTTGGACATGGCTGAGGCAGGTGAAAACCCATGTACAGCTGAACAGCATGAACTCATTAACAATGAATTCAACAACGGTTCCTTCTCTGCCACTGGGAGCTTAAAACATTGGATTTGAATACTTGCAGTTTAATAGTTACATAAAAGAACCTCCCACACAGCTATTAACGTATAAAATCCGCAGACCGGATGTAATCTGCACATGCCTGGTCACAACGTCTCCTATTGCCGAACCCTTAGATCTAGAGAACGAGGTGTGAACGAGCAGCACATGCCCAGTTCAGCTCTGAACTCCAGTCAGATCACACTTACTTGAGAAGTGTGCCCTTTCAAGGTGAGCCCTAAACTATGCAGTTGAACAGGATCTCCCGCAAGTAGCTTTGCGGCTACATTCCCACACCGACACCTTCATACACTGCACAGGTCACGCACCCATGTGAAGCAAACTCAAAATGAACGCAACTGAAAAATGAAAAGGTCAAAACTGTGAATGTATAGGCAATCATTCAGTTTTTCAATATAGATTATTTTAAATATTGTTCATTAAGAATAAATAGCAAAAATATTTTAAGTTTTGCATCAGTGAAATTATATCAATCCAGTAGATTTTAAGCTTTAAAATCTGTCGAGTAGTAGCGAAACTGATAAGTATTTATAAATCTCTGTCGTCGTCCCCACGACTGCGAAGAAAAAGACTCACTGAAGGCAATAAAACCTAAATGCTTCGTCACATGCTTACAGTAAAACATCAGGTATGTTTTTAGAAGGCAGCCAAAAGAATCTCAGGAACAAGGGAAGATAAAAAAATGTATAAGATAGCCAATGAGATGAGTGGAAGTTCTAATGTGTTTGGAGTACAGTCGTGTATAGAGTTCACGCCGATGTGTAATGAACCCATAATAAGCAGAGACTGATGAAATAAAAAAAAAACAGTACGAGTAGTTAATTATGTGCATTAATACAGATTATAAAAAGTGAGCGAGTTGAAACTTGCCTCGCAAGGAGAGAGAGACTGGTTTCATGTTCTCTCTGGTGATGAAACAAATTTGCAACAGAACTTGTATAAAATTGCAACAGATGGTGTCTTGGTGTATTCCCAGGAACTGTATGAAATGTTTCAATAGAACGTGACTGTGTGTGTTGGTTATCCTGTAGTACAGGATTTCTGATGCACTTCACTCTATTTTGATCAGTTTTGTTAACAATTTTGGAAAGATTCTCTATTCAAGCTCTACCACTTTCCACAAGTTCAACCAGGTTATACCCACACAGCCTTTATGTTTAAGAAGGGGTTAAAACATGATGTCCATCTCAGCTTTGTGACCATTTTCTCAAGGCGGGTCGACAGGTGTAGACTCCATGTAAATGGTACAACCCGATTCGGGACAAATTAATCTCATTTCCACATAGGGTGCACTGTGTTTTGCTCTACAGACATGAACAAAACTGCAGTTTATTTCCAAATGTGTTAAACAAGTCTAATATATAGATTTAGGCACTGCCTAACAGCAAAGTTCCCAAAAGACTGCTGTCTGTGCCTGGGTTTGCTTTTCTTTGCCTTTCTGATTTATGCTTTCATTTGTTTCGCCTGTCTTTGTAGTTTAATTAACCATTTAACAAGTTCATGTTTTGTCAAGTTTCTGATTTCGGCATTTGCTCCAAGAACATTTATCACCTTTCTTGTGAGCTACGCAGAAGGAACTGTGACGTGCCGATATTCGTTCCGCAGGAAATTGCGTGTGTGTTTGTCTGTCCGCAGTCCACGAGTGCGCACTCGGTCCTATTACTTATTACCCTTTGTGAACATGAGCTATATATTGTTCATGTTATTACTACTAGACATTTGAGAGCTTACAGAAATTGAACTAAAGTAAAGTAATATTACGATAGTCATTACATTTACATAGACAGGAACTTTCCAATAGGTCTAACGCTGGGATCTAATTAGATAATTAGAAATTCAACTTCGTCTTCAAGTGAGACAGTGCATGCATGTGTCTGAAGATTCGGAAGAGGTAAGTTTTTTAATTTCTCCACTAATGACATAGTAAATAATGTCATGACAGTAGTAATGTTATTAGTAATATTAGTGTAAACACACCTTTCAGGTAACATAACCTAACGTTAGGCCCTATTATACAACAGGGATCTAACATTATATATGCCAGTTGAGTTACAGTATTAACAACAAATCTGTTTTTTTATTGCTGCCCGTCTTCATGCAAGTCAGCAACACTTAACAGCCAATCACCATCAACTCAGCTTGAATAAATCTCTGCTTCAAACTTGGTGACAACATTTACAGAAAGAATCCCATGCAGGTGTGATGGTCAGGTGTCTGCATACTCGTGGCTATACAATGTATGCAAGTCCAAGTGTAAAATTAATGACAGTGACATTTCCCTTCACAACATATTTGCATTTATATGGAGTGTTCAAACTTATAGTTGAACAATGGCATGGTAATTACATGTCAATTCCATCTTAAACGTACATGAGCAAAATAATTTCATGCCAACGTTCAGTAAGACCCCACCACTATTTTAAAATCATGTGACGGCCATGACATTGGTCTCATAACCATATCACAGGTCTACTGCTCAGGAGGAAGGACAGGTATGAGATTCGACACTAGCTGTCCTGGCACACTCTGCTCGTCTCCTTTACTTCCCTGTGAAGTGTGCCAAATGAATCTAACTTTCAGAAGCGCGAGAAGTGTGCTCTTTGAGACACCTACCTACACTCATTCACACTGACCTGAGAAGTGTGCCACAACACCTCTGAGCTGAAGTACAGACTTACAACAGAGGTGTAAAACACAGACACTCTGGAACAAAAGAACAAGTGAGGAAGTGTGCCAGTATTACACACTTCCTGCAGACTTTTAATAAGTACAACAGTGTCTTTTAAAAAAATATTACCACGTAACACACCTAGTTGATTTGGACATTTAAACAGTGACCTGTTTCAAATTATGCAGAGAAGGAATTAATCAATAGCAGCCAAAGATCCACATTTTCCAATTTTTTCACAATCATTTCCCACCTACCTTATTTCCATGCTCATCTACTGAGTTGCTACCTACAAAAGCACAGAAAATGTATTAGTCACTGTTATTAATGTCTGTAATGTCAGGTTTTATAATAGACAATGCTTAGGATAAAAGAATTTAGTAGTGACAACCTGAAAACAAAAACAGACTAAAATACAATTTTATACATTGCTTTACATTTGCCCCAAAACACTCTTTCCCTCCTTCACAACATTCAATTAGCTACATCTGCTTAGTGAATGATTTAAAAATTACACACACACACCTATCTATATATCTCTATCTGTATGTATCTACATATGTAGGTCATTCTCTGAAACTGATACCATAAAATGAGACATTCACAATCCCCAAATTTAAATGTAGTCCTGTTTATTTCCCTCAATATTGACTATAAATTCATAAACCATTGTTATAAAGACAGTGAGAGAACTACTTTGCTCACATAACTGCACTTTTATTAGTAACAAACAGGATTAGATCCGTATGGAACACCAAATTCATCCCATTTGTTTTTGGTGAATAAATTAATTACCGTTCTACTACGTGTGAAACAAACACTTCAGGGGGAACTCAGTTGAATGTTACATTGAACGTCGTAACATGGACCCTCACCCATCACAGAACAAAATGGGTCAGTTCCGTATGTAACTGATGTGGACACCACTGGTTATGCACGGAACCGTAAATTGATGTGCGATTCTCAGTCCACAAAGTAAGAAAAACTAATTTTAATGCAAGATCTTCACTGCAAGACCTATTTGCACTTTGAGTTGATACTTCAGTGATAGCATGGCATGAAACATAAGTAAAAAAAAAAGTCACAATTTTCACCCACACATTGCAACCAATTAAAATTTTAATCTAAATTATTTTGTCTGACTTGTTGTATGTGTCCATGTGGCATGTTTTGGGCAGAGATTGCTCTTTTAATTCTTTATAGTTTTTTAATTCTTTATAGTTTTTGAAAAATATTCATCATTAGACTAATGTCAATCATTAGACTTTACCCAGTTTCAGAGAATGACCCAAATACAAATGTATATATGTATGTATATATATATGGGTGCCAGCCTCCCCGCCACTCTAATTAGGATTAAGCAGTTCAGAAAATGAATGAATGAATACTCTCTTTCCCTCTCACTCACTCTCTCTCTATTTTTTTGACAAAAAATTCTTATGAATATATAACCACGCACACACACATTATATAGGCAAGTGTTTAAATTAAAAACCATAAGGATCCAGATAAAACTTCATCCACGATTGTCACACTCCAAACACATGTAGTTATTTATTTATTTGTCCTATTTGATGATTAAAACTATTGATATGCAATGTTGAATGAAGGCTGATCTACCGTCCCTTAAATAAAAAATGTCATTATATAAAACTAAAAATAAAAGTTAAAAAAGGAAGATTACTTTATTCGTCTCTTTGACTTCAGGTCTAATCGATGTAAATCCCTCCACAGTAACGTCCGTTCCACACACTTAATAATTCCATATACTCCAGTAAATCCAATCCAACTGATAAAAATATTCCCCCAAAAAACAATGCTTTCTTTTTAAATTCATTCAAGAAAAAAAAAGCAAGGTCCATCACAGAGGATCAACTCACCGAAGATATAGACCATGCCGACTGCGCCACCAAGTCCCATAAGCCCCGCCAAGCGAAGCACCACCTTCTTTGCATACGCAGTGTTCTCTTTCTGCTTCTTGTCCTCACTTTGATCATCCTGCTGGCTCGAGTTTCCCTCCCCTACAGGAGGAGACTGACCCTGAGGGCACAATAAAGTATGTCTCTGTGAAGGCTACTTGTGATTTCAATGGAACATTCAAGACCTAGTGAAGGGAGAGTGAAGAAATCATTCACATGGCCTCCTGATATTACAGTAAAAACAAGCAAGAGCAGATAGTACTCTATGACACGAATTTCATCGATGGATATATCTTTCTGACACACACTATTAGGTGTCAGTGTAAGTGTGACTGTGGATTGGGTCTGTTTTCAATTCGAACACATCTAACAGAATATTACATCTTACCCAATGACTCTGATCCTAATCAGGCGGCATCTATCGGGGATGAAAAATAAAGCTAACCTGGCAGTGCCTTAAAGTGCAATACCACGGATATCCACTAGGGACTGGCTCCAAAAAATTGCTGGCTTCGTAGACTGCCATTCAAAAATCTGAATTTCCTCTCAGGAAAATATCACTTTTTTTTCATTAAATAAAGATATACTTTTAACAAAAGTCATTTTGAGCTCATTTGCTAAATTCTTTCATCGATTTTTCAGTGCTTCATCCAAAAATGATTGCCTGATTAATTAAATATTAGGCTTCAAAGATTGGCACATTTTGGGGTGTGTCTGGTTCGATCGACATCCCTGGACTGGAGTGACTGACAGCAAGCATTTGGAGGGAGCCAGAAGTGTCATTCACTGATTAACTTTAATAGTAATGAAGTGAAGTAATTCTGGCCATGTAAAACCGAGGCGTAAGAAACTCAATCATGTTCCATCATGACAATGTGCACAAAACAAAGTCCATAAAAACATGATTTTAATAAAGTTGGAATGGAGGAACAGAACCCTGAAAGACTTCCCAGAAGAACAGAGATTATTTTAACTGCATACAGGAAGTAAATCTGGAATGGGATATTTAACAATATCTCTGCAGCGTTTTTGTGTTTAAATTAAAAATATATGCTAAATAAAGCAATAAGGGAAAAAAAAAGAAAAAAGAATAATTAAATAAAAACAGAGCCAGCTCATTTCCATGATGACTGATCATTGACTGGTAAGTATAATGTGCTTGTGTTAAAAGTCACATGTGCTCATGCATCATGGATATGCTTTTTGCAGATGACACTGTCCTTTCGGCTTCATCAAGCCAGGACCTCCAGCTCTCGCTGGAGCGTTCGCAGCTGAGTGTGAAGCAACCGGGATGAGAATAAGCACCTCCAAGTCTGAGGCCTATCTCTGAGGGAGAGCCCCAGCACCCTGCGAAGAAAGCTAATTTTAGCCGCTTGTATCCACAAACTTGCTTTTTCGGTCACTACCCAAAGCTCGTGACCAAAGGTGAGGGTAGGAACGTAAATCAAGTGGTAAATTGAGAGGTTTGCCTTTCAGCTCAGCTCCCTCTTCACCTCGATGGACCGGTACAAGCTCTGCATTACAGCAGAGGCTGCACCGATCCGCCTGTCGATCTCCCGTTCCATCCTTCCCTCACTCGTCAACAAGACCCCGAGATACTTGAACTCCTCCACTTGGGGAAGGACCTCAGTCCAGACCTGAAGGGTGCATTCCACCCTTTTCTGGCTGAGAACCATGGCCTCATCCCGGCCGTTTCACACCCAGCTGCAAATCGCTCTGATGACAATAATATTTATTGTAATAATAATATTAATTATTATTTTATTCATATTATTATTATTAGTGATAAAATACCATTATGTCTTTTACGGCAATAAACTGATAAAAAAAATTAAATAAAGAACATTTTGAATTTAAGAAACGTTTTTGCTTGTAATTGCTGTCAATTATAGCTGTTTAAAAAAAAAATTGGAATCACCAAAAATTAGTATCGGCAGGTCACACTTATGGAAAAAAAAAAATCGGAAATCTAAACTGGCCAGGAAAACTGCAATTGGTGCATCTCTAGTTTACCCCGATTCCTCTGGTCAAAATCTTATCTTCGTATTCAAACACTGATCAGACGAAACGTATCAAATAGGATTAAAATCAATTACTTCAAGATCTTTAACACTTAAATGAAGCATAATGTTACACATTGGTCCTGCAATGGACTGGCGAGCTGTGCAGGGCGCACCCCGCCTTCACCCTGAGTTGACTGGGATGGGCTCCAGCCTCATCATGACCCTAGTAGGACTATGCAGCTCAGGGAATGAATGAATGTTACACATTTCCCTTCATTTGTTGGTTTAATCAGTGACTGAATGTTAGAAGTCACCAACTGTCAGTGTGTGTGTGTGTTTGTGTTTGTTATGCTACTTTCTGTGTAAAGGTCTGTTTGGCAGATCATTATGTACACAAATGCTCATTATTTTGTACATCAGATAATGCTTATAAGATGAGCTGAAAATTCTTTTAACTACAAAGATATATTTTTTTTACCTAAATTATTTTAATCATAATTGGTTATTCAGGAATGTTTTATTCTAATTAAAAAAGCAATACTGAATTGTACCAAGATATAAACTGTAAAAACAAAGTTTAAAAATGGCTATTTTTTAAAAGAACATTTGTCATGATGTTAATTTTTTAAATCATTCCCTTGCATAGATTTTTAAAAACTATTATATATATTTTTTAATATAATTTTTGAGTCAGAAGAACATTTTATAATCATGTGATATTGTTGATTGTCGGGGCACCTTATGGTCCTGAGAAGATAAACCAATAGCAACTGAATGATTTGGGATGGAAATGTAATATTTTACTGGGTTTTATTTTTTTTATGGCACCACAGACCTTGGAACATCAGCATGGTGCGATTCTGTATAAAAACATCTAAAACAGCCCACTAGTGATCATGTTTCCATCCGTGGGTAAACAGCAGTGCCCAAAATTTCTTTACTCTCGGACTGCTGACCCACAACACCGGAAGCTGATTAATGCACAAGAAACAGATACCCCGGAGAGAGGGCACTGTACTACAAACACAAATCCTCTGGTGTTCTGGAAATACGGTAAAATTGTTACGTTAGATACTCCCTAACGCCAGATGACACTGGGTAAATATCCACAGGCTCCACATTCCCTATACCTGTGCACTATAGAGGGTGTAAAGCAGAGGCGCCCTCACTCACTGTAGTGCACTAGATATCCTACACGGCGTGATGTGAAACTCGGCCGGTTGCTCGGTCACGTCAACGCCAAACTCCTCCCTCAAAGCATGACTCCATTCAAACTGATAGCCGGTACATGGTTAACGATAAAAACAAAACATTAAAATGTATTATCAAACGTTTTTGGACAGTATTATATCTGAGCGTTTGTTTATCATAGCGTTGTGTATATCCGAGATAAACGGTAGTAAACTGTATGCTAGGCTAGTGCAGAGATTACGGTACTAAAGAACACGTCTAAACAGTAAGGAGATATAAATATAGCTGGATATAAAGAGTGTACTGATCGCTGGCGAAGTGTGTAAGTGTGTTTTGACAGGATGTGACCCGTATGGACAGTAGGGATGAATGTCAAAGCCGGGGAATAGAGCTAACATGAGCAGCTAGCTTCATGTTGTACCTGACTGTCCTGCTGCTGAAGTCTCTGCTGTAGAATAGCCTGAGCCAGACCCTCTCTACCTTTCACCGGTTCAACCGACAGTTTTCTTCTCACTAAACCGCCCGCTGTGGAAGCCAAGGCTTCACTTCTCACCCTGAGGAGGCCCCGGCTCACCCGGACACACATGGGGTACACACACACCGCCGACATCTTGAATACCGAGTAAACCGTCACTCCAGCGCGAGTGGGAAAGGACAAACGAACGCGATTGGTTAAATATCATGTGATTGACAGGCAACATGACCAACCGCAGTTCTTAGGGAGTTCGTGAAGGCGGGACTTCTGTTTGTACCGGTGACCTTCTCGAGAAGATAAAAGTCGCTGTCATGGCAGCGCGTGCTAAGAGTTCAAGTAATGATGATGGTCTTCAGCAAAAGTGATGCATGAACACACTTCCACTTGCTCTGTGTTTCAGATGTACTCCACGTATATCAAAGTCTCTCGAATAAAATAATGTTGAATATAAGCTACTTTTCTCAGGGATGTAGGAGATTATATCATTTACCCTGGTAAAAAAAAAAAAGAAAGAAAGAAAGAAAATCCAGTTTTGTCTGACTAACTGTAAAAACATCGGCTGAGCTGGACAAGATGGTGCACTGTTTTAATTTTACCGCTACTACATCATCCACCATGAAATTTAAGAATGCAACAACCATAGTGCAATGAAAATGATGCATTCTTTACAGTAAATATACACCAGTGATCCAGACTTTTCCTCTTATTCTCCCACATCAGAATACCAGAGCACCAGTCACCAAATTATTCTTTTTTTTATTATTATTAATAGCAGATTAATAGCACAATAGACATGGAACATGACCTGGATGGTTGTCCTGTGTCCGTGTGTGCCCACCTCAGAAAAACCAATAAGGCTGCTGTGTCACCGTGTCGATGCCGATCGGCTGTTATGTATCGCTGACTTATTTATTCATAATGAAGCTGAAATCCAAAGGGGGAAAAAAAATCCTGTTTACACTTCAGACTGTAGTCAGGAAACACAGGGGAGACTGATTTTTTTTTTTTTTCCCAGTGCTGAAGGAGCCATGCTACTCCACCAGCCTCAGACATCTATCAAGATATTTATCGGGGGCTCCGCTTTTAGACAGTGTCAGGCATTACACTGTATATTATTATATATTACAACCAAAACTCCCCAAACAGTTGGGATGCTGTGTAAAAGGTAAATAAAAAAAAATATTCAGCATCCTAACTTTTTGGAATTGGGCTTGTTGTCATTAAAAAATGCATTTATTGCAAACGATTTATAAGAACAACGTATGCATATATGTAAAGTGACATATCAAAAGTAAATAGACGCCATCATTTTTAAAAAATGTATACATTTTGTGACGGACTGGCACAAGTTCCAGAAGTGTTCAGGACAATCCAGGTCAGGCAAAGGAAGTTGGTTTAACGATTTATTACAAATGAGCCAATGAATATAGCAACTAACAATAAATTGAATAAAAGTTAGTCGGAGGAGAGGCAGTCGTAGGCCCGTTGATCCTGAAGGTGACAGGCGAAGATCGGAGACAGTCTTGAGTCTTATGGCAATATCCTTGGTGGAATGTTCATGGTTATCGAGGTTCCAGCGTAGTCCTTCCAACGACAACTACAGAAAATTCTTTATACTTATATAGCTAATGTAAATATATGTGACGTCATTACTATATCACAACAGATATATGTTCTTTCTTTAAGATTTTGTCATAGTAGATATACATATGTCAGTTACATTACCATGGGTACAGGATGTGCCTGTGCCTTAAAATAGATATAAATAGTAGCCATGTTGATGGAGAGCTGTAATCCGACTCACCTGGAGTTTCTCTGCAACATCAGTTGCTTTACAACAAAGATTATTTTTAACAGTTTATCTGTCAGAGAGCCCAGTTCGACCTGAGCAGGATGCTGTTGATTCCATGCCTTTGCTGGTGAATTGTACAATCACGCTGTGGACGGTGGCAAAAGGAATCCCAAGGTTTTGTCCAATCTGACTCTGGCTAAATCCACCCCCAGCCTGACCTACATCATACCCTCTATGAAAATCAGACAACTCTTTTTCTCCTGGTGTTCACGGCATAGCTAGTTACTATAAACAATTTGTATAATGTAATCTAAAATAATAATAATAATAATAATAAAAAATAATAATAATGATAACAATAACAATGTTAATAATAATAATAATAATAATATATTATCAAGTTTGATTAAATGAGTTCCACCCATAAAACTCTGAAATGAGGGTGTTTATTTACTTTTGATATGTCGCTGTATACTACAAGGGAGAACCACAGTTTGATTGGTTTCCTCTATAATTAACAGTCATTCACTGAAGTTGTGGTGGATGTTGCTGTTCCATCAAGAGGACGATTCAATTCAAAGGCATTCACTGAGCCTGATCTGCATAACTATTTTAGCGTATACGACATGGGAACATAAGAAGACAAACAAAAAAAACACTTTAAAATGATTTTGAAATTTATTTATTTATTTATTTATTTATTTTTAAAATCATGATAGATTCATGAAAGCTCTGTAACAACATCTCTTTAACTACGTATCCCTTAGAGAGTATATACTACATAGAAACACAGAAAATCAAACTAAAAAGGGATTTTTATAGTTTATTTTCACATATTTTAATGATTACACAGGCAGGTCAGGTGAGTTCCACACACTTCAAGCAGAGGTAAACACTCGGTGAAGATGTTTCTTTGTGGCATTTGCATGTTCTCCCTGTGCCTGCATGGGTTTCCTCCCACAGTCAAAAAATATGCACATTAGGCTAAGTGGCTGTCCCAAATTGCCCCAGGTGTGAGTGGGTATAGTAGTCTTCCAGAGTAGGCTGAGATAGGCTCAAGCCTCCCTGTGACCCTAGTAGGATTAAGCAGTTTGGCAAAAGAATGACAGAAATTCAGCATGGGTCTGTGAAAAGTATAAGTTGGGCTGTGAGCTATGGAAGACAAAAAAATAAATAAAAATAAACCACACGTACGTAATAATAATAATAATAATAATAATTCATGCTAAGAGTAGAAGAACAGCACAGTGTACCTTAGAGATGGCCATTAATACAAATACACTGCCCACAATTAAATCATTTAGTTGCACGATTAAATCTAAACACAACCCATGACACTTAATGTCCTCAGGTTTTCAAAGAAGACAGGGGTAATATGTTAAGGAGTGATGAATGTACCTGTAGGCCAGGCTTGCGTGGGTCGACAAAACGAAGGACAGAATCAGCACTGGCAAATAATAATGATAATGAATCAGTAATTTATATCTATGAGAAAAAGATCCCTTCATTATGGTTGTAGAAAGTTGCGGACTGATGAAATGTCAGGTCAGAATGTGAGTAGATTTAATTTCCAGCACCGATCAGCAGGGGGCAGCAGGGAGTCATTCAGCGGTCTGTGGATTGTGTAAACATTACATAGAAGAAGCAGAAAACACGTCGAAGGCGTTCCTGCTAATGGCTACAGCGTTGTTCCAGAACAGCAAAACAAGAAAACGTGTTGTTTGTCGCTGATATTAATTGATTACATTTGATGTACATAGCTGTCGGTCTCCTGTACTGGACCCACGAGTGGAAAAGAGCGACTTGCTGATCAGCCCCGAGGTCAGTGCTCATTGCTATGCTAACGGCTACTGCACTGAAGTTTCTTATGTTGGTTTTGGCTTCTCTGCGTTTTTACACAAGTGTTTATTTTTTTTGCCACCTTCCCAAATACTTGTTTTAGTAACGGGTGCTGCAAAACCGGCTGTAAACTAAGTTATCATTTATTTACTTATTTAGTTCTATAATGCTGAATCAGAAGAGGTGTGTGTGTGTGTGTGTGTGTGTGAGAGAGAAAGAGTGTGTAAGTTAGAGTGACAGTGTGTGTAAGAAAGAATGAGAGTGTGTGTATAAGTAGGGATGGGAGAGTGAGAGAGTGTGTAAGTAGGGATGAGAGAGTGAGAGAGTGTGTGTAAGTAGGAGTGAGAGAGTGTGTGTAAGTAGGAGTGAGAGAGTATGTAAGTAGGGATGAGAGTGTGTGTGTAAGTATGGATGAGAGAGTGAGAGAGTGTGTGTAAGTAGGGATGAGAGAGTGAGAGAGTGT
>JBCNYH010000013.1:19689597-19704547 GCA_039654325.1 Tandanus tandanus
CAGAAACCGGGGATAAGCACCGGCCTGATGAGCCACTAGGCTCGGGTGTAAAAGCCCAACAGACTTACCTACCTTACTGGGAGACCATGCAAACACAGAAACGCCCTCGCCGAGCCATGGGTTTGAACCGAGGACCTTCTTGCTTAAGTTACATTGTGGATTTAATACATGTAATCTATTGCACGTTATAAATAAGAGCCGTTTGACATTTATTTGGTATGATGCTTATTGCTGAGTATTGTCACCTCTTGCTGTTTCCCATTATTGTGGGGCTAGTGGTGTTACTGGATAGGGTGCTGGGTTCATGATCGTGAGGTTATGAGTTCAAATCTCCAAGGTCTAAACCTCAAGTGTGCTTCTGTCCACCCAGCAGTATAAACGGGTAGCAGTAAATACTGGGATGTAACCTGCGATGGACTTGCGTCCCATCCAGGAGGAGTTGAACTAGTCGCTCCTAGTCGCTTCACGCTACAGAAACCGGGATAAGCTCCACCCTGATGAGCCAGTAGGCTCGGGTGTAAAAGTCCAGCAGACTTTACCTTTTATCTTTTACCTGCTTCCCTTTTCATGTTTTAGAGGTTTGTCGATTACTTTGCCTCATCCAACGGATGCAGTCATACATAGTGTGTCACATATTGAGGAAAGGTATTGCTCATCCTCCCAGGTATTCATTTATAAGGTAGTAAATTAAAACTTTGTTTAAACAGTAAGCTCTCTGATCAGTCGGGGCAGGTGCAGGTGGCAAGATGGAACTTCCGTGTATGTTCATGATAGTGTGATGCTTTCGAGTATGTTTATGCTGTGTCTGCGCGGGTTTCATTCAGGCTCTCTGGGCTTCTCCTATATCTAAAAAATGAGGCAGTAGGTGGACCGGCTGTGATCGCAGCTACGTGTGAATGAGTGTGGGAATGTGTGTGCATGGTGGCTTGCAGTGGTCTGGCAGACCATGCAGGGTATTTTCCAACTGCATACCAGGTCTTTCTGGGATAGACTCCAGGTCCACCCTAACCTTGACTAGAATAAAGTCAGTACTGAAAGTGAGTGAGGTGCATGGGGCTCATGATGAAATGTAATAACTGTTGTAACTAATGAAAGAACTGTTGTATTTGGCCACAATTATGTGGGCACCTGAACTACTGTGTTCCCACGATTGGCAAAGGTTTAGAGAAAGCCCACACAGGGGTGTGAATCCATAATTGGACTTTCGTCAAACTATTACCAAAGCTGGAAGCACACAGTGGTATAGAATATACAAGCCGCGGTATTACAATTTCCCATCACTGGAATTAGGTGAAGGGCGGTTCTTTGTGGATTTTGCATGTTCTTCCCGTGCTTGTGTGGGTTTCCTTCAGGTGCTCTGGTTTCCTCCCACAGTACAAAGATATGCACATTAGGCCAACTGGCTATTCTAAAGTGAATAGGTGTGAATGGTTGTGTGTCTGTGTTGGCCCTGTAATGAACTGGCGAGATGTTCGGGGTGATCCCTGCCTTCGCCCAGTGTCAGCTGGGATTGGTCCATCCTCCCTGTGACCCTAAACAGGGTAAGCAGATTGAATAATGAATGAATGAATGATTTACTACCCCTAAGGGACTCAAACATGTTCCATCTTTACTGTGGCCCTATATAGAAAGCAAGGTCCATGGTTTGCCAAGGCTGGTTTGGAAGAACTCTAGTGGCTGACACAGAGCCATGACCTCAACCAAACTGAGAACCTTTGGGATGAAGTGGAACACCAACTGAGCCCAGGCCTCCTCCCCGTATCAGGGTCTGACCTCACTAAGGCTCTTGTGGCTAAATGAGTACAAATCCCTACAGCCATACTTTCAAATCTAGTGGAAAGGCTTCCCAGAGGAGTGGAGGTTATTATAACAGCAAAGGAGGATTAACTCTGGACTGCTATTTTCTGAAAGGACGTAAGGATGTGATAGTGATGCATCCAGAAATCTTTCACCATATAGTGAGGAAGGGATTGATAAAAAAGATAAATGAAAAACAGAATAACTTCATAGAGCATTCAGCAGCGTTTATAGCCTCTAATGTTCTTTTCTTTGAATTTTCTTTCAGAATCGGACATGCTTGAATATTGTGCAACAGTGTATAAGCCCACATTTAAGTTGTGTGTCAGTGTATAGAGAGATTTATAGATGGATTGCAATAGGCGCGAGGAACGGTCACGTAATCAGGCGTCGCCCCTGGTAACGGAGGCTGCCCGCCATGCTGGAAGCCACACAGTAAGTTTACCGCTACAGATGCTGACAAAATGCAATGGTTTTCTCACAGTATTTTCACACGCTACCCGTCACTGCACAACAGAGATACCGTGCCGAAATAGCTTTGTGTGATGGAATTGACCCTTACACTGTTATCGGACAAAATCAAGCTATGGACTAGTTTGCAGATATTGTGAACTATCTTATAATAACTAACCTAGACGTACTCTATATGTTTAATTGCAGTCACAGTACAATGGGTCTGTGTCTGGTTAGCAAAATGAAACCTGTCTTCACTAGGATATAAATCGGCTCTAAGCTGCAAGATCAGCAGTTGAACTGAAATCCTTATTATTAAAACTATATGAGTAGGCATAAAATAGAACATAGATTATTTGATGATGTCAAAAATCAAACTGACTAATGAGAATCTTTCTCGTCAGTTTCATCAGCTTGTTGAGATCAGAGTAACACTGAAAATCTGGTCGTTTGAATGAAACCTACAGTTAAACCTACACCAGTCTCCAAAGATCTTTTGTTCTTTTTTCGAAGAGACACAGACGTATATTCTCTATTCAATCTGTACCCTCGAGAGTGGCGCAGTGGCCGGAGTTAATGAGGAAATGAATTTTTAACGTCATCCTGTTAATGAAGTTTTAAAGAGATTTTCTACATCCGTCTTGCCCAGTTTTCAGCTCTTAAGAGTGAGTCAAGCTCCACACGTATCGGAGATCGAGGCTGTATAATACTCATGAGGACGATTCAACGTTTTCAAATGAATCTCATCCGTTCTACACATTTCAGTGCTTGGCTTTTTACGCTTTCACAAATTAATATTGATTTCTTTGTCAGAGCAATAATTGAGTCAGTATCCCTGAATGTAATCTAATAATTTAGGCACTATTTGTTTCTATTCCATCAGTGAAACATAAGAGCAGAATACCAACAAAGAAAAGGGCGAACTTTCAATCTGCATATATTTGGAGAATGAGGAGTATAAATACTGGAAGTCAGTCCTCTTTTCCCAACGCCTTTCGTGTTACACCTCAGACCTCTGTCACTATCAGCTGCACTTAGCGGCCTCCATGTTGCCTAGGAACTGAAAGCATCAGAAACAACCTCAGAAGTTTAACTGTATCAGTTCACCATTTTATTATATATATATGTATGTATGTATGTATGTATGTATGTATGTATGTATGTATATATATATATATGTATGTGTATATATATATATATATATATATATACAACTGCAGCCTGCAGGGATTGTGCGAGGAGGCTTTCTCTACACCACAACAGTTGCCAGTAGTGTATATATATCCATTGCTCTTCATTGTACAGAGCATTATGGGACTGAAGATCATGCCCTTTCGATTCTCTTTTGTGTCCATAAACATATTTGTGTCCTTGTATGACGATTGTCAGTACAAATTCAGTTAATTTTCTGTTTAATATGCTGTCCTCTCGTGAAAATGATGAGATGGGATCCATCCAGTTCTAGTCGACAACCTTTATTCCAAACAATTTTGTATTCTATCCATCCATTATACCGCTTCTGAATCAGGATTACAGCAAAGCTAGAACCAATCCCAGCTGACTTCAAACGCCTTGAACAGTTTGCCAATCTATTGCAGGCCTAACACCGACACGATCAACCACGAAATTTAGAGTAGACAGATTTCCTAATGTGGTAATGTGTTAGGACAGTAGAAGGAAATGCATGCCAAACAGCCCACTTCTGAACAATGTGAACTGAACTAGTGAGTTTTGTCTTCCATTATCAGTTCATTTTGGCTGAATGTGAAGGTTTCCTTTCAAAACCACCCCAGTTCACAGGATTAGCGCCCTATATACCTGTTTTACATCTTGCTTTGGTTCTGTGCTTGTTTACAATAAAAATAAAAATAAAATACTCGCTGCTTGTTGGAAAGCTTTTGTTTGTCATGGGAAGAGAAACAATCTGAAAGCTACCAAAGACGCATTGTTCAGAAGTGGGCTGTTTGGCGACAGCACCCCTAAAGTGAAATTCAAAAGCCTGCCATTTTAAAATGCCATATAATAAAGTACTCCTTAACCTCATTTGCTCGGTCTGTACAGAGAAACCTCAGATGTTGGTCTCGCCTTCGGCCCGAGGTCTACTGAAGACCTTAGGCTGAGATTTCTCTGTACAGACTTCCCACTCGGTTAATATGTAGTTTATATTTTAAAACAGACTAAATCCCTTCCTTATAAAAGATATTTTAAAAATTGACATTCCATTATATTGTGTACTCCTCATTTCGGTTCCTGCTTTTCCCTTTTATGCTCTTAATCCTTAAAATCCTGGGGTTTTATGTGACAGTAATTTTGTGCTTGTCATAAGTCTATTATAGCCATTCAAACTCAGTCAGGGACCGAAGCTTTACACTCTACCAATCCTACAGTCATCTAGTAGACAAGTGAAACATCTGGAATGCAACGATATGTCCGTAAAACCTGTGTGCAACTGACAGGCCCTCTTTATCCTCCAGCTGTAATAATCCATTATAAAATGACTTCATTAAGGGCATTGTCCTTACCGTCAGCAAAGATAGAGAGTGGGATTTAATGCCATATACTTAACCCCATTTTAAACTTTCTGCATTCTGTGAACCAAACTAAACCTGCTGGACCATGCATATCATTATTGCATGTGTAACGATCACTCAAGTGCCAAATACATGTTTGAAATATTTGAATAAACAGACTATACTGTAGACATGCATAATGCACAAGGCAAGCACATGTGTGTCCTATGATAAGAGTTTCCCCAAAATCTGTAAAGTAATAGGAATTCATTATATTCTCCAGTATTACTTTTAATTGCAGTCTTGCTAACCACAAGGGATGATGAGAATGATCTGGATATCTTCTTGTACCCATGTGAACATATATCAAGTCCTTAACCCTGGATTCACACTGGGGCCACGATGACCATGATCTCCAGATTGTGATGAGCGTGGGGGGTCATGGGATTGAATCTTGAGGGAACTTGGTGGAAT
Source organism: Tandanus tandanus (assembly GCA_039654325.1). Taxonomy (NCBI): domain Eukaryota; kingdom Metazoa; phylum Chordata; class Actinopteri; order Siluriformes; family Plotosidae; genus Tandanus; species Tandanus tandanus. The sequence continues at coordinate 19,694,832 of JBCNYH010000013.1, forward strand.
TGTGATGATCGTGAAAAAATTTTGGACTGTCAAAACTTTTGCCATAATTATTATGATTTATTATGATTTGACCCCAATCGTGATAGAACATGGGAAGCGTAGTTTGAAACCGAAGCCCCTGGAGGAAACCCATGCAAGCATAGGAAGAACATACAAACTCCACACAGAAAGACCACAGTCAGCTACCAGGTTAAAACCAACAAAGAAACACCCTTCACCTAGTTCCAGTGATGGGAAATTGTAATGCTGCCGCTTGTATATTATATACCACTGTGTGTTTCCAACTTTGGTAACAGATTGGGTAAAGGCCAAATATGGATTCACACCCCTATGTTGGCTTTCTCTAAACCTTATCCAATGGTGCGAGCTCAGTTGTTCAGGTGTCCACATAGTTTTGCACATGCATGTCTTTGGTCTGTGGGAGGAAACTGGAGCAACCAGAGGAAACCTATGCAAGCACAGGTAGAACATGCAAACCCTACACAGAAATGCCCTTGCTGACCACAGAGACCTTGAACCCAAGACCTACTTGCTGTGTGGCGAAAGTGCAAACCACTATGCCACTGTTCCCCCTTTCAGTAGGCATGAAATAAAAAATGTGAAAAAGAAAAACAGTTACAGCAAAAATACAGGAGAGATCATGCAGGTTTTTTCCTACCATCGCCTGGACTCACTTTCACCACAAGCTGTTCCAAAATTAGGTTGTTTTCATCTGATGTAACTGCTGAACTGGTTACAACTAGAGCCTAGACTAAGTTATACTGTATTTCTTGCTTGTCGCCCCCAGCCACAGCTCCCACTCGAGTCACGCTCACTTGTACAGTCCAGGCAGACACCCACATCCCACCCTATCACAATGCTGTAATTACTCTTGCTTTTGGTTCACTTGTAAAAGCTTCATTCTTTCAGGATGTAACTGATTAATTAGTGTGCCTGGCACTCTACTGACAGTAAAAAGACCAGAACATTCCATCTACGTTTGTCACAGCTTCCTACTTCCCTGGGGAACTTATCAATTAAACACAGTGTAATTATAATCACATGCAGTTACATTATCGGAACTAATCAGCAGCCGTTAATCTCTTTTGGCACAGATGTAAGGTGGACGTTAAGCTGGACATCACCTCCTTAGTTGGCATGATGGTGATTTATCTTTTCTTGTTATTTGCAGGTGAAGCAGATCATGGAGGAGGCAGTGACCAAAAAATTTGTACATGAAGACAGCAGCCATGTCATCGCTCTGTGCAGTGAGTATAACACGACATCTCCTTCGTGTACTTCTCAGAGAGATATCAACACAGTTGAAAAGATCCCTGCTAGCTAATCTCGATGTGACTCATCAGGAAAGATGTCTTTTGATGTCATCAGGATTAGCTGTACACAGGTTTATGAATGAGGGTATGAAAGACGTCATTAGGGACTGCAATCTCATGAGAGAATGCAGCTGACTCCAAGTGACTTGGTGGTTCCGGAGTGTTGGAAACGGGCCAGAATCATCCACTGTTGATGACTGAGAACAAAAACGTATGACTCACCTCTCTACCTTCAATGACATAGCGGCAGGTGGATGCAAGCAGTACTACAATACATCACTCATCACTAAATGTGGCACTGACCCCCCGTCAAGCAAGTCTGAACAAAATGTGCCTAGATATTGGTTTAGAAGTAGCATGACTGCCACAAAGGGAATAGACTGCATTACCCTCCGCAGTAAGAGAAGACAATTTCTAGCTGTCTCTATTATTATTATTATTATTATTATTATTCATTCATTCATTCATTCATTTTCTAAGCCGTTTAATCCTAATTAGGGTTGCGGGGAGGCTGGTGCCCATCTCAGCCATCTCTGGACGAAAGTGGGGTACACCCTGGACTGCTCGCCAGGCCTTCGCAGGGCCAAACCCACACACAACCATTCACACTCACATTTACACCTCGGGGCGATTTGGAACAGCCAATCAGCCTACTGTGCATGTTTTTGGACTGTGGGAGGAAACCGGAGTACCCGGAGGAAACCCACGCAAGCATGGGGAGGATATGCAAACTTTATTATTATAATAATAATAATTATTATTATTATAATAATAATAATTATTATTATTATTCATTCATTTGCTGAACTGCTTAAAGGGTGACAGGGAGGCTGGAGCCTGTCTTAACCGACTCTGGGTGAAGGTACAGTACACCCTGAATAGCTCCCCAGTAAATCGCATTGCAACACACACACAGCTATTCGCTCTCACACTTACACCGAGGGGTCAGCTAATGTGCATGTCTTTGGACTGTGGGAGGAAACTGGAGTACCCAGAGGAAATCCACACAAGCATGTGAAGAAACTCCACACAGAAATGCCCTCGCCAAGCCCAGGACCCGAACTATTTTTTTCCTTGTAACATCATTTCTGCTTTAGTCAAATATACTGCACCTTCATTATTTATTAAAACATTTGGCCTTTCATGCCACCTAATCTATTAAAAAATTTTTAAGAATTTGGCTTTTGTATATGATGTGTTGTCCACTTCGACAGATAAAACCCCCTTGATCTGAAAAATTCTCCATATCACATTTCCCCTCATTCAATAAATGCTATCCCAGAAAAATACACAGAAAGCTACACAATATGGGCCTCATATTTTTAAAAGGTAAAAAAAACAAAAAAACACTTTATCTAAGCTTTGAATTAATTACCAAAGATGGTGTAATGTAGCCTGTGTTAGTATTGCGATGGAGCAGGTGTCCTCATTGTCAAATCTGCCACTGAACATCTCGGGGACCTGGTTACCAGACTTCAAAACCTGTTGTACTTTCATTGGTACATTTACAGCATTTGGCAGACACCCTTATCCAGAGTGACTTGCTTTTATTTTTATTTTTTATTTTATTTTTACAGAGTTAAGGGCCTTGCTCAAAGGCCCAACAGTGGCACCTTGGTGGTACTGGGGCTTGAACCCCTGACCTTCAGATTAGTAATCCGGAGCCTTAACTATTGAGCCACCCCTGCCACACACTTCATTGTTTTTTTGCAAATTCCAAAAAAGGTTAAGCCGCTAATGCACCTTCTTTAGCTAGCCTGCTAGTGAGACTGTTGGCTGGACATACTTACAGTCCGACAAACTAGTCAACTGAAATATAGCAAAAATATGTAGAGCTGAATTGACTTGAAATCGATGACTTTATTATTTGTAATCTTTTCATGGATCATCTAGACAGCACAGGGGCGTAATGATTAGCACGTCCACCTCACAGCAAGAAGGTCCTGAGTTCGAGTCAAGTTTGGATGTTCTCCCCATGCTTGCATGGGTTTCCTCTGGGTACTCTTGTTTTCTCCCACAGTCCAAAGACATGCACATTAGGCTAATTTACTGCTTCAAATTGCCCCTAGGTGTGACTTTAAGTGGTTGTCTGTGTGTTGGCCCTGCAATGGTCTGGTGAACTGTTCAGGCCTTCACCTAGTGTTGGCTGGGATAGGCTCCAGCCTCCCCACAACTATAGCAGTCTTGTTACAATACTTGCACACCATTACACCCTCAATGTGCTCGTTGTTTTTTGCTTGGAAGGCTTTGATGTACTGTATATCAGCACTTGTTTTTCACTGGTGCCAGACTTTCTTTTCATTAATTCTGGATTACAGGCAGTCTGAGGTTGACATGCTAATGTTATAGCACTGGTTCTGTAGTGCAACCCCTTTATCACCCAGCTATAAAATTCTTATATTTTGGCACTTAAATATTCTTTTCATAGTTTTCTAAATTGATATTCATCGTATTACAGTCAGAAGAATCAAATAATCTCTCCCTTCTTATTCATTTCCAGTTCACACTCTCACCTTTTCTCCTCGCACATTAATGTAACAGGCATAAAATAGGCATGCACTACCAACTGTATTTTAAAGAAAATTTACATTATGTACATGTGAGGCAGGAGATGGAGCCATATACGCAGCCGAAAGCTGCGTGTGCTTGATGTCCCTTGTTTTTTGGATGCATCACAGAGTCGTGACAGCGAGGGTGTACTGGGTGAGGAGCTCGCTGTCAGGTGGGGGGGTGGGGAGGGGGACGACGACGCTGGGAGTGCTGCCAGCTACAGTCAGCACTGCTGAAAGAGACAACAGCTCTCTTTTAGTACATCAGAGCCACACAACAAGGATTCCCCCGCACAACCTGCCTCCTCCACACAGGAATCACGCAGATGACCCAACCCACACAGCCACACTTCCCCAACAGAGTATATTTGGAAATGCTGTGATCTTTTGCAGGAAATCTGATGAAAAGCAGACTACATAATGTTGCTAGTCAGGATGGAAGAGGGAGTTTGTGTCAAAGTTGGATCTGAACTTGACTGAGAAGTGTATCTGGTGGATAGGTAGAAATTGGTAACTTTTGCGATCTTTGTTTTTCTGCTTGAGTTCGTGAGCTTAAGAAACTGACTTGCACAACGTCCAGATGCCTTCTGAGTAAAGAGGCAGAAAGTGTCTCACCTGTTTCCTACCGTCATTAGAGTGCTGGTCTTGCATTGGATGTGGTGCTGTGACATTGCACTGCTAGAACTTGTTCCTGTCTTGAGAGCAGACTCTCTACTGTTACCGCTATGACACTGACCCATTAGCTACTTAAGAGGGACCTGGTAATACCCACTCTCCTGGTTGTTTGTTTGAGGGCCTCATGCTTACAGTCTGAGACCATTCGTGAAAATACTTCTGTTTTGCATTCATTTCATTTTCATTTTATCTTTTATTAGGGTCGTGGGGAAAATCGGAGCCTGTCCCAGTCGACTCTGGGCGAAGGTGGGGTACGCCTTAATCACCTCGCCAGTACAATGCAAGGCCAACACACACAACCATTCACACCTGGGGGCAGTCAAGAATATACAGTTAGCCTAATGTGCATGTCTTTGGACTGTGGGAGAAAACCAGAGTACCCAGAGGAAACCCGCACAAGCACAGGCAGAACATGCAAACTCCGCACAGAAGCAGCCTTATCGTGCACAGGGCTCGAACCCAGAACCTTCTTTCTGTGAGAAGGAATTGCTAGCCACTAAGACACCCTATCGTGTGATGTCTTCTTTTCTTTAATTTTTGATATCACGTATCCATCACAGGTTGCGGGTGAGCTGGAGCCAATCCCAGCAGACCGTTGGTGAGAAACAGGTATTCCCTGGGCAGGTCGACATTCTGTATTGGGGTTAAATGATTCGAAACAAAAAGGCATTCACGATGACATTCACAAACATGCCCTGGTTGACCAGCTGGTTCAAACCCAGAACCCGTCTTTCTATGAGGTGCTGGTGCTAACCACTGGATTTCACATTTTCACAGAAATTACATTGGATTTCTGAACATGTGGCTCAGGCTGCCCGGCTGAATCAGATTTCATGTGGGAGTTTTTTGTTATTCCGTCTGCAGCACTTCTTGACGTCAAAAAGAAAGAACAAGAACATGGACAAAAACAAGCATGGGGGCGGGTTAGGGGAGTGTCTGGGTCTAGAGCAATGAAAATATTGCTTGTCTGTCTGCATCCCATTTCATTTAATTTCATTTCCACTCCTCCTCTGTGTGTTTCTCTGTGTTGAATATATTAAGCACCAAGGCTGAGCATTAGCATTATGTACAATATATGTATTCTGGTGTAGTGGTTATCACTGCTGCCTCACAGCAGAAAAGTTGTTGGTTTTAACCTAGTAGCTGACTGTGGTCTTTCTGTGTGGAGTTTGTATGTTCCTGCATGGGTTTCCTCTTTGTGCTGCAGTTTCTTCCTACAGTCCAAAGAGATCCACATTAGCTCATCTGGCCCCACTAAAATGTCCATAGGTGTGAATGTGATTGTGAATGGTTCTTCATGTCTGTGTTAGCCTGTGATGGATTGGCAACTTCCCAAGGGTGTACCCCTGCCCCTTACCTGAAATCTGCTGGGATTGGCTCCAGTTTCCCTGTGACCCTGGTGGATGTGACCCTGGTACAGATAATGCATATACTGGATGGATGGATTACACATTTGCTGTAAAAAAGCAGTGCAGTAGTAGTTCAGTATTCAAGATACTGAACATTTCTTTTCCTGATCTTGTTGATATGAAAATAATTTATTTTAATTTTAAGTGAATAAAGATTAATGTGATTTCAGCCTTGTGAATCCCACTGTATGTGCACCTTATGTGTACGGGAGGTTTAATGGTTGTATTTTCCAACCTCAGAGTTTAATGATTATCTAAACCCGCAGGCTTTAGGCAGTGAAGCAGTAGAAACCTTATCATGCCTGTTTATTTCTTACATGTTCAGCAAACTTTGACAGAATTTTTCAGTTATAAAAGCAGCACCTTGTGCTTTTCTTTGTCTTCTCATGCATTTGAAGGTACGCTTCAATGCCCACAGGCAAATTATTATGATGCTGTATGTAGTTTCTCAGAAATCAACATATACTAAGTCATTCCAGAGTGTGGGCAAGCTCAAAGGTGCATGAGCTGTAGTGGGACTCCAGTAGTGTGTGGCCTTTAATTTTGGAGAGTATTTGTGATTAATGTGGAAATAATTAGCTAAATCCCAGACAAGATAACTTGTTTAGTTGTGGTAAACATTATTTCCTTGGGGTGGCATGGTGGTGTAGTGGTTGGCACGTCCTCCTCAGAGCAAGAAGGTCCAGGGTCCAAGTCCCGGGCTTGGCGAGGGTGGTTTTGTGTGGAGTTTGCATGTTCTCCTTGTGCTTGCGTGGGTTTCCTCCCACAGTCCAAAGGCAGGCTAAATGGCATTCCAAATTACCCCTAGATGTAAGTGATAGTGTGAGTGGTTGTGTGTTTTGGCCCTGTGATGAATTGGCGAGCTGTTCACCACACCTTCACCCGGAGGGGTGGGACTGGCGCTTACTTCCCTGTGGCTCTACTAGAAACCTGTGTAGCTTTTTTGGTGCACAGGGGCGATTACAGAACATCTCGATAACTTATACTTTCTGCAAGTTTAGTATCAGAGCATTCTCTTGTCTAATATATTTTGAAATAATCAGTAAACAACATTAAGGCATATCAGGTGACAGCCTGTGGCTAGAGGCAGGAAAGAAAAAGCAGGGCATTCTGGAATATCAATGTGATAGCTAATGCAAACAGTGCTCTAGACAGGCAACTAATGGTGCTTTTATGGTCTTGTGTTCTACATTTGCAGTAAGAATCACTCAGGGTTTGAAAAGAGCTTGCCAGATTGCACACTGAACATCTGCAACACTGTAGTAATTAGATAGTAATGACTGAATGAATAGAGATATGAGTCACTTGTGTTTATCTAGTACTTCCACTGCAGATTCTCATAAGGCAACAAAGATTGAACATACCCCTGAAAGTGCTGATAGGCTCCTACTGAAAAAAATACAATCTCAGTGTAAGTCCACATGCTTTATAAATGTACAAACTGCTCCAGCTTTATTCACCAATCCGCTTTCAGATGCCTTGATGTTTACTGACATCCATACAATTTAGCCTATATAATGCTAAAGGCTTGTATAAAGAAGAGAACTGCTACACTTTTTTAAAAATTGTATTTTATTTATTTATTTATTTATTTTTTATAAATCAAAGTGAAAGCCACGATCCTTATTTGATTACACATCTTAATGCACTTCAGTCTCAAAGTCTAGAGTTTTTAAAAAAATGATTTTAGCAACTTGTTTGGGATTATCATTTGGATGGAGACTGCAAACCCCGTTCTCTTGCAAAAAAAACTGAAGAACATTAGGAAGGAAAAAGAAATGCTCCTATTATTGAAGTGTAATAGCTACCTGGTATACAAGTTTTTAAAGGCTGTATAATTGAGCATTTGAAGCGCAGCAGCACTTCATTAACATTTGGAAGGTCTCAAAACACAACCTTGAGGGATACCATCTCAGGAACATCGGTACATAATTCCAGAGCCTGATTTCTGGCAGGTGACCAAAATATATTCTTGTCCAAATTCTACTGGAAAACATCTCTGCATATTTATTCAATGTACATGTTGATAATGAACCCCCAGCTATTATAGCCAAGCTAATTGTATGATTTAATTGGATTTAAAAAAAAATTATATGAGCTTCCCGGTAGCCTTGCGGGTTGGTGCGACAAGCTGTGGTTTGATGAAATGTCTAATTATTTGCACCAAACCCCACTTTGGCAGGCATCATTACATTTGAAATTTAATCTAGTTGTGGTGCTAATTTAGATTGACAAGATTAGAAAGTCAGTGGAGACCCTGGAAAAGGCTCAGGTATTCCACCGCTTACTGCATCTCCATGACAACAGTCTCTCTCTCTCTCTCTCTCAGCACACATTTGGCTATGCCAACAGCTATTATGTACAAATACATGCACACACGCACATAAAAAACAAGCTCTCTATTTTCTGTATTAGTGACCTCACTTAGGGTTGATTGTGGCTGACGTGAAGTTTTGTCATGCTTTACAAATGACTGAAGTGACAAGTCCGTGGCAGTGTGTGGTGTTTCAGAGTATCCCTTTGTGAATTTTGGCATGCCTGACATGCTGCCTCTGAACTCTCCCAGATTTAGAGCGGATTCAAGAGGAGCTTTTTGAAACACCACAGTGTGGCATGTTGCTTTCCTGCAGTGTAACAGTCAATAAAAGCTGAGTCGGATATATGTCGTGGGGACCATGAGAAACACCCACGTGCTCCCTGTTCCCTCTGATTTTATCTACAGGGGAAGCGCTCTGGGGGTCTGAATGATATACAGCAGCTACAGCAGAATGAGCTGAGCTGAGAAAGAAGAAGACATTTTTAATATAGTCTCTCTTTATTCAAAAGCCCATAGAGTCTACTCATTTATTTTAATGTGGGAATTTAGCAGTGATTCATTGGAAAGAAGTTAAACAGGAACACAAGCTGAAATGACAAAAAGATTCATTCATTTATTCATTTTCTTACGCTTGTGCTGGGGTCGGGTCGCGGGGGCAGCAGCCTAAGCAGTGAGGTCGAGACATCCCTCTCCCCAGCCACTTCCTCCAGCTCGTATGGGGGGACGCCAATGTGTTCCCAGACCAGCCGAGAGACGTAGTCCCTCCAGCGTGTTCTGGGTCGGCCCCGAGGTCTCTTCCCGGTTGGACATGCCCGAAACACCACACCAGGGAGGCATTCTAATCAGATGCTCGAGCCACCTCAACTGGCTCCTCTCAATGCGAAGGAGCAGCGGTTCTACTGTAACATGGGCTATTCATTCAGAGCTGGGAGGAAACAGGAGACCCTGGAGAAAACTCCACACAGACAGCATCCCAGGCTAAGGATCAACCTGGGGCCCTGCAGCTGTGCGGTCTCGGCTTCACAAGCTGCTTGTTTGCTACTATTCAGAATCAGTGAAGTCTCTGGGATTCTTTTTTAAACATCCTGTCACCTTGACTTACTGCAACATGCCTTCTGAAATTATGACAATATGATAATTACCACTAATTTCATCCTCACACTCCCACCAACTGAGATCACTTACACTCTCCAGGTCCTGGTTTTTAGGGCATGACTGACAGAGAAAGCTTGAGTTTGCATACTGTTGTTATGTGTCAGCTGTCTAAGGAGTTGTACATTTTATAACTAATAATTATTTGCCGAAGGCGAGATGAATGTCATTGTGATAGCTCAGTGGTTAAGGCTCTGGGTTACTGATCTGAAAGTTGGGGGTTCAAGCCCCAGTACCACCAAGCTGCCACTGTCGGGCCCTTAACTCTCAATTGCTCAGTTGTGTGTGTGTGTGTGTGTAT
>JBCNYH010000013.1:19713512-19728574 GCA_039654325.1 Tandanus tandanus
TGTGTGTGTGTGTGTGTGTGTGTGTATGTGTGTGTGTGTGTGTGTGTGTGTGTGTGTGTGTGTATGTGTGTGTGTGTTCCTTTTAGGGTTTTACAAACCCCCATTTTAGTTCCCTTTTACTCCTCTTGTTAAGCAGAATGGCATGCTATCAGCCTCCTTGCTTCTGTCCCAGTGACGACATCATGCTGCTATTATTAAAGGTGTTGCTCTGTTGGATAAATTTCACACAGCAGAAATAGCAGGGGTGCAGTATAACTCTACTTGACACATTTCCACAACCCTTCATCTTAGCTGTCAGATACTATTTAGAGTGTTGGGAAAAATACTTTTGGGTTAACTTTGGTTAACATTAAAGCATTTACTCATAAAAAATTCAACATTACCGTTTATATCCACACCACGTGCAGAGTAAGGCTTCTTTTACGTACAACAGGTGTTAATGAATCGGGTAAAAACACACAGAATACACAACTAATTTTGAGTCCTGTACAGGCTTCCGTAGTGGTACCATCACAGGTTTCCTGTATTCCCTCCTGATTATTTAACAGGATGCTACAGATCATGAAAATCTATGAGAGGTTTAAAACTTGCGAGGCTGCATATGAAGCATAATGCATTCCAAATCCTATTCATATCCACCAGTGTTTTCTATCCCTGCTGTTTTAGATTTGCAGACGGTGGCTTTATAGTGAGGCAGTACAGGATGTGTAGGTGTCCGTATGTTGCAATATCACTGCATTTACCGCACATGAGAATATTGCATTCCTATACTCACAATGACTTAATAGAAAGCACACAAACAATGCATTACTGCATTGTTTATAGGGTGTCCAAATACGCATATAGTAGTGGTAATAATACATTAATAATACAGTAGTAACTAGTACTATTGCACTAAATGCTGCTTTCTGTGAATCCTGGTATACTTGTATTCGGTCCTCTTGGAAAGTCTGGTCATCTGGCCAAAGCATGTTTGCAGAAAGTAAATCTTTAAGCATACTCTCTGCTCTCACTCCACTGCAGGGTGGGGTATGCGATGGATGAGTCATTAAACTGCTCTCTCTCTCTTCGCACACATCCTGCTTTGGCCCCTGTCTCCTTTCTTCTGGCTCTGACGACTTGTGATCCACAACTTTACCTTTTTTTCCTCCTTCTGATTCCGAGGAAGCCAACAACGTACGCTTACTGACTCAGTGTTGTGAAGTACTTTTACCTGAACGGTGCCAGTAGGGGCGTCTGAACAATAACACTGAAATCTCTCCACACAGTCAGGGTGTGAATGCTTGTTGATGACCTCTCAATGTTCAGATCTAATTACACAGAAATTCGGAGTGTCTGACTCATCTACACTATTCTGCTAATTAAACCACAGCAGTCCCGGTGGCTATAGTCACTCTGCCGTGTACCAATGCTCACAGTAGTGTTTAATTGTAAACTGTGCACTCATTCTCAGAACTCATACTCAGCAATACGTTTTTTTTTTTAAATCCTATTTTAGTACCCAGATTACACATATTCAATTCTGATTTGTATGTTCAGACTGTATTTTTTAGGAAAAGTTCTACTTGAACAACTTGCATACCTATATTTATAACTATGCTGTGGAACCTTACACTCCAGGGTTTTTATGGTAACGTTCTGGTGTGGGTGGGAAATATTCCTTGCTTACAAACATCCCACCTTTCCCAAAAGTTACAGGAGCCTTTTGCAAATTGATTGTGACTCCCTGACACCCACAAATACCGTACAGGAACATATCAAAAGAAAATAGACATCCCTTATTGTTCTCGAGCGGCATGTCGTCAAGGTGTGCGACTGTCAACCTGGAAATCCCATGTTCAAATCTAGGTTGATGCCGCAGCCATTTGCGGCCAGGAGTCGATGGGAGCTAAATGGGATGGTAAGGGATGGCATACACTTGCCTCCCTGTTACTTATACACACATTATAAAGATCAAAGATCAGTCTATCATGTCGATTACCAGTCTATTATGGGCGTCTGTGAGCTCATTTGTACAAATTGTAATCCAAATTGATGCCGCAGACATCCGTGGCCAGGAGTCCATGGGAGCTAATTGGGAGGGGAAGACATTCATGATACTTATATCACGTCGATCACCAGTCTATCATGGGTGTCTCTGACCTCATTCGTACTCACAGTACTCACAGTACTTGTATTAGTCCGCTCCTGCGTGTGCATGTGCTGCAGTTCGTAAAAATGCAGATGGTAGCATTACATTGCCACGGGGGTTACTGACTATTACTAAATTAGAGAAGAAAAATTTAGGGACAAAAGACATCCCTCATTACAGGGATTTATCTGTGATTGGATCAAACTTGTTAATATATTATTGTTATTTTTTATTTTAGATTACATTATATAAATTGTTTATAGCAACTAGCTATGCCGTGAACACCAGGAGCAAGAGAGTTTAAAGCGTGCGTATTGGGGCCAATCTGAGGGTGGAATTAGACAGTGTCAGATTGCACCAAACCTTGGGATTCCTCTTGCCACAGTCAACAGAGTGATCACTGCAAAAGCAAGGAGCAATCAGCAGCATCCTGCTCAGGTTGACCTGAGTCAAGTGGACTATTGAAAATAATCCCCGTTCTAAGGCAATTGATGTTGCAGAGAAAATCCAAGTGAGTCGGAGTACGGCTGTGAGATATCTCCATCAGCGCGGCTACTACCTTTGTATAAATGTTTAAAAAATGATAGTGTCTATTTACTTTTGATATGTCACTATACAATATCCAGGAAATTTGTTTTAGCGAGAGAGAGAGAGTCTCAGAGAATCCCAGAGCTTATGTAGAACCTTTGGAGAAGGAGAGTGAGTGACTGGCGAATGTGATGAGAGAATAACACAGCGCATCCTTGCTGGTCTCTCTTTTTCTGCTACTTTTTCTTTGTGGGAGGGTTTTACAATCGACCTCTCTCTAGCACTGTCATGACCGACTGCCTGAAAAAAAAAGCGTTTCAGTTCAGATTATATGAAGGTGTACTCCTGCCTCGAAGCACTAAAAGCTAATGACAGTGTTGCACGCTGCACGGTTTGCAACATTGATTTTTAAAGTCAGCCTGTTTTTGTTGTTGTTGGTGGTGGTGGTGGGGAGGTAGCGGTGGGTTACCTTCCTGAAATGAGTTTTCACAGGATGGGATGTCTGTCTTCACCTTCAAAAGAGTGATACTGATTGGTTGGCACATAATACTGAAATATATGCACTTTACAAAGGGGCGAGGGCCGTCTCTATTTTTTGAGGCGGCTAAGGTCACTTAACATCTGCCGGACAATGCTCGTGTTGTTTTATGAGTCTGTTGTGGCCAGTGCTATCCTCTATGTTGTTGCATGCTGGGGCAGCAGGCTGAGAGTTGCAGATGCCGACAGACTGAACAAACTGATCCGCAAGGCCAGTAACGTTGTGGGGATGGAGCTGGACCCTCTGATGGTAGTGTCGGCAAGGCGAATGTTGTCCAAGATAAGGACAATACTGAACAATACCTCCCACCCACTTCACAACCTGCTGGTCAGTCACAGGAGCACGTTCAGTGAGAGACTGATACCACCTAAATGTACCACTGAACGACACAGGAAATTTTTACCTGTGGCCATTAAACCATACAACTCCTCAATATAGCAACAACATCTGTTATACTGTTATACATTTGCATTTTGCACTACATTTATATTCCACTGTTTATCATATTGATAATACTTACAATAGTACATATTACTCACTGACAGTGTTCAGTCTGTTTATTGTTTATATAGATATTTATAATTTATAATTTTAGACTTCTATAGATATTCATTCATTCATTCATTCATTCATTTTCTAAGCCGCTTAATCTAAATTAGGGTCACAGGGAGGTTGGCGTCCATCTCAGCGGACTCTGGCCATGGTACACCCTGAACAGCTCGCCTGGCCATCGCAGGGCAATCACATATAACCATTCACACTCACACCTAGGGGTGATTTGGAACAGCCAAATTGCCTACTGTGCATGTTTTTGGACAATGGGAGGAAACCGGAGTACATGGAAGAAACCCATGCAAGCACGTGGAGAACTCCACACAAACTCCCCGAGCCCTGGAATCGAACCCAGGTCTTCTTGCTGTAAGGCAAATGTGCTAACCACTTCGCCACCGTGCCGCTCTTTATAGATATCGTAATTTTTAATTTTAGACTTTTTATCTTTATCCTATAATTGAAATGGAGAAACTCTGGACTGTAGGAAAGAACCAACACAGGCACATGAAGAACATGCACATGCAAAGCCCCAGTCAGCCGCCAGGCTCAAATATCTTTGTGCTTTGAGGTGACCGTGCTAACCCCTGCACTAGCATGCATATATTTTGCATAATGCTAACACCCAGTTTTGGTTCTGAAACTATTTAACACAGACAACCGAGATGAAACTGAAGAATGGTTACTGCACTGCTCTAGACCCAGACAATCCCCTAACCCGCCTTCATGCTTGTTTTTGTATATTTTCTTATTCTTTCGTTTTGAACAGAATAACAAAAAACTCCCACATGAAATCTGATTTGTCTGGGAAGCCTGAGCCACATATTCAGAAATCCAATGTTAATTAGATTTGACCCCTACATACAATTGTGGCTGGAAACTGATTTGAAAGGGTTGGGTTTCGTGAGTATTTTTTTTTCCCTGTTTCAGACTGACAAGAGAGCAAAATACTTTGGGGTTAAATAGAGAACTTAACCAGGTTTTTACTTCTTTGAAAGTTATGAGTCATCATTAGAAAGAGAAATATAAGATATATTGACTGAAAAAAACCCCATCAAAAAGCAGACCACACGTCTGAATAATCAGTGGGATACGCCCATTTCCACAGATTTATTAGGTCTACATTTTGCTCTGAGAAGATACACATGACTTAATGCTACTGTAACTGCACTAAAGATGGACAAGCAAAGAAATATTAAAAATGCATTCAAAACTTTGAGATGGGTGGATAATCTGTTTTGGTTAAGGTAATTGGTTGCCTTAACCTTTCCCAAGCATTGACTGCAGCAATCCACGCCTTAGTCGACCACAAGCTGACCAGGGCAAAGTACCTACACGGACTTCAATTCAGTTTAATTGTATTTGTATTTGTATAGCTCTTTTTATAATTGACATTGTCACAAAGCAGCTTTACATAGTAAACGAATTTGGCTAAGATTTCATTTTAATTTCTTTTTTATTATTAAAAATTACCCCAACCGACATGAGGAACAAATCTTGAGACGAACCAGACTCAAAAGTGAAACCCATCCCCATTGGGTTGATAAAAATAATTCACTCTGTCCCGCAGAAATCGCACACTGCACATGCATGGTGCCCATGTAATGGAGTCAGGCCCACTTCCATATATCATAAAAGACTCTGCTGCACGTCTTTTAATTTGGCCTTACAAGAAAACACTAATTTAGTTAATTAAAATATTGTCGAAGTGGATGCATTAAGGTACCCAAGTCTTAGAAAAAGACTTGAGATATTCTTTTTTTAATTCGTTAATTAATCAATTTATTGATTGAATCAACAGAATTTTTTGAATTTGAATTAAAAAAAAAAATTTGTTAGCAATTTCCTTTAATACTCCTAAGTAAGGTTAGTTTTGTGGTTACTGGTACTAGTTTTCCTATTCTGCAGTTACAACTAAATGCGCAGTGAAGTGAAGTGACCTAGGGAACACTGTCTGATGTCTTGCGTTGTCATCATCCACGTCGTGGTCGTCGTCAGTCGTCCCACTTACTTGTAATCATCAACTGCTCCTCAACCAGTCAACTTATTTCGACCAAATTTTCATAGAATCTTATTCACATCATACTAGAGTGCATTTCCTATTTGTTTCTATTAAGTTAAATTTTGGGGTTGCCCATAGCAAGACATGCACGTTGTCACCGACCCACAAGTGGTTTGCCGTCGTTAATCCGCAACTCCTCCTACATCTATTAATGGATTTTTACAAATCTTTCATAGAATCTTCAGAATATAATGCTATTGTGAACCTCATTTTCTTCAATGCTAGTGGAAATAAGCAGTGCAGGAGACATGTCTTCCCTGGAAGACTCATTACTGGTTTAGCTAAAGTTATATCTGTATTTAATATTACCATGGGCTGCTGAATGTAATAAGCACTGCATAAAATGTGAGCATGTTGTATAAGTGCATATTACAGACCATTCTCTAACGCAATTGGCTTCTTTTATTACAGTTGGAGCTGAGTGTTAGGAGTCAGCCACCTGCCACAATTCACGGGCCCTCACTCTCTGTTTGATTGTCCTTAACATTTCTCCACCTACTTTCTACCTCATGCTTTCTCTTTTCTACTCTCCTGTTTCTCTTTTCTTTTCCTCCCACACAGCATACAGCTGCCTGGTGTTTCTCTTATGCAGTTCATTACTGTCAATTACAGTGACTCACTCACAGCTCCAGCTTGGCAGCACATTCACAGGTGGCTCCTCCCAACAAAGGCACAGATGTCACATAGACACACACTCGCTCGACTCCCATCTCTGTCATGGATGATTACAAGCATTGATTATAGCCATGGATTTCTAGATTATCAGTGGGCATCTATTTCTTTTAGGTGTTCATTTAAATTAAACATATATCTCATGTATAACCCATATTAAACGTAATTAAACATCTGAAGGAAATAGATTAACTGTAGATTGTGGGCGTGTACAAACCAAAGATGGAAGGCATCAATCTGATCTGCAACCTAAGTACTGTTTTCGTTCTTTGTTTTTAATATTGATTGATTGATTGCTTGATTGATTGATTAGGGCAGTATTACCTGATTTAATTAGTATTAATTGGTCATGGGGGAAGCTGGAGCCAATCCCAGCTGACCTGGGTGAGAGGCAGGGTACACCCTGAACAGATCACCAATCTATTGCAGGGCTAACACAGACACATAGTCTTTTGGACTATGGGAGAAAACCAGAGACACAGGAAGAAACCCACATAAGCACACAAAGAACATTCCAACTCTGCTTAGCTTTAGCCAGGATTTTAACCCAGAACCTTCTTGTGGTGAGGTGACAGTACTTACCACTGAGCCAACATGCCGCCTACACTAGTCATATACTTTTATTAATACATGGTAGAACCCAGCCTTTACTCATAGAACAGCCTCAATTCTTCAGAGCATTCCACAAGGTTTGAGAATCTGGTCCACATAATTCTGGTCATAATTGCATCACCTAATTGCTACAGATTTGTCAGCTGCGCATTCAGGCTGTGAGTCAGCCATTTAGATCCAGTGATTGGAGAAGCCACAGACGTACATTGAACTCATTGTCATGTTTTTGGAGCCAGTTTGAAACATGTGCTTCAAGTGAGTTACAAGATGGGTATCTTGTGGTCATTAAGGCCATAAACTCTAGATAATCATACAGGACAGTGGCTGGACCTTGCTTGGAGCCAGTCTAGAGTGGAGAAGTAAGGCGCCTTCTAACCTCCAGTAGCCTGGGTGTACACTATGGGCAAGTGTTAGCACACCCTGGCCTCCCTTGGCCGGGGATACAGCCTTCATGCACCCACCGGTGGATCTGACCTGGCATCTTATCCGGCAACTCGCAGTCCTGCAAGTCAACTCGGCTGCTGCTCTGGCATCAGACAGTGCTGTTTGTCAATCTGACAACAGTTCTGGCGAAAAAGCAACGGGTATTTTCTGCAACCGTGTCAGCCCCGCTGTCCCGTCAAAATACAGGGATTACTCGTCAAGGCACACTATCCTGTGCCATTTAGTGTCGTCATTTTTAGGCACAGCCTTACAATTTATGAGATGAGTTTTCAAAGAGTTATAGATAATGCTACTGCGTCCGAGGCAACCGATGCTCACGATCTATGGCAGTGGTGGAAAATAAACAAAGTCCATACGACAGTGCTGTGACATCCGGAGAAAATGTAATTCCTCTCAAGAGAGGAAATCTCTTATGTCTAGCGGCATGGAACGTCCGCACTACCAGTGATAGCGACACAAGCATCAGACCAGAACATGCCACAGCAATCATCTGCAGAGAACTTGAGAAGGCAAGCATAGATGTATGTCCATTGAGTGAAGCCCAGGTATAGTCATCATCAAGGAGAGCAGTCATACCATCTTCTGGAGCGGCAGCGAAGACAGGAAGGCTGGTGTTGGCGTTGCCATCTCCAATAAGTTTGGCCATATAAATCAGCTCCTGAAAACGACAGATTAATGACGGCTCAGATTCCGCTCAAGAATAACACTCATCTTACCCTAATTAGTGTATATGCTCCCACCGTGCAGCGTTCAGCGCTCAGGTTGGAAAAGATTGAAAAGAATTCTAATGGATTGATGCTGCTGGAATTCTGCACCCGCTTCCAGCTCTCAGTAAAGGGAACCATGTTCCAACTCAAGAACCACTTCAAGAATACCTGGCAAAATATGCGATCTAAACACTGGCACCAAATAGACCATGTGCTTGATGATAAAGAAGCCAGGAAGTTCATCAATGTGACAAAGATCAATCCTAAAGCAGATTGTTTAACTGATCACAATCTCCTCATATGCAAATGTTCTATCATCGTCAGGAAGAAGAGAAGAGGGACAAAACCCCAACCGAAATTAGATACCACGATGAATGCTGAGAGTAAAGAGTTGATGGAGAGGTTTCTGGATGAGCGACTTCAAGATCTTGGCGAAGATTCATGCGAAGATCTGAAAGAGGTGCTGCAGAGTGTCACCTTTGGCAAGAACCAGCGGAGGAGTCAAGACTCGTTCGAAGATCATGATGAAAAGATCCAACACCTTCTCAAAATAAAAAGCTCAATGGTGACAGGATAGCTCTTCGAGAATAGATCAGGAAGCTTAAGAACAAGTGGTTCCAACAGAACGCTGATGAAGCAGAACAGTATGCAAAGGACAAAAATCTGAGTTTTATGCAATGATCAATGCTATCTATGGCCCAAAATCAAAAGCCTCTCCATCCCATGAGAGCAAAGAGTGGTGTTCTTCTTTCATCTCCAGAGGATATCAAGGAGAGATGGGTGGAGCACATCAAAGAACTCCTAATCCAACCCACTGACGTTGATTGGGGCATACTTGATGAATTCGAACAGTGTCCAATCACCAAAGAGTTTGATGAACCCATTAAAATGGAAGAGGTCAAGACAGCTATTAAGAACACCAAGCGCAGAAAGAGTCCGGGTCCGGATGGTATATTACCTGAGGTTCTTGTTTATGGTGGACGTATTCTGCTATCGTTCCTGCTCACCATCTTCAATCTTTTTTGGTAAAGGCACTTCTCTATGGGGAACTGACAGAGGGTTCAAGAAGAGTAGGTCGTCCTCTTCTTAGGTATAAGGACACCATGAAGGACATCCTCAAGCGTGGGTGTGCTCTTAATGCGTGGAGAGAGATCGTAGGAGACTGGCTGGCCTGGCGGAGATTTACGTCTGACATCTGCGATAAGATAGAGAAGACAGGAGGAAAAGCAACATGGAAAAAAGGGCGAATCGCCACAAGAGGAGCAGAAAATGATCATGAACTCTAAACTTTCACCGCTAAATTTTAACTCTCTATCATTGACTTTTTGTGTGTTACCTGTGTCGGGTTATCGGCGTATTATTCATACAGGAGATCAAGCAATTTTGGAAATACTTAAACCTGCTAATCTCGCACTGAAAACCTACTACTGTCAATACCAATGCAATCTCATTTTCTCTGTATTCAGATATTCATTCATTCATTCATTCACCAAACCGCTTAATGCTACTATTAGGGTTGCGTTGAGGCTGGAGCCTATCTCAACCGACACTGAGGTACACCCTGAACAGCTCGCCAGACCATCGCAGGGCAACACACACAAAACCATTCACACTCACATTAACACCTCGGGGAAAGTACCCGGAGGAAACCCACACAAGCACAGACAGAACATACAAACTCCACACAGAAATGCCCAAGCCTGGGACTCAAACCCAGGACCTACTGTGAGATGGACTTTTTAACCATTACACCACTGTGCCAGCCTGTATTCAGATACATATTTGATGTAAATATGAACTAATGTTTTTGTCCTGCTGCCACGCAGATTGGGTAATTACAAAAATTACATAAAGTCTATCAGTCAGAAAACTTCAGATATGGGACTGGTTGATTTCCAGGGTGTGCTTGTGAATCAAATGAGACTCGGCACAGTCAAACTCAGAGGTAATTTAACAACACCTTTTTTTATTCATCTTGTTTTAAAGGTAGCAAATATTGTAGCAAAAATAAATACGCAACATACAGTATGTATATCGACCAATGCCATGCTTGAGAAGCACAGTGATGTATTTAATCTCTCTGCCTGCTTGGTTCACTCCTTCCTGTCAGCCATTGCTGTCTAGGCCTCTGCCTTAATTAGATCTGCTAATGAGCTCAGAGGAGATTGAACCACAGAGACGTCAGGTCCAGACAACTTCCCCCCCCCACCCTTTCTCAGTTTGGCTGTTCTCTCCATTTGATGAGAATCAGGGAGCTTTCAGCTATTAGTGTGTCATTAGGACCCTTTCTGTCATTTCCTAAGCAGAGCTGCAAATCTTCAGTCCTGTGATTTATCAGGACTAACGTGGTCAATCAACCCCAGCTCATTAAAATACATATGAAGACTGAGATGCGTTTAACAATGCTAATTCCTTCTGATTGACTGGAGGGTATTCAGTCATATCTCCATAAAGTGTCTACTGCAAGGGGAAATTGGTTCTCTGGCACTTTTTCAAGATTGTATATTAGTGGTTGAATGATTTAAAAAGCTTCAATTATTTCATTTCATCCCCTGGATTGTACTCAAGTCTTAGATGCATCAATATCACAAGCATGTTTCGCACAATTTTGACTGTTTTGCATGCTCAGCAAGCAAACCAGCAAACATGTAAACAGATATGAAAGTGTTTCAATTTACACCTTACCCAGCTCACCTCATCCTTTCCTCATTGTTACCTGCAGTGCTTTTTTATTTATTTATTTTTTTTTTAATAAACGTATGCTTTTTAACAAAGTACTTATCACTTAGATGATTCATCCGATGCATGCACACAATGGTTAGATCTGACTGCTTGCTTATTTAAAGAGTGGTGTGCAAAGAATCCTTTCTGGAAAGCGACAAGCCTACTGAACTGTTTATTCTGGTGAAAAGAAACATGGCGGTGTAGTGGTTAGCATGTCTGCCTCACAGCAAGAAGGTCCTGGGCTCAGGTCCCAGGCTCGGCAAGGGTGTTTCTTTGTGAATTTGCATGTTCTCCCCATGCTTTGTTGGTTTCCTCTTGGTACTCTAGTTTCCTCCTACAGTTCAAATGCCCACAACTCAGTGACTCCTCGTGTCCTTGCAAGAAAGGTCATCATTGGTATTGGTCTGATATTAACTGTACATGATATCACATGCCAATATGTTTTGCTAATGAACGGATGGCATGAATTAACAGTAATGTAAATATATTTTGTGAATAACCAACACAAACATCGAGGGATAGATTCTTCCATGATGCCCCTAAGTCAGTTTGAGGGTTGTGAAGATTAGAAATAATTCAACAGGGCAGCATGGTGGCGTAGTAGTTAGTATGTCTGCCCCATACCAAGAAGGTTCTGTGTTTGAGTCCCGAGCTCTGCGAGGGCATTTCTGTGTGGAATTTGCTTGTTCTTAACATGCTTTGTGGATTTCCTCGGGTACTCCAGTTTGCTTCCATAGTCCAAAGACATACACTTTAGGCCAATTGGCTATTCCAAATTGCTCCTAGGTGAGTGTGAGTGTGAATGGTTGTGTGCTGGCCCTGCTGTGGAATGTCAAGCTGTTCAGGGTGTACCCCACCTTCACCCAGAGTTGGCCTTCAATCTCTGCATGACTCAAGTATGATTAAGCGGTTTAGCGAATGAATGAATAAATGAAGTCCATTACTGAAAGTTTCATGTGTTTCTTTCCCCCAGTGTGACAGTACCATTGCATGAGGAATAGTTGCCAGATAACTGTTGTTTCACCTGATCCTAATCAGTATATTTTTTAAGTATGTTTTTATACCGCTTTATATTTGGGTACTTCTCTGTGCATACATCTATGAAAATAGGGGGCAGAACAACTCAAAGAGGTAGCTTTACTGTTGCATGGCTGGCAATAAAAGAGTTATTAGCATCATAAAACTGATTATGCAGTCGGCCAGTACCTTGATTCCTCAGAGATATCAACAGCATCCCTCATGCTGGAAGACAGCAGGCCCGACATTATCCCACTGTCACAACAGATGCAAATTGCATGAGTGGCCATTGAGATGCATTAAACATCATTTATTGTACTGTCACTGTGTGCCAACGTGTGGAGACTCTGAACTGACACAGTGGTATTCAAGCATTTCTTTTGGTCATTGCGGACTTTTTAAGGCTGAGCTGGGTTTGTTTTCTCATTTTAGTAAGAACCCTGCAGGGCCAAGCTGAAGCAGTAGGACTAACATATTGTTTGTGCTGTTTCACCTCCTAAAATATTTACCACAGCTCCAGCACCAGCCTGTAAATCACGTTGCCAATGGTAATGGTGTTTTGCACCCCACATCATTTCTATTTCTCTGGGATAGCTGTCTGAAAAGCCACCTGACCCCACACTGTCTTGCATGGGCTTAAACACATTTACTGCCTGAGAACACTTGGGTTTTAGATTGTTGCAAGTGTGGTAATTGCTCACTGCTCTGTATAGTTTGTATACCTCTCTCTGTATTCCTTCCCTACCTCTATCCAAATCTATTCTTTATCTCTTCCACTCCCAGGTGCTATTGAGGCCTGCCTAGGCCACATGCTGAAGCGCAGAGCTGCAGGCTTCCTCCGCAGTGATAAGATCGCCGCACTTTTTACCAAGATCGGAAAGGTGTACGCCACGGCTGAAGAGGTTTGCCACAAGGTCCAAGAACAGCTGCAGCAACAAGCAGATATCACAAGGTCTGAGCTTTCACATTTGAACTCTTTTCAGGATACTTTAAAGGTGCATTCAACTTACCATGGAAGTGGGGAATTCGAACTTGGAATTATGTAATTTTCAACCTTTGTGTGTTAGAAAGTTATAAAGGTAGAAATACACTGCCCTGTCAAAAAAAAAAAAAACATCCTGTAGTCTAATATTTTTTCGGACCACCTTTAGCCTTGATTTTGATGCCATTGTTTCAACACACATACGCAGCATCACAAATAATTTCCATCCAGAGTTGAGTTCATTTTTCACCATCTTGAACTGATGAGGGGAAAATTGAACCTCTCCATAAAGTCTTCTCCAGCACATCCGGAGTCTTTCAGTAGTTGTGGCCTTATGGTTAGAGAAGGAGTCATGGCTTAATGGTTAGAGAAGTGGGTGTGGGACCTAAAGGTTGCTGGTTCAATTCCTGAACCAGCAGAAAAAATGTGTGGTGGTGGGTAGGGGAGTGAGCAGCACCTTCCCCTTCCTCCACTGTCATGGCTGAAGTGCCCTTGAGCAAGGCACCTAATCCCTAACTGCTCTTCAGGCACTGCTCCGAGTGTGTGTGCTCACTTTGGATGGGTTAAATGCAGAGCCAAAATTTCCCTGGCAGGATTAATACAGTACATCACAATCAAGATAAGCTCTGGACTCTGTGGTGCCAGTTCATGTGTGAAAATGATTCCTCACTCCCTGAACTACTCTTTCACTATTTGAGCTTAATAATGATCAATTTTATGTCCGTGCCATTAGGAAAAATATGGTTATTAATAGTCATTCAGTACATGCAGGTCTTCAGTTTACTTCATTTTATTGCCACCTAATGCTAGCCAACTGAATCAACAATCCCATGGCAATTACTCACTGTGTTCAAGGTTAAATGCAGTCCAACAAAATAAACTATATATTTAGGGAATGCTTAAAGGTGGAGCTCCTGATAGATCTATCTATTGATCGGTGTCCAAGGCTGGTGCTATAAAAGAAAATGAATAAATAAACCTCCCCTGTGTTTTCCGACTATGGTCTGGAGCGAAAGAAGGAAAGGTTAACACTAGTTGATTTTCTTTTCACCACAAGGCTGATTTCTGCCTTCATTTGTGTTATTAGTCTAATTATCCGTGTAACAAATGAATGTTCTGTGTTGCCGTTGATGTTTGGTGTTTTTCTGCTTAACGGAAGTCTGTCTGCCTACCTGAGATTGATTGTGTATTTTTATTATTGCAAGCGCAAGTCTGAGTGATGATGTAGGACCTTTACATAGCCGATCAGCATCAAATCAGCAATGGGGCATGGACATGGGACAACCATCAAAGTCATGTTCCATGCTAATTTGGTTCCGCTCAGAAGCTCCGCTATTAGACTGCAGGGCAGTTTAAAACATCGACACCTTCATGCTCATCTTTTGTTAGTAACAGACTAGCAACAGCTAACCATAACATCTGATGTATATAGTCATTGTTATAGATTTAACAAGCCAATAAACCTGTATGATGAAGGTAAAAAACCAAATGCAGGTATATAGACCTTACATCATTGAACAGTAAGGGCCCAGTCCCAAAGGGCCTTTTTTGCCTCAGGGATATACTCCCGATGGAAATTGCCACAGGAGGGACCTTGAGCACGTATCCCGATGTATCTGCAAATATTCGGGAGCTTTGCAAGCCATCCTGAAGCATTGGAAGGCCTCGTGATCACTGCAAAAAAATTCAATGTTTGCACTGAAATTTTTCCCGATGTATTCCCGATGCTTTGTTTGGAGAACAGGACGCGGAGGCTTCCCAGGAGCTTTCCAGACACACGGGGATGGTTCAGGGATGCATTCCCGTATATTCCGCAAACAATTCATATTCCTAAAGTTCGGCGACACTTAGGTTAGCATTCGGAGATACCCTTCCGAAGTTTTTGTCAGCCTCCTCGAACATTCGCCAGTAGTTGTGAAAGGGTGGAGAGGTGCTTTATTCCTAGCTCGATGACTGAATTCTACACATGCGCACACAATAAAGACGTGTTATACAGGGATCACTTGCATTAGTGCTGCGGACATGCCACCACGCAAGCGAATGACTTCTCCGACCAAGAAATCTGAAAAGAAGAGAAGGAAAGCACACAGACCAGC
>JBCNYH010000013.1:19749545-19761603 GCA_039654325.1 Tandanus tandanus
AGTGAAGATTATACACCACCACTTTTGTCTAAAAAAGCTCCTAATAAAAAGAAGTTTAAAAAAATTACATCTGTATAATTTTTTGGTGAAAATGTATTGAAAAATGCTATTGTAGGCAATGAGAACCAAAAAAAATAATTACAACAAGTATATTGACGTAAAAGCTTGGCCAATAAACAAAAACACTGAAAATACCAATTTAATTTAAAATGTTAATGTTTTTGATTTTTGCATTGCATGAATGAACTTCAAACGATATGGAATGGTTTAGCGAGTGAAGAAATTAAAAAAAATATGTGAACACTATGCCTGAAAGGTTAAATGCTGTAATTTAAGGTAAGGGGTTGCCACAATAAATATTGACTTTTTATTATTGTTATTACTATATATTGTTGTTTGTTTACTTATTCTCATCAATTTGATCCAATTTTACATGAAATAAATACTTGAATTGTACTTGGTTTCTGATTTATCTTCATTTTGTTAAGTGTATAATCATCACCGCATCACTGTATTTTTTAACTTCTTCACTCGCTGAACCATTCCATATGGTTTGAAGTTCATTCATGCTAAAAGTCCAAAAAATTAATTTTGCGACATCTTTAAATTTTTCTGAAACTACTGTAGGTGTACACACATATATATGTATGTGTGTGTGTGTAATATGCAAGTCACACCGAGAGCATCTGGTAGGTTAGCTTAGGTACAGTTAGGATGATCTTATGTATAGTTACAAATTTAATAAATAAAATATTTATAAATATATTATGAAGTGTATATAGAAACCACACTTTTACACTATTTCAGTGAGTCGCCTTGATTAGCCACATTGAATCATTGCAACAAAATGCAACCAGATATCCAAATGAGGGAGCTCAACAGGTCCAGAACACCCATAATGCATTTGAATGTTTAGGGAATAGTGAGGACACTATTTTATATGCTGGGTCAGATTTTATTAGTAAAGCTGATGACCTGTTGCACAACTTGGACTTGAGGGTAAGTGATGAATAAAACTGGTGTGTGTGTGTGTGTATGTGTGTGTGGTTTCTCTGTGTACGCACGTGTGGTGTAGTATCGGTGTGGAGGGTGCTAAACTGTGTTTTCTTATTGCCCGAGCAGTCACTATAAACTACCACCACACCACGGGCAGTCGTGCGCCCTCTCTGGACGACGATGAGGAGGAGGAAGATAGACTTCACGCAATGATCTCAATGATCTGCTCGCGGAACCTCACAGACCCTAATGTCATGAAAGGTTTTTATCACGAGTGCCACCCCCACCCCACTTACACTCTACTACTCTCTCCATCACTTGCTTTTGGCATGCCTTCTTACATTGCTTCAGGTTGCTTGTACTGACCCCCGACCCCCAACCCCCATAAAAAGAAGTCCTAGTCCAACAGTGCAGATATTAACATGTAGGGCCAGTTGGATTTGCACTAGTCTCTCCAATTTCATCAAATGGACATGTGTGTAATTGGCCAAGCCTGTGAACATGGTAGCCATGGTAACATCAACATGAAAACAAAAGCTAGGTCAAATGACAAGGCCTCGGTTGCACCAAATCTGTCCACAACAGAGCAGAGAAAGACAATATTGCAAATGCACTTGCTTTCATTACGCCGCTTGACGTAGATTTTATCCTTTTTTTTAAATGAGTCTCACAGTGTCACATATTAGCCCCATTTGCCATCTTGTCACGTGGTAAAACCAGAAGAATGAATCCTGTTATTCTTTTCAACATTGATTACATGCAGGTCTTGGTTACAAGTCTGGGCTGTGTGTGTGCGTGTGTCCATGTGCGCATGTGGCGCACGCACCTGTGTGTGTGTGTGTGTGTGTGTGTGTGTGTGTGTATATGTGTATGAGTGTATGAGGGAGAGAGAAATCATTGCCACGTTTCCCCCTCCTTCGATACCCCCCAACCCTCTCACTGTCGTCACTTTTTCCTTTGCGCCTCTCTGTTGCTGGGGGTTACCTACACTAAACTGTCTCGCTGGCATTAGAACTGTCGTCACAAGGCCACAGGGACACACTATTACACTTTAAAGCTGCACAGTATAGGCCAAATATGCATATGGGTGATTATATTTCTATATACTGTTATATATTAGATTGATCATTATATGCTTTACTATATATTTTACTACATATTTATTAAACTTTATTGCAGGATATGAGACCATTTATATGAAATTTAAGAAATGTGGACCTTATAAAAATTATTGTTTAGTAAAGCTGTCAATTACATAATGCAGATTGCCAGGTCAATACTGAGATACGAAATAACAAATAGTACATTGAGCAGCCCTACTACACTCCATCTCTCTCTTTTTTTCTTCTTTTTTTTGTGCATAACACCCACACACAAGTTCATGGAAGTGCTATGCTGTCTTCAAGAAATAAAATCTCCATCAGCATATCATTATTATGAGAAAATCATCTCAATATTACAAAAAAAACCAAAACATTGTTTTATTACAAGATAAACGGTACAAAAACATTATTCTCATTTTTTTTCAATAAAGCTTTACCAGTCATTAGGTTCTGACAAATTGTACTTCATGCTTGGTTTAAATTACAAGTGTTTAATGTCACTGAGCAGTGTAGAAGGTATAGTCATTAGAATACACATATTACAAATGATTCTCAAATTCTATTTCAGCACCGATGCATAATTTGGTCCAAGCTCTTATGGCTGATTATGATATGGTTCCATATAAAGATATAGCAGACAGGCAGAGTATTGTGATTTCACTTGTCTACCACACTGTATTGGAGTTGAACTATTCATTCATTCATTTAATCCTAATTAGGGTCGCGGGGAGGCTATCAGCCGACTCTCTGCGAAGGCAGAGTACACCCTGGACAGCTCGCCAGGCCATCGCAGGGCAGAAACACGTTCTGACGAAAATCAGCAATGGTTCTTTTACATGCCTTACCATAGACAGTAAGATTTTTTTACAGTAAGGTTCTTTTACATGCATCTCGCCATAGACAGTGAGAGACATGGCTGGCCTTTGATAACCCAGTTAGCTGCACTGGGGGGACAGCAGTGAGAACCCGTTTGCACCCCCGGGGCTTGAACCCCCGACCTTGGGACCAGCACCCTACCACCAGGCCTCCACTGCCCCAGCAGTTGAATTAAAGTGCAGATTTTCAGCTGTAATTTGAAGGTGAGCTCAATATCATCAGTAGACCTGGAAGACCACTGAAAGCAACTGTGGTGGATGACTATCGAATTCTTTACACCCTCTTTGAGGTTGGCATGTCTGTGTCAGAGTCAACAATCACAATCAGACTTTTGCCAGAGTAAACTTTACAAGATGTAAACCACTGGTAGAGGTAAGAAAGAGTTTAGTTTTCTTTATGAACTGTATGTATCTCATAGTATCAAGGTGCTTTTCTCACAGTAATGACGTATTCCGGTAACAAGATGTTTACTTGTAGTAATGAGAAAGTGAGGTGCTGATGGTGATTTTTTTTTCTTAAACAAAAGCAGTGCGTTTCCATACAAATGCACACACACGTACATGTTCTGTTTGCTGGGTGCTTGTCGAGTATTCATTTGGAAAGGATGCGAGTTCAGTAGGAAGAGCAGGCCGGAATGATTTTCATCCCAATTAGGACGAGTGTGGCTCTCTCATTCCCTTTTCTCTGCACTGTTGGGCAGGCTGCACTGCTTCCAATTATTTGCTGTGTTTTCCTTTGGCACTCCTTTTGGTTGACTTGACTTGACCAATCACCTGATTTTTAGGTTTCACTTTTCATTTGATTTCACTGCAACATGTTTGATGACTCTGCATGAAAAACCTGCACCTGCCAGTATCTTTTGTTTCTTATTCTTAATTTGAGCAGAATGTGCACCTCTGCTTCTTTGTCCAATCTGTGTCTTCCCCTTCTATGACTTTTCTGTTTTGTTGAGTTTGATATCATTGAGTTAATGTTTATTTCCCTCCCTTCTGTTTTCAGCCAGTTTTCTGCAATGCTGTTCACTATAATTCTTCACTAACTGCGGTCACCTTTCATTACAACAGTCTGGTCCTGTGGGGTTCTGGCGTGGTAGATACGTGAATCGTTCCGTGAACACATTACCTTATTTGACCATAACGTTGGCACATTTGTAAATCGAATAGCCCTCACAAGAGACCCACCAGCAGTGAAATTCAGACGTTCTGTCCTTCTGGGGTTTTTTTTGTTTGTTTGTTTTTTGTTTGTTTGTTGGTTTTGGTCATGGCCCAACAGGAAGCTTATAGTGTTATTAGGACACCAGCACGGGCCTGAAGAATTAAGGTGAAGAGCATTTGCTCAGTGTATACTGTTGAACTTTTTTGGTTCAGTTGGCTCCAGTACCCTTGAATGACATGAATTGTTTTCCCTATTTAGTTGTCTTTTTTGGTTCGTTCTTGTCCTCCTCTCTACTCTGTTATTTGGTTTGATGCATCCAGCATGGTGGGAGCAGTGGCTGTATGTCCCCTCTCTTCCTCTCGTAGCTATCTGAATGCCTGGCTCTGTCCGTGCAGTGGCACACTGTGATTGGCAGGTCTTCTGGCATGGCCACCCCCCTTGCATTGTTCATGCCTTTTATCTTTTGGTTTCTGTTCCTTCACAGATGCATGCTACCTCAGGAATCCTTTTACCTCCCTATGTTTGTATTTAAGGATCTCAGGGATCTGAAACCAAATCTGATCTTATAACGATGACTCTGTACCTTAATTGACATGATGGTTGAGCTGACAGACTTGGTATAATTCTATAAAAATTATTATTTGTAATTTACAAGTATGAAACATAGTGGAACATTGCTGCCACTGTAATTCTTTTTTTCTAAATTAATCCAGAATAAAAACATGCTCCGTTTAAAGCAATGTCATCGGCTATTCTTTCCAGATCTTGCCAAAAAAAAAGCAGACAAGTCTAAAATGATGATGTATTAAAAAACACAAAGGAATTGAGGAGGAGCAATCTTGTGATGAAGGTTACTAGGGCAGGATACACATAGCTCATTCATCTTTCTCTATCTATTTTTCTCTCTCCTCCCTCTCTCTTCATAGACCATGGGGACACGATGGAGATGCAGGGCTTCGGAGGCAGCCCGTCGTCATGGCAGCAAGCCGAGAATGCCAGTCATGCCTCATCATGCTTATCTTGCTCTGCTGGGGGTGGTAGCTTGTCTGTAGAGCTTCCTGGAGCGTGCAGCTGCATGCATGACCGGTGAGAATGCATGAGTTTATTTTTAATATACATCCTTTTGGGGCTAATTGACCACTTCTCCCGGATACTGATCACCCTGTTTGTTTCTATTCTGCGTCCAGGATCCCCCTAAAGATGCTGTGTCATAACATGAAGAGGCAGATTGTCTCTAGAGCCTTCTATGGCTGTAAGTTTACAGTATTATACAGTATATAAAAGCACAATGTTCCAATTCAGCCATTCAGCATGCTGAAAAATATGATTACTTTAGGGCTCGCCTACTGTCGGCATCTGTCCACTGTGAGAACACATCTGTCAGCACTGGTCAACCACAACATTGTCCCACCAGACAAGCCTTGTGAAGCATCTGGAGGCCTCAGTAAAGATATCTGGAGCAAATACCAAAAAGACTGCAAGGTTGGTATGGGCTACGTATGGCTCATTCGTGAGCAGCACAGGTTTTAAATAGAATGTTATTATCTCTGCTCCTCTTGACGTCACACTGCAAAATATTCACTTCCAAAAATTCCTATTGATCTTGTTTTGGGAATAATAAAATAGCAGAATGTGTAAGATTGTTAATATTGTTTTGAGAATATTTTTCTTATTTTAAGAAATCTTTCCAAATGTAATTATCTTACTGCACTGGCTGATAATTTAAGTTGAATCTGGTCTAAATATTCTCAAATTTAAATCACTTATCTGCCAGTGCAGTAAGAAACCAGATCAAAAAAGACGTTTTGGCTGGATATAAGATTTTAAATCTTGATTAGACATCAATTTTGCCCTGCAGATATATTTTAAATTTTTTTATTTCCAGAACTACAAGGAGTTGGAACTGCTGCGTCTGGTTTATTATGGTGGTGTGCAGCACGAGATCAGGAAAGAGGTGTGGCCATTTCTGTTGGGCCATTATAAGTTTGGCATGGGGAAAAAAGACATGGTGCAGGTAAACAAAAAACATTCCCTCAACTTTCGGGTCGAACAAAGTAATAAGGCAAAACCAGTGAACTGTTTCTTAAGTTGCTTGAGGAGCTGTGCTGCTGTCTACAGATTGATGAGAAGATCGCGGCACGCTACAAACAGGTGATGAGAGAGTGGAAGGCCTGTGAGGTAATTGTAAAGCAACGGGAGAAAGAGATGCAGTCAGCCATTTTTGCCAAACTCTCATCGGGCAGCAGCATTGACAGCCACGTCATGAAACTTATTCACAGAGACTCGACTCTCAGCAATGAGGTATGCTTCCCCCTTCTGTGGTCAGATTTGACAATTGTGGTGAATCCAGGAATTCTTTAAAGGATTCTGAGATGAATTCTGACGTTTTGGTACATATAGGTGTGTGTGCGGGAGGGAGGGAGGGAGGGAGGGAGAGAGAGAGAGAGCGCTAATCCAAGTACTTACGAAAAAGGTAGGATTCACATATGAAGCATGCTGGCTTAAGAGAAACCATGTTTATTAACACGAACGTGCAGAGCTAACTCATGCATTTTCAGCATCCCCGGTCACGTCCTGGACAGGATCATAGTTGTTTAGTTAGGATATTTATTTTATTATGGGAAGGAAAACCAACTTAATTAGGATATATTTAGTACACCTGGTACACTCTGGTACACACACCATGCACATTACTAAAAGGTATCATGGGTGTTTGAAGAAAGTAGCCTAAATAACATTAATGGTGTTATCAAACCAAACATAGCCATTTATATTAATGCAAACCTGGTTTGTAGAGTTATTTCAATCTTTGAAAACTGTTCAGCCAGGCAAGTTTTCAAAAAGTCCATGTTGCATCCCATTCCTATCTGCTCCATGTTAGGTTCCAATACTTTAAATTATTTTTGTTATAAAGCAGTTTAACAGTTTAACATTCACTGTATATTTACTTGGATTTCATTTTATATTTACATTTCATTTTATTCATTTCATTTTACTTTTTGGCAACTGAATTTGGATAAAAATCATGGCACAGCCAATCCTGGGTATAGGTTCTTAAAACAGCCTCAGTTTTTCATGCCGTGGATTCATGATTGACGTAAGGCAGGTTGGGTCCTTGGATTCTTGCTGTTGTTATTGAATTCTGACCCTACCACCTGTGTGTCTTCATCGGATCAGGCTATATTTTACAGTCTTCAGCTGTCCAGTATTGGTGAACCAGTGTCCAGGTTGTGTTCCGGATCCTCAGCTTTCAGTTTTTTGCAGGAGTGGGACCTGATGTGGTCTCCTGTGATTGTCGCCCATCAGCCTCAGGTTTTGATGTGTTGTGCATTCGGAGATGCTTTTCTGATCACAGCAGTTTTACCAAGTGGAAATTTATATATATTTATTTATATAAAGAGTACATAGAGTAATACTCAAACCAGCCCATTTCACACCAGCAATCATGGTGTGGTTAAAATTCACTGAGAGCTTTTTTCTCCTGTTCTGATGATATGATGTGAACATTACTTGAAGCTGCTGGCCTGTATCTGCATGATTATTCATTGCACTGCAGCCACATTGATTGGCTAGATATTTGTGTGAATGAATAGGGTAGATTATAGTCATCAGAGTCCTGGGCTTGGTGAGGGCATTCCTGTGTGGAGTTTGCATGTTCTCCCCGTGCTTGCATGAGTTCCCTCTGGGTATTCCAGTTTCCTCCCACAGTCCAAAGACATGTATGTTACATTATTTGTCTGTTCCAAATTCTCCATAGGTCTGAGTGTGAATGGTTGTGTGTGTTGGCTCTACGATGGATTTGTGAGCTGTTCAGGTTGTAGTCCAGTGCCATGTAGCCCTGCGACCGTAGTAGAATTGAGCAGTTCAGCAAATGAATAAATAAGTATACATGGATTTCTGCTCAATATCTCCCTTCTTTCAGGTGTTCATGTCAGTGGATGAACCTGATGGAGTTGGTCAGGACACTCCGTGTGAGAGTGATAACACCCCCACTATGACCACTGTGATAAATCCAGTCGCTCTGGCCACAGATGAGAGGTCACTAGTTGAATTTGACTCTCCAGACTCAGGACTCCCTTCTTCTAGGAACTACTCAGTAGCATCAGCACACTCCCAAATTCTGTCTAGCATTGATGATGGACAGAGTATGGAGGAGGAACCAGGAGATGAGGCCACACCTCGGGGTGGAATGGGAGAGGCGAGTGGGCGTGATTCATTGAGTGAAGACAGACTGTGCAGTCAGCTGGATAAATTGGAGACTAACAGTGAGGATATGCCACTATCATTCTCCTCATATACGGTAAACTCAGAACACACACACACACCCTTATTATGTCCCAACTATAACCAATGAAATATGCTTTCATGTATGCATGTCTATGTATGTAAACATTTTTTGTGTATTTTTTGCAGATTGAGCTGTTGGACACCGTAGCCCTGAACCTGCACAGGATAGACAAAGATGTTGCACGCTGTGATCGTAACTACTACTACTTCACCACAAGCAACCTGGAGAAACTGCGCAACATTATGTGCAGGTGCTCAGCCTTAGATTGCACTTCTTAATATTTCCCTTTAATATGCAACCTTGTTTGAAGTGTACTTCTGCACTGAACTCTACAATCAGTCTGATTTAGATTTCTCCTCCCATTTCCTCTCAGCTATGTGTGGGAACATCTAGAGGTGGGATATGTTCAGGGCATGTGTGACCTCCTGGCCCCTCTGATGGTCATTTTGGATGATGGTGAGTTAATTCCTTAAAGGTCACATATTATACCCATTCTCAGGCCTTTATTTTTCATTCTGAACAACAGTAGAGCACCAAAGTGCGATTCCTAATCCAAAAAACTCCACCGTTCCTCAGAAAGCTGAAACGCTGATTTGATGTGTGGATGCTGGACCGCCTTTTTGGCTTCCTCCTCCCATTTATGGTCTTTCCATTCTCTGTGCATACTCTTCTCTGATTGGTCGCCTGAAAGGTGCACATTCAGTGCGCTAAGAGGCAGATTGGGATGGGTGGAGATACTGCATGCAATGGTAGCCTTCATTATTTGACACGCTGACATCATCTAATATGGCTGTTCAACACTGTAACAACATTTACATCATTATACATATTTGTACTTGACCCTTTTAGTGTATTTTTCTAGACACTAAACACATTAAATCTACTGTAGTTTCTATTTGTACTAATGCCACTTGGTAAACACCT
The DNA here is from genome assembly GCA_039654325.1 of Tandanus tandanus. Classification (NCBI taxonomy): domain Eukaryota; kingdom Metazoa; phylum Chordata; class Actinopteri; order Siluriformes; family Plotosidae; genus Tandanus; species Tandanus tandanus. The sequence continues at coordinate 19,758,888 of JBCNYH010000013.1, forward strand.
TAAAGGCTTTGAATTAAGTTTGTTATTACAGTTAAATCTCGTTAATAAGCGCTTCTTTTAAATGTGTTTCCGCTTAATATGCACCCACCCCTTGGACCCCAAATTTGTAACATGTGGATGACCAAAATGTGCATTTTTTTTGTTACATTTTTCAATGAACTTGACCAATATTTTGACTGAAATTGACCATATTAGCAATATGATGGCATTCTGCCTTGACTCGTGCCAGCATTCACACCCACACACAAGCGCATTCATACCCACATATTAGCTCTAACACCTGTATACACACCTGTATACACTGCACTCCACACCTCGTTTGATCTCAGCTATGTGTATTTTAATAACCACAAAAAAGCATAAAACTGAGCATTGTAGCCTATATAGACTTTGCATATGATATAATATACTAATTTTTTACATGCAAAAATGCTAAAATGCGCTCTCACTTAATAAGCGTTGTGGTGCATTGGACCTCAACATGCGCATATTAACGAGACTTTGCTGTATTTGTACAATTCCGAATCAAATCCATGTTTCATCTCAAAATAAAGCCAAGGAGTTAAGTGTATTATTATAGTACAAAACATCATATAATTATGAAGAAGGCTAAATTTAAGGTTTTAACAGCTATATCCATGGGTTGTGGTCTCTCATGCTGTCTCTCTGTCTCTCTTTCTCTCTGTCTCTCTTTCTCTCTCTCTCTCTCTCTCTCTCTTTCCTTCTCTCTCTCTCTCAGAGTGCCTTGCCTACAGCTGTTTCACACAGCTAATGAAGAGAATGAGTCAGAATTTCCCCAATGGAGGAGCGATGGACACTCATTTTGCCAATATGAGGTCCTTGATACAGGTGATGTTTCTTTTTTCCTCACAGAAGTGATCTGGATAAAGATTCATACAGGGAGAAACATGCTTATTAATGAGCTGTCACCTTCACTGCTTTAACAGATCCTTGACTCCGAGTTGTTTGAGCTGATGCACCAGAATGGAGATTACACTCACTTCTACTTTTGCTACCGCTGGTTCCTGTTGGACTTCAAGAGAGGTATGATGACCTCGCCAGTTCTAATGTTTGGAATTATTCTGCAATGCCGAAAGCCTTTTCTAATCTATGCTCATTTGCACGTGTGTGTATGTGTGTTAGAACTCCTCTACGAGGATGTGTTTGCTGTATGGGAGGTGATCTGGGTGGCCCCCCGTATCTCCTCTCAGCATTTTGTACTGTTCATTGCACTGGCTCTGGTGGAGGTATACCGGGAAATTATTTGTGACAACAACATGGACTTCACAGACATTATCAAGTTCTTTAATGGTGAGAGAATTTGTTTCTGGATGATTATACCCATGAATAGCACTGATATCCACTGCCATGTGCAGCTTCATTCTAATGGACAAATTCCTTGACGGATCAGATGATGCATTCAATCTGATCAGTGGTCACCAGCCCTTTTTCTGGATACCTCCCTTCCTGAAGACTTTGGCTCCGACCCTAACCATGCCCACCTGACTATCTATTAATTATCTTAAGTAGTTTTTGATTAGCTAAAAGAGTGTGTTAGATTTTGGTAGAGGATAAAACCTACAGGAATGTAGATCTCCAGGAACAGGGTTGGTGACCCCTGGCCTAGACCATGTGTTTTATTTTTATTTTCCTTTCTTGCTTTTGTTTCCTGGGGTGATGATGTTAATAGCACAGACAGTGGTACCATCATCATAGTCTTGTGTACTATATGCACTGAGTGGCACAACAGAAAAACATTTGCCTTATCAGATGGAGATCACTAGTTCGAATCCTGATGATCTTGCAGCCTTCCAAGAGAGTTTAATTGGCCTGGCTCTCAGGGAGGGATATGTTCTCTTTCATGTCAATCGCCGCAACACTAGCCAATCATGGGTGTCTGTGATATGAAGGGCATCATGCGTATCAAGATGGGTGGTTTTCGCTTCGTGACATTGCAAGAGCAGGTTGGCTGGAATCATGTGCCTCGGAAAAGCATGTGGTGAATTAACCTTCACCCATCCTGGTTGGTCTGCTATCATGTGATAGGGAAGAGATGGGTGGGAATTGGTTGGGAAATGGCTTAGAACAGGATTATACAGCTCTCTTTCGAATTCAGAAGAAGTTGCCTTGTGTGTTAGCCTAATGTGAAACTTCCAGTTGAACAGCGTCCTTTACCTTACTGTACAAGAAGCTCAAGAGAAGGATCTGAAGATGCTCTTCTTTTTCTTTAGCACCATTTTATATGCCTGCACTCATTTCCTGGGATTTAAATATCTGTGCTTATATTAAACAGAAAGATGTGCAATGGAGTGAGCTCTCACAATATGCAAAAGTGTGTAGACCCTTAGAGCAGCATGGTGGCATAGTGGGTAGCACTTCTGCCTCACAGCAAGAGGGTTCTGGGTTTGTGCTCTGTGCCCGGCGAGGGCTAAATGTGTGGCGTTTGCATGTTCTCCTCATGCATGTGTGGGTTTCCTCCTGGTGCTCTGGTTTCGTTCCACAGTTCAAAGATATGCACATTAGGCTAATTGGATATTCTTGATTGCCCCTGTGTGAATCTGATTGTAGATTGATGTGTGGTGTTATGCCTTCACCTGGATTTGACTGGGATGAACTCCAGCCCCCTTGTGACCCTAAATAAAAAAAATATATATAAAAAAAAAAAAAAAAAAAAAAAGAAAAAAAAGGGGGGGGGGGGGGGGGTCCGGCCCTCTCC
>JBCNYH010000013.1:19761703-19775027 GCA_039654325.1 Tandanus tandanus
CGAGAGAGAAAGAAGAGAGAAAAAGAAAGAAAAAAAAAGAAACACAAGCCCCCCTGTGGGGGGGGGGGGGTTCTAGGCTCTTTCTCATGAAAGTTAGATAGAAATGAAGACCTTTTTGTTGTTGTTAAGAATGATGTCCAAGCAACATCAAAATAAGCAACAGTTCATGTGCAAATGATGAATCAGCTTCACCAGAATGCAAACAGGCTCCTGTCCCCCAGTCTGTTATTTACTGCATGCATAAAACTTACCAATCAATTAAATGTGTTTAATTGCATTTAATGGGTGGCATGATGCCATAATGGTTAGCACCTCCGCCTCACAGCAAGAAGGTCCTGGGTTCAAGTCCCGGGCTCGGGCATTTCTGTGTGGAGTTTGCATGTTCTCCCCGTGCTTTCATGGGTTCCCCCTGGGTACTCCGGTTTCCTCCCACAGTCCAAAGACATGCACATTAGGTTAATTGGCTGTTCCAAATTGCTCCTAGGTGTGAATGCGAGTGTGAATGGTTGTGTGTCTTGGCCCTGTGGTGGTGTGTCGAGCTGTTCAGGATGTGCCCCGCCTTCGCCCAGTGTCGGCTGAGACGGCTGAGTAGTAGGATTAAGCGTTTCAGCGAATGAGTGAGTGAGTAAATGCATTTAATTTACAGAAAACTTTCCTGTTATTTATATTTGCATTGTGATTGTGAGTCAGTAGAAGGAAAACATTGAGCAAGTTAAACACCCCAGAAAACTATTTTATTATTTATTGTATTTATTACACTTAATTTTATTTTTACATAGCTTTAATGTATAGTAACTGCTGTATATGCTTTCTGTTCTGTCTTTTAGAAATGGCTGAGCGGCATGATGTCCAGCACATCCTGAGGATAGCCCGCGAGCTGGTACACAAGGTGCAAACACTCATAGAGAACAAGTGAAGCTCACATCCAGCTGCATCACTCTTTCTCATTGCTCCTTCTCCCTGCGGTCCAGTCTGCAATCCCCCTACTGAGAGCTAGAGGGGGAAGGAAACATGCTGGCTCTTAGTGACTCCCTTGGGGTAAAGCGATGAGACTGCTTGGGACCTGCAATTAGACTAAATGGCCTGAAATCGTTCTCTTTCTGTATCCTTTGCCTGTAACGGAACGCCATCGTGTTGGCTGTCGGAGTTGTCTGCATGCATGTGGGATTTGAGCACACTGTGACTGATTTTTCTTTCTTTCTTTTCTTTCCTTTTTTTTTCTCCGTACACTACTCCAGTATACGCTGCATCCATCAGGTCCTTTCAGCGTCCACTTTCTAAAGAAATGACTTCAGCCTCAAGATTGCCACAATGTAGTTCTGTTTAACCAATGACTGTTTTTTTTTTCCTCTGCCAAATGTACAGAAAGTATTCCGCACTTATCAATGACTCTCAGGAGGATCCCTTCTTCTCTATGTCTGCCTTTATTCAATATGTCACTGAACAGTACAGTTGAGCACATACTTTTTTCTGAATCCACACAGCTTGACGTTACAGTACTGAAGAAAAAAAGAGAAGCTGCCTAATGATAAAACCCGCTAAAGAACTAAGCCACGAAGAAATCATCGATTTGTGACCAAAAGGACTGTGCCAATTATATGACCTTGTCATAGTATTTGTCTACCTTGTATTTGTCTCTGAATTTGCTGGCCTTGGTTTTTCTCCTAAATCTTCTGATACTCTTCTGATGAGAAAAAAAAAAAAAAAAAACTAACTAAACAAGTGGCTCGTTTTGCACTTTTGCACATCCCTCCCCTTCCTCAATCCAAAACAGGGAAACGGGGTGGAGGTGTCTTTTCCCAGAAATCTCTCTTCTCTGGTTGAGAGTCTGCTCTGAAATGAAACAAGATTACCGTGGAGACACGGAGGCGAGCTGCTTCCACATAATCGCTGCAAAACCATATAACAATGGGCAATGTGTGGCGATGTGTGTTAGTGTGTGCCACATCAACAATGGTGCATGGCTTTTTTACACACTACCGAGTATGTAATTGGTCACTCATTGCACCCTTAGTGGGTGAGTCTTAAGTATGGGCTTGGCCTGCTGATCAGTATATACATTCCTGAATTTAGTCGAAGTGTTCGTCTTATGTTACAGCCAAAGCTCCTTCTCAGTACACACAGCACTCATGGTGCTCAAAAGTTAAACTTGTCAAACATTGCCCTTTAATGTCTTCCCCTATCCTGAGCTTCTGCTGCCAGATTCCTCCAAACACCCCCAAATCAAATCCCTCCAGATTCTTTGTACTCCTACAAAGCTTCTGTATCGGTTATCAGGTAGCAGTTCCTTACTGACCCTTTATTTTCTGTGCCTCAGACCCTGCTGATCAGCTGTCTTCATTTTTTGAGTGTGTACATTTGAGTGTCTATATCTGAGTGTGCGTATGTGTGTTTGTGGGTGCGTGCAAGGGACATGATGCATCCTATGAAAGATTACTTCCAAAAGGAGCTTGTGTACCAAAGCCTCCAGAACATCATCCTTAATATCATCCAGTCGTGCGATCTCCATGCATAACTCAAAGACTGTTGAATGAAAATAAATCATTTTAATTTTTACTGTGAAACACGTAATTTATTAAACCCCCACCCCCCACCCCCAGTGCCCTGCTACTGTAGTGTAAATAAACAGTAAGAAAAAGCCCTGGAGTTCTCTGAGGCCCATAAAGGCAACTGTATTTTAAAAACACAATTTTTTACATTTGGTTATAGAGATGTGCTTCAGTGAACCCTGTCTAACTGGAGAACTGTACAGATTGAATGTGGGAAGCCTTTGTTACATGTTGACTGTTACAGTCCTTATTCATGTTGTGCCCTGGATTCTAAGGATTTGAAAATGATATATTTTGTTTTGGATGCCAAACTCTGAATGCTGAAGTATGTATTTTAATGGATGTACAATTTTACCTTGAATGTATTACTAAAAAAGTTGTTCCTAACATATTTTGACACAATGAAGTTTTATTTGTCAAAATATATTTGCTTTTTCAACAGTGAAACAGAACATGCATAAATTTGGGTGTCTGATTGTATATTAATAGAAGTGGCAAGAGGAAGAGCAGTAGCTGCCAAAGTTTTTCAGAAGAACTCAAACGCTGTCTCCTAAAGTCACCACTAGTGGGCGCCCCAGTCACAAAAATAGTCTCTCAGCACTCCATCAGGGGTAATGTGGAGGCAAAAACAACAACAAAAAAAAACATAAAATAAATAAATTAGCCACGTTTCCTTACTCGAATGAAATGAAATATAAGTAACACATTTAGTTTTTGCAAAAATATATTTTTAATTGATTATTTCCATTGGGTCTAGTAAAAACCACTTCCACCACCATGAGCAAAGAATCATCTTCAGTGTCAATCCATTTAGATGAGAAAACTTTTGTTGTCCAGTACGGTGGAACCTCAGTTTTCGAACTTAATTCGTTCTTAAATGTTGTTCTAAAACCGAAGTCCTTTACATCTCTGATGATCAAGCCTGTGGCAACGATGGCAAGGAAAACCTCCCTGACACAACATGAGGAGGAAACCTTGAGAGGGATTAGGCTAAAAAAGCGAAACCCATCTTTATCTGGGTGACACCAGTGTCATGTAACATTAAAACTGTAGCAGGGAATTCACTATAGTTTTAACATGAAGTCTTGTATGTTATCTTATAACTGAAATGTATGGACTACACTCCTGGGCCAAAAAAAAATGAGCCATGTCTGTGTTTCCCAAAATTTTAGTAATTATTAACTATAGCATATAAATATATTGAATAAGTATGCATCAATATGGAATTTTAAAGGGCTTTCCCTTTAGATTTTCTAAACATTCTCTTGGTTCGACTCGCTGAAAGTTTCTCGCTGAAAAGCTGACTCGCTGAAAGTTTCTTTCATCTGGAAATGTACAAATTCGTTCACTCATACTTGACAGCCCCCCAAAGTTCAGTGGTGTTACTAAACTTTCATCCAACTAATTTATGTTGGACTTATGCCCAGATGTTCTCTATTGGGTTCAAATCTGGACTCTGTCCCGGCCAGAACAGGAGCTTGATGCCGTTCTTGTCCAGCCAAGCTTTAGTGATGTGTTCTTGGCTGTTACAAACTTTTGCCACTATACATACAAATATGTCATTTCCATGTTGGCTACATGAAGTAAGGAACATGAAGGGACGGCGCACCTCGTGTGTACAGTGGCATGTCTCAGTGAGGGCTTGGCATCCATTTTGTCTTTAAGCCAAATCAAAGATTTCCACCATCACAACCAAAAAGCACCATGTGGGCATGTATTGGGCACAGTGTTCCTCAGATCAGAAAGGATGAAGGAGAAGTTATTTCTGTGGATGCATAGCAGTGGTGGCTCACTGGTTAAGGCTACGGGTTACTGAACGCTACTGAAGGTTTGGCGTTCAAGTGTCAGTACCACCATACCAAAAGAACAGGCAATGGAACTGTAGTCTGTATCCCTGCAACATGGTCATTAAGACCCATGGGCTCATGATCAGTCGCATTCCCAGCTTTCCTATAGGGGCATTCTCAGCAAGAACCTTAGACCCCTTCCTAGGGCATGTCCCATGGAGTAGAAGAAAGGTACTTAGACACCTGCCAGAAGTCTGATAGAGTGTGTATTCCCTTGCCTTGGGCCCATTTTAGGTGCTGGAATACTGAAGCAATATGTTGCATTGTAATTACACCTCCTATGTAAGACTGATTCAAGAGTGACACTAGCATACAAGGCAGATTCCACAGATTTAAACAGCAGGAGTATAGACAAAACTGATCTGTTCGTGATTCATCGTGTTAGTCAGAACACATGAAACAAGGCTTGGGTACGGCTGAGCTGTGACCTGAATGAATCTTCTGAATAAAAGCTGTCAAAAGTCCTTGTAGTATGCTATAGGAAATCATGCCATAACCGGTGCCATGTGTACAAGTGTATAGAATGTGGGTTGTAGTGCCATCCAAATGTACTCCAGCCATAACTATTTTCAGAGTGGCAGTCACAACTAGCATCCAGTCTGTTGGAGGTTCCTGTGGGAAAGCAGAGGCAGAATAAACCTTTATTTATTTATCTTTTTAGATCAGTTATTGAAAGTATTGGCTGACCTAGTAGGTCAGTATCAGCCTGGGAAAAGCCTCTAGACATGACTGTAGACATAGCATTCTCATCCTCCTCCAGTAGATGAAAAGAAGGATGACTGGTAACTAATCTATAAGGATTCTGGGGAGTGTTTTATAATATTGCCTTTATGCTCATGCTGCTCAGTAAATCATGCATCTTATTTATCAGTGACACCCACCGTCTTGAGAAAAACTGGCTTTTTATTTAGTATATAAAATTTTTTTTATTTACAAACCACACAAAAATAGAATGACCAAACGTACAGGTACATAGACTGTTACTGTTGTTCTTTTTAATGCTAATTAAAATTTAAAGCTCAATGTGCTGCCTGTGCTCACACACTCTTTGTTGTCATGGTAATATTGACAATAACACACATAGTTGTGTGTGTGTGTGTGTGTGTGTGTGTGTGTGTGTGTGTTCAAGTGCTGGGCTATTCATCCAATCTCTGTAGCATAACACAGCTCATTTTAGTGATACATGAATTGTTTAATATTATCTCATTATTATTTATCTGTTACTCACAGAACATATCATTTTTTGATTTTGATATTGATACTGTATTAAACCTATAGTGACTCCTGTATGAATAGTAAAATATTTGGTATATGGTGTATTTGTTACAGTAAGTGAAGAGAGTGGGTTCATTTGCTCAGCTGTGCTAACCTTGCACGAGTCAGTGGAGGCTCAGTCAAGGTACCTGGAAATGTTAAACAAAATCTAACTCAATATGTCATGGTACATGTAGCCACATATTTCAGCTATAAGACAACATACTAGACTTGATGTTCAAACCACAGTGAATTCCCTGCTACGGTTTTAATGTTACATGACACAGTTATGGAAGATCTCTACAATCCCACTGTCTGGTATCACCCATATAAAGATGGGTTTCCCTTTTTTGGCCTCTCAAGATTTCCTACACAGGGAGTTTTGCTTTGCCACCATCACCACAAGCTTGGTCATCAGAGATGTAAAGGACTTCTATTTACACCTGCTTCATGATGACATCTGTTGTATTTCTAGTAACATTCCTCCTTTTTGTTCACCATAGTGTGATAAACTGAACCGTACCATGCTTTAGTGGGAACCAAAGTGGGCAAAGAGAAGCGCCTGAGCCTCCCACAGCTCAATGTTCCGGCTGAAGCAGTTGAAGAAGGACCAAATGTACACCAATTTACAAGGTTTGAGCCACAGAGTAATGATGCCAAATGTGCGGACTGTAGCGACCAGCTCCTGGAAGATTCTGTCGTGATTTCCACCAGTGTAGTCATAGACATACAAAATATTCTTCACTAATAAATAGGTTTTTAGATATGTTTCTTGCCTTTTGCCCCAACCTATACCATTTATACAACATATTTACACATGATATATATCTGTTAGCAGGTGACCTGAGCGGGCTCATAAACCTTGCATAAAGCTAGCATGAGTCAGTGGTGACTCAGTCAGGGTGCTTAGAAATGTTAAACAAAATCTAACTCTGTGTGTCATGGTACATGTAATGTGTGTATACTTACATTTCAACGAAGGTTTACAGCATGGTGATACAGTTACACAGCTGGGGAGGGTTCAGGTGGTCTAGCCAAGACACTGTTGATAACACCAAATATGATGGCTGATTTTACCCCGTCATACACCACACGAGCCCACTGAGGTGGGAATATCTACAGTTTAGCCGTAGCATTGACAATATTGAATTCCCACTGTGGTAATATGGAAGAAACCAGAGCACTTTTTCCCCCAGAAAAACAGCCACGAAAACAAATTCATATAAAATTCCAAATTCTGATGGAAGAGTGAATTCAATATGGCATATAAAAGATGCATGAACTCCTGTTAGCACTTTACACACACTTTCGTCCAACTGACCTGTTAACGGGTGGATCATTTGGAATAATTCAGAAAAGAATAATTCATTACCCGAGATTTTTCCTCAGTGTTTTATACTGAGAAAGCACGACCAAAGAATTCTTTTAGAATGAATGATTTTTGTCTATGACATCAAAAAAGGCCAACAAATCATACAGTGTATCGCTATTTTTAACATGTGTACATTAAAAGCTTGTCAAAACTCATTTGCTGAACCACTTCTTTGGAACAGCCAGTTAGCCTGGCATGGCTTTGGAATGTGGGAGGAAACTGGGGTACCTGGAGGAAACCTTTTTACTCCATCCATCTTTGTAGGGACAGGAAGACTGACTCCTCACATGAATATGATTAACTTTCAGTATCGATCTGCCGATAATGCAAAATATACAGAAAACATGAAGGCACTATTCCATACACTATTCCTGTATTACTCTTATAAAGGATCTATAAATTATTTATAATTGTAAACATCAGTATAGCTTAGAGATTGAATCTGGTCATACGATATGCCATAATTTGATATGCCAAATGTAACCTTTTATGATTAAGACACACTGATGGTGATTAAATTATCTCTCTCTCTGCAACAGCTTAGCAATGAGGTATAAAGCCTTCACAACCTTACTAATCCATTATAACCCATTAATAAACCCTAGTCTTATTGACGCTCACTACTTGTTGAGCAACAGGTCTCTGGGGCCCATTTAAATTGTGTTCTAAAAGTTTAAGATTTATAAATTGTTCACAACACAATGAAGTAATTGTAAACCCTTTAGAAGACTCGTCTTACTGTAAAGCGCTACTGGTTCAGTCAAGAAGTCTAAACCTCTTATACAGTCCCAGCTGCTTGAGTAGTTTTGATTTTAGCTGAGCCATGTCTGCTGCTAAGTTGTTGACTTATCTAGTGTAATTCAGTCTGTTTTCTAGGCATTTTGTTTTGTTTGTTGGTCGTTGCTGGGCATCGCTGTTGGTGCCTAACAAGCTGTTTAGCCTCTCTGGGCCAGAACTGAAATCTGCCAGCCGGACACGCCTGCGCTGACTGTCCATGTCAAACGCACCATCCCTCAGATGGTCGATGCTAAAGCATAAATGGTTATTATTATTATCCCAGATTAGTGCAACCCTCATCACATGGTTGATTGTGGCTATTATGGAGGGAAAGCCCAGTTTGTAATAAGTAGCCATGAATTGGTGTAAATGGTGTTAATGTAGCAGATTTGGCAATAGACACTGTAAAACATGTTAAGGGCAAACCACTCAACAATGCTAGTAAACATTTAGTGAGTTAGATGGTGGGGAATGTGGAATACTCTAAAGTCTAAAATCCTCCGTCACTGGGGAAAAATGTGCAGTATGTAAAACATGTTGTAATGTCAATAAGAAGGAGTAGCACAAGCAAAGTCACTGCAGAGAAAAACATTCAACGCTGCCAAGGGTGTACAATGAATATCTACATATTAGAACAACTGACTGGCTAAATACAGGGTAGTAATGCTAATGAGGGAACATCAGGCTAACATATAAATAATGCTCATAATATACATGAAGGCACACCAATTACACACCAAACCTACCAAGGCTGAAGGGAATACGTGGAGATTATCTCCAGTTTTGTAGGGTAGGATACCTTGAACACCCACAAGTTCCATCTCATGTTCAGGCAGCTCGTCGTGCGAATAGGAAAGGAAGACAAAAAGGATGAGTGCTGAATGTTGAACAATCTTGGTATGTTTGTGCACATAGAAAGTGGTACCCACGTGTTCCCTACTGCCCTTTGCAGATAAAAGGTACCACAGCATACCATAACACCACTTGGTTCCCCAAGTACACCATAGCTTACAACACTACACTTTTATAAGCACAGATAAAGGTCAGATACATTTTAGTTCAGGAATTGAGCATTAATGTGTATAATATTAATGCTCATGTTTACATCGATTGAAAAATTCCAAGTACATCCTGTTGCCTTCAACACTGACAATTCATTTATTACATTTCTCTGTGTACAAAAGATCATACTTGTGAATGATGGTACAAAAAGCAAATCTGTATTTACCACCGCCAATGCCTTAAATCTGTGATCTTGTACACATGTACCCGAAAGAATTGCACAATACAAAGGCATGAAAAAGAAAACAGAACATCAAAATAGATATTGCCTCTTTAAAAGCTAAGTTTCTTTCATAAATACTTCCTTTGCTAGCCACTGTATTTTCTTATAACAGAATCACAGATTTATGTAGCCAGGAAAAAAAAAGTCAGATGATTATCATGTGACCAAAAAAATAAAAAAAAAAAGAAAAATAATGGAAAGAACTTCGACATAGCAATGACATTCGTAGGCCACAATTGTTACAGTACAACATCAAAGGCCAAAAGTTCTCCATATAGTGGTCCAGGCCCAATGAGCCAAAGAGGGTGTGTGGGGCGTGTGTATGTTCATATGTAGATGATAGGGTCTGAGGGTATGTATGAGTGAGAGAGCACAGAGGTCCCAGAAGGGGTTAACGTGAGAACAGCTTGGTTTTGCTGCATCAGTTGCTGCTTTGTCCTGTAACACAATAGGAGATAACCAGCTGAGAATATACACGAGGAAACAGAAACTACACCAAAACACTAGCAATAAACAAGTTTGGTGACAAAGTACCCCAATTGCAATTAAAATCTTGGGAATACAGTCACTAAAAGCTTTAGTGGAAGATTTTAGGATAGTGTATTTAACATGATTATGGTTACAATAATGTCTTCAATCTGGATCGAGTTTTCTTTGTGAATAAATTGGCTTTAATGAAATGGGGGCAACTCACTTCTATGGGTGTGTTGACTCCTCCTACGCCATCTTCTCCTAACTTGAGTTCGGCTTTTCTGAAGACTTCTGTAGCTGTAAAAGAGAGAGGAGAAATATTTCAAGTTCGATATCAATGTGTACTACAGATCTAGCACTGAGGAACCTCATTTGTTGAAATAAACACCCAGCTGATCTACTTTTTTTGTGGAAATCAGTCAATAATGGCGCAACATTCAGGTCTGTAAGCTTTAATGATTATACCATCAGTAATAATACACACCTGAATAAAAGCATAACACCTAACATTGCAGCCCTTTCAGTGTGCTAACAACATGCAGTGTTATCTGTGACAAGTATAGCTGCTCATCACTGAAATGCAGTCTTATTATAATCACACTACAGCTCCCTCTATTGGATCTTTATGTTGATTTTTATTTATAAGGAGATCAATAGGGGGCAGTATTTATCCACAACACAGCCAGAGAACAACACTCGTTTCTCTTTATGCAACAATCACAAAATCAAACATCTAAACACTAACAACAGAAGACGCATTTCCAAACAGGAAAATAAGACAAGAATAGAGATGAAAGGATCAACAGACTGTAGACAAGATAAGTTCTTAATCAGGATGAATAGCAACAGGTTTAGAAGATAATAAGCCCAGACGAGAGAGGAGATAGAAATGCAAAGCAGTATTTCTTAAGGAAGATTAGCAAAGAAAGCAAAGAATAAGGGGTAAAATATATACAAATTCAAAATTCAATAGACTACGGCTATCAAAAAAAGCCACCATACCTGTGATTGCTCTTTAAGAAAGTCAGGTAGCTGAAATTCACCTTTAAATACCTAGAAAAAAACAACAACAACAACAACAAAGAACTGTTTTAGAGGCTGACATGCTGCAGTCACTACAACAGAGCTTTGTTTCCTATATCTAGAGCAAAGGAAACCGCAATACTGAACCCATCATCTGACCTGGATCTTTATATTCTTTCACTGTGACAGATCCCAGAGCACAGATTTTTAGTCTTTTAACATCTGCAGCCTATCAATTTTAAGATTTAATGATCGCCATAGATCTAGGATTTAGCCATATACTTACATTTACAACTCAAATCAAATGTAGCAGAATAAACCAATTAAATGGACAGATGGCTACATTTACATTTATCGCATTTTGCAGACACCCTTATCCAGAGTGACTTACATTCATCATTATCATTTTTATACAACTGAGCAATTAAGAGTTAAGGGCCGTGCTCAAGGACCCAACAGTGGCAGCTTGGTGGTACTGGGGCTTGAACTACCAACCTTCGGATCAGTAATTCAGAGCCTTAAACCCTGAGCCGGTACTGGGGCTTGAACCGCAAACCTTCGGATCAGTAATTCAGAGCCTTAACCATTGAGCCACCACTGCCCACAGTATATGTTCTTCTTCTCCTTCTTTTATTTTTTAACAATAAGCACTGTTTAACTAACACTTTTCTCTCCCAGCCAAAGTGTTGGACTCAGCTGAACCCAAACCTCATGTCTCACTGTGTCTGCCAAGTCATAGGATGAAAGGGAGGCAGAGAGGAGGGGAGTTACAGAGAGGGGTCACTTGTGAATTCTGTGCACTGTTGATATCAGAGACAGGCTCATTACTAGTGTTTAAGGAAAGTGCAAGGCTACACAAAGGAACAATCTCCAGTTAGGTCTAGTACTTGCTTCTCTGTGAGTCAGATGAGAAACTTGTCAGGTGAAAAAGAAAGGGTCTGAATAAATGAATAATGATTTGAAAGAACCAAAAGAAAAAAAAAATACCCACAAAAAAAAGAACGAAAAGCAAACCAAGACCAAAGGAAATACGTGGCAGACTGAGCAGGAAGTAACAGTGCAAAGGGGAAAAGGAAAAGGTCAAAAACACCATGTTAAACTACAAATTCACGCCACTTCTACTCTGCAAAACGTAGGACAGGCGGCAAATCAGAAACCCGAGGATCTCTCACTTGTTTTACTTTCCACTACTGACAAAGCCACTGCTGGGGCCTGCCAGCAAATTACAGCCCCACAGAGTCTAATTCTTTCAAATCAATCAGACGCTTCTTCCCTAGAGAGCCAGTTTGAAAGGAAAAGACAAAAGGAAATAGGAGTGCTGTCGATCACTCCCTTAACATAACATTCTAATTGCAATGTTCAGTGTAAAAAGAAGATTAAAAAGGGACATGCCGTGTTTTTATTGCTGTTGTTGTAGTAGTAGTAGTAGTTTGTGAAATAAGATCTGATTATATGACTTTGGGACATACTGGACGTTTCAGAAGGGACTGTTACCCTCTCAGACTGTAACGGCCATAGAATGAAAACAGACATAAAGCAGGCCAGTTAAGAAAACGTCCCTTTGTACCAAACTTCATTAACATATGACTGAACCAGTGTTATCAGAACCAAGAAGACAGGGAGAAAAGGATAACTGAGGATAGCAGAGGATAACTATCTACATATTTAGTCAGCAAACAGTAACTTGGAAAGACGAAGTGGAGATGGGGAAAAAGTACAACGTACTGTTCCAAAATGCACAAAAGAAAACCAGGAGTCTACATAGTCTTCCAAAGGAAGTTAATACACAAAACATGTATTACACACACACACAAATATTTTTCCAGCTGTAAAAATACAGCGAGAGGGGGGGTGTGTGTGTGTGTGTGTGTGTGTGTGTGTGTGTGTGTGTGTGTGTGTGTGTGTGTGTGTGTGTGTGTGTGTGAATAAAAAGCCTGTCAAATGATTCCAGGGATGAAGACAGGCACAAGTCAGGAGATGGATACAAAAAAAAAAGAATAATCTGAAATTTAAATGGTTTATTAATCCTAGGAGCACAGTAAAGTCCATAATCAGGAAGCAGGAAGTATTTGGTACTACTAGAACCCGACCTGGATCAGGCTGTCCATCCAAACTGGATGGAAGAGCGAGGAGGAAACTGGTCAGAGAGGCTATCAAGAGAATACACGGCAACATTGAGACAGTCACAGGAATTTTGGGCGAAGAATATTTGACAACAATATCATAAATGTTCCACTTATGTGGCTTGGATGTGAAGTCTGCAAGAAAAAAGCGGAATGTCAAATGAATTGTGCCAAAACTCACTTTGAAGATTCTAAGGCCAAATGGAAAACAGTGTTACAGTTAGATGAAACCAAAATTTAACAACGTGGTCAAACTGTATCAGTGCCAAACTGTAAATCAGGCAGGAGGCCAATACAGCTTATCATCCAAACAGCACCATACCAACAGTAAAGCATGGTGGTGGTAGCATCCTGTTGCAGGGGTATTTCTCTGCAGCAGGGAATGGGGCACTTGTGAAGATCGAAGGAATATGGATAGGGGGAAATATCTGCATATTCTTGAGGAAAGCCTGCTGCCCTCTTGTTGTCAGTGAAAAGAGGGTTCAACTTCCAACATAATAACTCGAAGCACACCACAAATCTGACCACACAGTGGCCGAAGGAGAAAAAGTTACAGGTCCTTGCATAGCCTGGCCAGAGCCAAGACAGAGATCAGTGGAATGACTTGAAGATTGCAGTATGTA
>JBCNYH010000013.1:19784191-19804593 GCA_039654325.1 Tandanus tandanus
TTTTGTTGGGGGGTGTTGTGTTTTTGGGGGTCGTCGTTTGGGGGCGGGGGTGAAAAAAAAAAAAAAAAAAAAAAAAAAAAAAAAAAAAAAAAAAAAAAAACCTAACCCTGCTTTAACCTTCTCCACAACTTTATCCCTGACCTGTCTGGTGTGTTCTTCTGGCTTCGTGATGCTGTTTGTTCACTAATATTTTCTAACAAACCTCTGAGTCCTTCACAGAACAGCTGTATTTATACTGAGATTAGATTACACACTAGCATCCCATCCAGGAGGAGTTGCTTCTAACTCCTAGTCGCTTCATGCTACAGAAACTGGTGATAAGCACCGGCCTGATGAGCCACTAGGATCGGGTGTAAAAGCCAAACAGACAGAGTTTATTTATAAATTAGGTGAATTCTGAAATCAAATGGTTGCGCTGGAATTTATTTAGGGGTATCAGAGTAAAGGAAGCTGAATACAAATGCACACCACACTTTTCAGATTTTTATTTGTAAAATAATTTTTAAAACTATGTATAATTTTCTTTACAATTATGCAACGCTTTGTGTTGGTCTATCATATAAAATTCCAATAAAATGCATTTATGTTTGTGGCTGCAACGTGATAAAATGTGGAGATGTTCAGGGAGTATGAATACTTTTGCAAGCCACTGTATACTACAATTGTTTTTCAGTCTATAATCATCATTTCTCATTGCCTTACCATGCTATACTGCCATCTTTGCTCCTCTGGTACTCATAATTAGTCATTGGTTCATGCCCGGATCAATTATGCATCGGGACACTTTCGTGGTTCCTGTTACAAGGTATGTTTTTACCTGAGAGGGTTGCAAACCTCCTGCAAAACCTGTTCTCCAGTACAAACTCACATTCACACACAGGGGCAATTTAGAGTAGCCAAATGAACTAATGCGCATGTCTTTGGACTGTGGGAGGAAACTTGAGTACTCAGCAGAAACCCATGCAAGCACAGGGAGAATAGAAATGTCCTTGCAGTCCACAGAGCTCGAATCCAGAATCTTCTTGCTGTGAGGTGAGAGTGCTAACCACTGCTCCACCATGATAACTGTTGTTCATAATAAAGAGGAAATTGAAATAAAAATATTATTAACCAAAACTATGAGGTATTTCATTCCCTTCCTCCAAAAAATATTGTATTGCAATTTCAGTTTCTGTTATTTGCTAGAAACATTCAAACAACAACAACAACTTCAATTCCCAACACACCACAGCCTTATAGTTTTTGCCTGCTACCATGGAAACTTATTCTTGCAGGGCCATTTGCAAGATACAGTATAGACGGCCCACTGGGATGTGTATTCACTGAACAAGAAAAAACAAAATACCAAAAAATAAAAAAATAAATCCCTAAAGCACAGTGTGCATGTATATGCATACATGTAACAAAGGCTGAATCAATTAACTCTAAGCAATGTGTGTATCTGTGGTTTGCATTTTAGGTAAATCCTACCATGCCTCCATGCAGCTCCAGACGCCATACTGTTATAGCAAAAGATAACAGCAATGGCTTAAAAGCATAAGCAGAAAGGGATCTTGTTTAAAATCCAAAACATGCTTTAAGCATATAAATCTTAGAAACATGGGGGGGGGGGAAGAAATCTACATAAAGGCTAAAGATTACACAATTTAATCCAGTAATCAGGTCACATACTGAAACAAACAAATGAAAAGAGAGGATACAATAACTGTTACATATATTGCATTTGGCTGGAAAATGGGGTTTTGGAACACTTTATACTTTTCACCACTAAGCCCTTCACCCAACCTGCTTTCTGGAACCTTTAGCAGCTTTACCCCTTGAGGAAAATGTCCAATTATCATCACTGTTGCGAACACTTGCATAACCTGTCAACTGCATTAAGACTAGCATTTGTTCAAATACAGATTTGAAATGAAATATGTGGTTCCAGTGTTCTGTCTCGGAAGACGCAGTGGCTCATTTGTGTGGAAAGCAGATTTGAGGTCGTTAGGGTTTAAGATTTTTATTGGTTTCAAATTCATGTACAAAAAATCAGGCTGAAAAAAAATCATCTTCCTTCATAGTGAGCAATTAAGAAAAAAAACAAAAAACAAAAACAAATGACGGCACATATGAGCATGCATGTAACAGTGTTGAGGTGTGTGCGTTCAGGTGTGTGTGTGTGTGTGTGTGTGTGTGTGTGTGTGTGTGTGTGTGTGCGCACGCACATTATAGAACGAAAAGTTAATCTTGGCTTATATGTTAGAAATAGTGTTACTCCTGTGTGAGGACTTATTACTCATTTTATTTTTTCATGATAAAGTATTCATGAAGCACAGCACATTTTGATAGGAACAGACTGTGCATGCAAGCTTTTATTAAGTTTGTATTTTACTCCACTTTAAGGTCAAAGGTAACTGTGTCATTTGAAAGCATGTATATGAATTCCTATCTGACCCTTAGTGCATATATAGGTCAGTGTCACTGTGTTTCTTAGATAGAAGCAATTTCAACTTAATAATTATTAATATCTGTCACCAAAAATGTATGACCTTGCTCTGACCTTGACCTTTGACCCAAGACATTCCAAAAATCTAATCATCTCTGGGACTCAGGTAGGATAGTGTCCCCACCAAGTTTGGAGAAAATCTGTGCATGGGTTTATAGATCAACTCATAAACAGACCTACAAACACAGGTGATTACAATACCTCTGACACGTCGACAAAATGTAGTAGCCTTCTATCCGTTACCAGACTAACCTGTGTTGTTAAGAGAAATATTTCACTCTGTTTACATGCACTGGAAAATGAAGGGAATATACTTCATGGAACATATTACAGTTTTTGATTCCACTGCTTAAGATGCCCTCACACAATACCGAGCATGATCCCAATTCGAGACGATCATATTTCCGATGTTATTCCGAGGTTTGAGACGATTTTGTTCCAATATGTACTGGTATTCTCAGATTGTAACCTGATGTGATTCTGAT
Organism: Tandanus tandanus; assembly: GCA_039654325.1. Taxonomy (NCBI): domain Eukaryota; kingdom Metazoa; phylum Chordata; class Actinopteri; order Siluriformes; family Plotosidae; genus Tandanus; species Tandanus tandanus. The sequence continues at coordinate 19,787,165 of JBCNYH010000013.1, forward strand.
GTTGTTATGATCTATACTGATATCACTGTTCTGATGTTCTGATGTGTCTCCAATAATGCATAAAAAAAAATGCATAGATTTACCGGAAAGGTGACCCAAATGTCTCCCAATGTTGCACCCATTTTTATACGAATTTTACACCGATCACTGCCGATGTGACCAATGTTACATCATAAAAACTTGTGAGGATGCTGGTCCTGATGGGAAGAAATAACTATAACACTCAAAGAAATCTGTCGCCTTCACCTTGCCTGAGTGCTGAACACCTTAGTTGACCACAGCACACACGTACCAGAGTAAGAGAAGTACCTACACAGACTTCCCTCCTTTGTGCAGAAATCACAACTTGCACATATCTGGTGCCCCATGTAACACCACCCACATGACATCAGACCTCCTTCCATATATGGTAAAGGACTGTGGTGCACATCATTCAATTTGGCCTTACAGGGAAAGATCCATTAAGTTCATTAAAATAAATTGTCAATGTGGATGTGGTAAGGCACCCAAGCCTTAGAAAAACACTTGAGTGATCGTTTGCATTAAATTCATCAATTAAATAGAAACAAATTTTAAATTTTCTGACAAAATGCCTTTAAATTAATTTGAGTAAACCATTTGGGGCACAATAGTGAAGTGGGTAAAGTCACTGTGTCACCACGTCAGTGACCTGGGGTTGATCTTAAGCCCGGTTGAGAGCACAGGGGTTGATTTTTAAAAAACATATTGCGTTAATGTAACTTAATTCATTCACATAACATCAAGGCATGTATTCGAATTAAAAGCATTCAGCTTTAGTATATCGTGAACACAAGAGGTTGTCTGTAGCGCACTTGGGGAAGAAGTCCTAAAGCCTTAATACTGGGTTTGTCTGTGTGTCTGTGTGTTTGTTTTACTTCATGTAGAGGAGGAGAAAAGTCATGCAGCTGTGCTTGATCCGGGGAGGAAACACATATTAATAATCTGCAGATGTGTAAAGTCAGTTTCGAGTAAGCACATGCTTCACACTCAGGAAGAAAGGCAGGATCTAGCTATTGTAGCATGTGAGAATTAACACTGTCAAAAAGTACACTAAACCTAGAGGAAATGATGTCACGCAGACACAAAAGGCAAGCAGCTGCACCCCATTAGATGCAATGTAAATACATTCTCGTAGAGAAAGCACATACTCATATAGGCACACATTGACGGATGTAAGCGTCGACTTCTGGAATGAATCACTTCAACTCTTAGCTTTTCAAACCACTGGGAAATATGAAGAGTACGCAATTTTAGGTAATACCACATATTCCCTTCACCCACAGGACACATGTTACAGTTTTATCATAACGGTAGCACATATATATTTACCTGATCAAATAACACATAGAGCAGATTAATCGGCCAAACTGGCAGCAGTTTCAATGGTTTAGAACAGTCTTTCCAGCCTCACTAACCCCATCAAGAGGAAGGAAGGCAAGTTGGAAGGGATGCATTCTACAGTCTGTTCTTTTTGAGTAGCACACCCATGCTAAGTGTACAAAAAGTCAAGTCTTGTCTTTTTTTTTTTTTAACCCATGGAAAAACTTTGCACGAGTATTTCCAGATGAATGACAGATCAGGTGCCAAAACATGAATCACTCAGTCATTTGCCGAACCACTTAATCCTATTTGGGTCACAGGGATGCTGGTACCTATCTCAGCCAACAAAGGGGAAAGGCAGGGAACACACTGAACAGCTCACCAAACCATTGCAGGGCAACACACACAATCAATCACACTCACACATAGAGGCAATTTGGAACAGAAAATCAGCCTAATGCACATGTCTTTGGACTGCAGGAGGAAACCAGAGTACCCAGAGGAAACCCACACAAGCACAGGGAGAGCATGCAACCTCCACAAAGAAACGCGTGAGGCCTGGACTCAAACCCAGGACCTTCTTGCTGTTGGGCAGACGTGCTAACTACTACGCCATCGTGCCGCCCAGTGTAAAGACAGTCAGCCCCATTTTTATGCTGAATGATAAAAAAAAAAATGAGGCAGCATTGCACAGCCTTTAAATCTAGGTACTACTTTGCTGCCCTGGAGCCATTTTTATGAAGCGTTAAATAACTCGAATTTCCCACAGTTCTCCACAGCACACGATTTTGTCATTAACCGCTGCACAACCAAATCTGCTCCAAATGACCCTTGTTGCCGAATCATAAAAGACCACTGAAAGATGCTTCCTGTGTGAGAGTGACCAAGCAGAGACACGCTGAGAGCATCTAAGTCCACACCCCCCTCACACATCAGCACGGCCATTAGGCATACAGCCCTGCCACCAAATGTTAACTTTCTTCCTGCCCCCAAAGAGAATTAGTCCAAATAGTAGTAGCAGATTTTGACCTTTAACCTGGGAAGAATGATTGAGATGGGATGCGCTGATGTGTGGTGTCCTCTTACACACTACATACTGACATCCACATCCATATCTGCAAGCAGCCCATCAGTGGACTCGTCCGTAATGGAGTTTGGCGAATGAGGAATAATGTTAACACTGCAATCGCCTAGCAGTCTCTTCTCATTTCATAACAGAGTGTACTATTAAATAGTGGGCTTATGTCCAACAAGACATCAGGAATTATTAGAGTTCAATAACAAGAGAAACAATAAAAATACAGCAGCTGTGCTTTTCAAACCTTTTGCAAGATGTCAAAACATTGCATCGCTTCATGCTAACTTTTTTAAGCAAGAAAAATGCATTTTAATTTTAATCATTATAAACTTCCTTGTATTTTCAACTAAAGCACATTCTAAAGTAAATGGTTGTTCTGCACATGTGTGCAAAGTAAAATCTCATCTCTAAGAGCTGGTCACTTAATACACTGTTCTTCAGATGTTTTTTTTCTTCTTCTTTTTTTTTTTTTTAAAGTAAAGTATTTATTAAACATTAAAACACAAGTACAAGAAAATCCCTTGATGGTTGCAAAAGATATTCACTAACTCGTGCTTATTTTGTATTTCTATGCGTATAAGTCTGATTTATGAAACATTTATTAATAATTAATTCCATTTCACACCAGACAGCAGTGGTGCCATGTCCTACATGCTATCATATAAATAAAGTATCCTCTACACACAACAAAGCACTGAGCACCAATTCAATGGGGTCCATTCACTTAACAGACATATAAAATAAACATGAAATAGACTGTTATCTCTTGAAAATAAAATGGAATCAGCTGTCTTTCTGAAACCATTTGCTTACTCCTGTACACGAGTATAAATGACCCCCTGCACCGGACACGATAACATCAGTAACACTGCCACCATTTTTATTTCTCTTGAAACTGTATACTTCTTCTGTTTCTTAACACTTGATCCCAGACTTTTCTACTTTCTATGAATCAGTGTTGCACTGCCAAGTTATTAAACAGACACAGAACCAAAACAAGATGTAAAACAGGTGAATAAGAGAAACTACGTCCGTGAGCTAGGGTAGTTTTTATTTAGCCAAAATGAGCTGATAATAGAAGAAAAACACATAGGCTATTCACTAGTGAATGTGTACCTTTATCATAAAAATAAGCATGGTCATGGCTTCTAGTTAAAAAAAAAATACAAAATATGATACACAAGCTGTAGTTTAAAATGTACACCCATAATCCGAAAAGTACAGGAGCAATATTTCAGTCTGTAGCTTACTGTAGCAGTGTGCACTGTATCATGAGTTATAATCCCAACTTCACAGAGAGCATAAATGTTACTGGCTTAGTGACTTTTGACCTATGATCTCTGTGATCATAAACATTGGTAATGTAGGTTTACAATGTTTACAGATATTGACGCATTATATTTTCCTAAATTAAAGTACAGGACAGAATGACAGAAAGGCAGAAGGTTAAGCACATAATATGAACTCTAAAGTGCCCTGTACTCATCACTTTATTAGCATTACAACACATCCTGCCCTGACAAACTAGCCTTGTTGGCCAAGATCCATAACCTTGATCTAATTGGTTGATTTGCATTACTATCCCACTGCCAGTCACCCAAATGCTATCGCTCACCAATTCTCTCATGTTATTCAAGACTGTTTCTGTATTTGTCAGATTAGCAAAGTCGGTATGCTACTATATGTATCTGTGAGAGTTCATGAGAGTATACATGAATGTCAATGTGCAGTGTTGTTTTAAGGGAAAACACTCACCCTTCTAGTGTTGTCCAAGACCCGTGGATCAGGGCGGCCATAATTAGGTGGGTTAGCATGGGGGTCGTAGCCTAGTCTGGCAAGCATGGGCGCAATGACCGGCATGTCCCTCAGTACGTCCACTGGGATTTTCCCCACCCACTTGGACAATGCTTCCACGTTGACTGGCTTGATCACCTGGTCCGTGGAGCGCTCCACCCTGAGAACACAACAAGCTCTGGGATTAGCACTAAGACTTTATCATTCCATATAACACAGCCAGCTGCCTAATAAGCCCTAAAAGCCTCATAAGACCCAATTAAATAATGCTCCAGTTCTGCCTCCATTTTCAGTGGTTAAAATGAACATTTCGCTCTGAGATCATCTCCCCATTGTCACGCATCATGTTTCACTGGCCACATAATGTTTGGATTTCATTAGGATAATGACAATGGCAGTAATGGCTTTATTAAAGATAGAGATAAGAGTCCCAATAATTCTGCTTAACCAACCAGTTATAGTCCACTAAATACATGCTATGAAACAGAGAGAAATAGAAGAGGAATGAAATAATATCTGCAGGTTTATGGTTCACATAACGGTTATTTATGTACGTTTACACATAAATTATGGTTGCAATTTATATAGTTCAAAAAAAAAATAACTAACAAATGAAAACCCATACATTTTGTGTTAATATGCTAATTTTGTGTGGTATGTTAAAGCTTCCGAAAAAATAAAAAATAAATAAATAAATTTAAAAAAAAAAAAAAAACATTGTTACCATGGTTACAGTGGGCCTCACTTTATCTTGAAATGTCTAGAAACAAATTCACAAGAAGATTAAAAATGAATCATGCATTATGTCACACCCATGCTAAATTATTGATCTCTATGAAATAAAATATTCAGTACATTGGGCAAAGCTGTTGTTTATTAGAGAAAACTTAATATCAACCATTCGGTTCATGTCAGTAGTTTAAGCACTGAGAGAACATTAAACTGTTATCCAGGCTTAAGAGAGATGATCATATACTCACACAACATAAGCAACAATGGTTTTTCCCTTCCGAGAATACTAAAAGCCTGTCGCCTTCCTCAAACTGAGTACCGTTTCTTGCTATTCAGGTAGAATTATTTCTGTGCTTTTGGTAAATGTACTTCAAAAAACTTTGCAAAAACAACACAAAGACATTTAGAGCACAGAAAAAACATTTAGTGTGTTAGTCTTTACACATGTTCCTTCATTACTTAAATATATGAAAACATGTTCATCTTGTGCAGAGGGCCCCAACCCTGGTTCTGAAGGATCCCCTCAAGCCATGAAGAGCCGTACAATAACTAGATGTGTTGGGAATGAGAAAATGTGCAAGACGTGGGTTCCTCCAGGACCAGGGATGGTGTCTATGACTGGGGTATAAAAAGGAGGCAGGGTGCATCCAGGAAATGAAACTTGAAGGAATCGTGTTTCCAAGTTCATCAAGATCCCCTACGATGGAGCGTTAAGGTCTGTTACACTCTGTTAAGGTGTGTTAAGCTCTACTGCGCTGTACGTCATTTCCCACGTTCTATCACGGCTGGTGTTAAATCGTAATAAATTGTAATAATCGTGGCAAAATTTTTGACCGTAAATTTTTTTTTGCCATGATCGGCGCAATCACCACAAAGCCACCAAGTTCCCTTAAGATCATCACGATTTGATCTCATGAACCCCCACACTCATCACGACTCTCTCAAAACGTGGAGACTGAGGACATTGTGCCCCAGTCAGGGTTACTGCCAAGGATGAACAAAATTCAGTTCCTCATCAAATGTTTTAATACATCAAACACAAAACATTTATTATAGGTTAAACTTTTGATGCTACCATTCGTCAAATTTACAACCAGGCAGTTTTCTTACCTGTCTCCCAAGTTTTTTTTTTTATGTTACAGTTTAACAACAGGTAAAATACAGAAAAATTACATTCCTCTGAATCCTAATGTTTTATTTTAATTTGAGACTTTGCTACAATATTAATTCATAAATTTTATAGCTACACTGGTGAAAAAGCAGCCAATTCTCAGAATCACCAAGAAAAAAATATAACCACATAATTGTAACATCAACAGCAACAACAAAAAATGTGCCAGAGTACACATACTGTACATTTGTCTCTTTTTTTTTTTTATCTCAGAGAAAATGTCCCAGTGGATTCTGAAGTTTCCATTGGCTTTGAACCACAGGGAACAGGGAAAAGTGCTTCAGAAGAATGCAATGCATTAATGCAGTCTCCCTTCCCTCTCAAATTCACTGATTTTGGAGCAAAGACTTGTCGAGGCCACCTTTGTTATAGCCCATGTAGAGGCAACTAGAAGCAGATGGGAAACAGATTACAAGTCGATCCTCGTCTGTAGTGGAAGCACTGGGAATCTCCGGCAAGACCTAACTTTCAACATCAAAAAGCTGCAAGGATGACGTGCCAAGTGTCCTCCAGGACAGGAGCTCTAATATGGCATGGCCAGCCGGATTTTTTAATTTATTTTCCATCCTTTCATTTCCACTGCTGTGTGTAGGGTAAGGCCTGCAGTGTGACTCACACTGCCATGTGAGTATGAGTGAACGGCCCTGGAGCAAGCGTGACTGCCTGCCTCATCACGTCTCCTTAAGCATCTTTTACATTCTCAGATCTGCCCAGATGATATCTAAGAAACAGAGTGAGACAGTCTGTTCTTCCCCCACAAACACAGTAGATTATGGCTCAGAGTAGCAAAAACACTTCCTCGCCTGACTTAATCACCACTTGACCAGTTTCAGTCTCTCCCTTGCAAGAAAAAGAGCTAGTGTTGTGCTATACTGAGTAAATCTACACTGTACACGTCTCCAACTTAGAGACCCAGCCTTCTCCCCAGACACTTGGCAGTCCATTTACACTAGAAACAAGTGGTGCTTTACATGTTGGACTCCCTGGCCAATACAGAGCTTTACTTCAATAATCCATCTATGTCTGAATTGCACGTCGGCACTTACTACATGATTAATAGGCTTATTTCTGTCTAAAGACAGATGGAATTGCTTTCCCTGGCTTTTTCCCCCCAAGAAAACAGTAGCTCAAGATATTTTTGACTAATGGATGCTGGCACTAAGTAATAATAAATAAATAAATAAATAAATAAATGCGATGTGCAAGTGTGACGAAGAGGTAAGGCTGCTTCTTGCTGATGAGTCATTCCATTCTCTAAAAAAAAATAAATAAATAAAAATCACATCTTCTGTCATCGGCTGTTGCCATGGCCAACTAATGGAGAGCCAGCATGGCTTCAATACACTATTGCTAATTGGCATGAATATATAAAGCCACAAAGACACCCTTTGAGGTGGCATCTGAAAGCATTTGCAATTCTAAAGCTGTCACTCTCTAATTACAACGGATGCCTCATAGTTAGGAAGTAAAAAGCAAACTTGACGACTGACGAATTGGAAGATTAGATATTAATAAATATTAAAACATCTGGAGCCAATAAACATAACAGTTTTTATTAGTCATGATTTTTTTTTTTCAGTCTGAGTACAAGTTCTGGTCCTGATCCCAATCCCAATCCTGATACTGATCACATTACTAGGGTTCTAGTACTACTGGTATTAAGCAATCAGGTGTATTAAGAAATATTACATTTTGTTCTTGTTTGCTGGACGTGTGGTGTAGTGATTAGCACGTTTGCCTCACAGCAAGAAGTTCCCAGGCTCGGCGAGGGCATTTCTGTGTGGAGTTTGCATGTTCTCCCTGAGCTTGTGTGGGTCTCCTCTGGGTACTCCGGTCTCCTCCCACAGTAAAAGATATGCACATTAGGCTAACTGGCTATTCCAATTTGCCCCTAGGTGAGCGAGTGAGTGTGAATTGTTGTATGTGTGCTGGACTGGTGAGCTATTCAGGGTGTACCCTCCGTCACCCAGAGACGGATAAGATAGGCTCCTGCCTCCCCACAACCCAAGTAAGATTATGTGGTTGGGCAAATGAATGAATACATGAATGAATGGTGATTGCTGCCATGTGCTATCAGCAATGCACTTCATGTACTAAGTTTCATGTTTAAGTCGTTTAAATGCAATAAAACACAATATTTGTCTTTGTAACAATACATTCCTAGGTCTTATGGTTCTGAAGAACTGATAGCTCAGAGTCTTATACATTCACATTCTCATGGGCTGGCCAAAGTAGGCATGATCAATCTTCATTCTCTCCACCCATAGCCCACGTGTTCAGAAGTGCTTTTAACACACACACGAATCCCCAACGTGTCTGAGCACAGTGCTGGTAAAGAAAGAGGAATAATTTAGCACAGCTAAAGATGTCTATTTACCTAGCAAGAACCCTACGGCCTCTTAATGCAGAGATCAATACAGAGAAGAAATAAAAACATTAAAATCTGTCAAGTACATTATAGCGGGAAGAAGACGAAAGTGTGCAGGGCATTTCAAAGCACCAAGCAGATTAACGACAACATTTACTGGTATAGATTACAGACTAACAAAAACTAAAATAACAACAGCAACAAATATTATTGTTAAAAAAATATACTACAAGGCGCCAGCCTCCCCGTGACCCTAATTAGAATTAAGCGGTTCAGAAAATGAAAGATGATGATGATGAATATACTACAACTACTACTACTACTACTACTACTACTAATAATAAACAACATTTCTGCTCATCACTACAATCAACTTAAAAAAAACACCCTAAGTTCTTGCTCATTGAGCTCTACTTAATGGCCTCTGTCTGTTTGTCAATTATTCATGATGAACTCTAGTGCTTTTCTGCAGGGCGGTGTTTTCTTAAAGTCAGATAAGAGAAATCCCCAGCTGCATCACACAAAGTAATGGCCAGAGCTCTGCCACAATTCACCTTAAAAACATGAGCATGTAATGGACCTTAATGGTCATGTCCTGGCTTTAGTGACTATGGGCTCGGGTTATGTGGTGCACCATACATAGAGACCTGGGCACTTTTCTGGCAGGTGCTGTGGGCCAAATTTAATGGATGGTTTTCTGTAAGTGCCCTCTGGGAGTCTGGGTGTGGTTCCATATTCATCATCAGCCATTAGAGCCCTGTAGGCCCTCCTCCCCCACCTAAAATCATATCAATTCATCCTCTGAAAATGAGCTACGATGCCATGGGTCCCCTGGAGGACTGGAGCATGATTGAGGCTTGAGTAGGCATGTTCTACTGACTACCTAATAAAAATTAGAGGGCCACCTTAGGCGCAGTGTGTACTCGAGCTCTGCTGATGGACTTAGTGTGATGTAAATTATATAGCAGTGGGAAACCCAGCACACACCATGCTTTGGCTTGCCAGACTATTCCAGACCTGCCAACCCCAAAGAAGAAGAGTGTGTATTACCCCAGAACATTGTGGGACCTGACATAACGTACGTTTAGGACCATTTTTGGGTCAAAATGCTCAGTGGCTAAAATTCAGAACATCCCTAATAAATATAGTACTAGTGTAGGTTTTATTTCACATTTGTGAACTTAAAACCTTCTTTATTTACTGTGAAAGATAGCACGAGATCTGTGTTAGTGAAGTTTTCATGTGGAAAATCAAGTCAAACTTTATTGATGTAAGATTAGAAAGAAGGGAAGAGCTTCCAAAGAGTTTAGGTTAATATATCACAATAGCTACACAACTAGCAATCATAGCATAATTGGCTAATCTATGTTTTTTTTTTTGGTGTGTGTGTGTGTGTGTGTGTGTGTGTGTGTGTGTGTGTGTGTGTGTGTGTGTGTGTGTGTGTGTGGGAAGGGGGTATTTGTAGACTGTACTTTTTAGTGATAGTTCATAACAGTGTACATTACAGTGTACAGCGTATTCAATGTCTCCTGTCAATCACTGTCAACATTGTATTCAGTAAGACACCACTTGTCATGTTCTATTTCAACAGCACCACTGACATCAGTTCGGCCATTTCGTGTGTCTGGAGATAGTTTGTGGTTTGGGACACTGCAATAGTTCCCTTTTTTATTAATATTTGATTGGAATCAATGTGTTGAAAACAACTTGCAAAAGGGTGGGACACCATCTGGTATCCAGATGACTCAGAAAGCCCTCTTCATCTATTCAGCTCTACCCACCATACATTCTTCCCAATAATCCCTAAAATAACACACCTAAAGGACAGGTTTAGAGTGAGGAATTGAGGAAGTGTCTATTTCGTAAAAATAACAGAAAATGCACACATTGATAAAAATACTTTATTTCCTTCATGCATGTTTTGTCTTCTAATTTCTCCATATTTTAAATAACAGGTTTATCTTTTCCTACTGTGTATAAACCTTTCATTTGAATAGATTCAGAACAATTCAGATTAGTTTCAATCTGTTTAGTTCTAACTCGAGGCGAATATGTGAACATCTTTCATTCCAGTTCCAAGCTGAGTTATTAATGAATAATTAGGTTAGTGTTTCTACTGTTATTACTAATTGTATGAACAATTAGAGATACACTGCCCAGCCAAAAAATCTCTAATATCTTGTTAGAATGCCTTTAGCTTTAATTACTTCTTGTAATCACCATGGCATAGTTTCAACAATCTTAACATCACAACATTTATTTCCATCCAGAGTTGGGTTCATTTTTCACCGACATCTTGAACTGATGAGGGAAAAATCGAACCACTCCATAAAGTCCTATCCAGCACATCCCAAAGACTTACAATAGGGTTAAGGTCAGGACTCTGGGGTGCAACTACATGCATGAGAATGATTCCTCATGCTCCCGATGTGAGCCCTAACTTTTATATATGTGCCATCAGGGAAGAAAAATCAATTGATGTGATAACCTGGTCATTCAGCACATTCAGGTCATCAGCTGACTTCATTTTAATGCCACATAATGTTGCTGAGCCTTGACCGGACTTACGAAAGCAACGATGCCATAGCAATTACACTTTTCATGATTTTATGTCTGTGCACTGTGCAGTAACTAATTAAAATTCATTATTTTCTATGCCGCTTAATCCTAATTAAGGTTGCAGGGAGGCTGACGCTCATATCAGCTGACTCTGGGTGAGGGCGGGGTCTAATTAAAATAATGTGTACATAACTAATAAAAATAAAAATAAAATAAGTCTGCCAACTGATGAAGGGTAGTGGGGAATACTTGCATATGATGTGTCCTACTGGAATTTCCTCCAGAGGACGTTACAACACTGTTCAGATGGCCAGAAACATTCAAGGAGCAAAGTTCGTATTAAAGCATACAACCCTGATAAGTATTTCTAGCACAAGTCACAAAGGTCAGGAATGCACACAGAAGGCCAAACTATATCACGCAAATAAAATCTGAAAAAAGAAACAAAGCATGTATACTGCTCCTTGTTACAGTTCTCAACTACTTCTTTGGCTCAGTTATGTTGTGGAGGACAATCCAAAAGATTACCCGGAAACTCTCCTCTAAAATTATGCCTACATACATAAAATAATTAACTTTATAATAAACAAATTTTAACGATATGCAGTATGTTCATGCACCTTTGGTGATGTGTTCATAGATAGTAATTTAATCTTTTTCATTATAAAATAACAAAGTCCTATTTTTCATCCACTATAGAAAATCACTTGCAGGGACCTGATTCTTACAACCTGATCCTTATGACCTGTCAATTTCAATTCATAGTAATAGTATATAATATACATTAGTATAACACATTTTTTTTAAAGAATTTAAACATTTAAACATTTCTTCTACAAACCCTACACATCCCTAATGAGCAAGCCCGACCTGATCCTTATGACCTTATCCTTAAGCGTCTGGACTTGCTACAAAAAAACCCAAATAGTATTGAAAAGCTACACAAATCTTCTCATAGCCCATGTATTATTACCTGCCCAGTTTCCAGAAGCTCTATGAAAGAACAACTACACTGACAACTATAATATGGATCGTCAGTAAGCTGTTATGGAAAGTTTAAAGCACTCTGCTGGAATTCCGCCTGCTCCAGTGTCCATTTCAGGGGAGGTTTCACTGGGCCGCTCAAAGTAAAATGAGAAAGGAAATTTATAGTATATGAGATAAACACAAGAAAGATCAATTTTATAATGTGTCTCACAGAGCAATTAGTTTAGCCATATTGCTAAATTACCTGACTCCGACAGTGAGTGAGATAAAAGGCAAGTCTAAACGCCTTAGGAAAGGAAAAAAAACCATGAAACTGAAGCAGCTGCCGGCGAGAAAACAGAGAACCGCACACACGTTTCCGCCTGCATGCAATTTATTAAAAACATTTTGCATTCCTTTGTACAGACGACCTTCAGCTAGAAGTCTCTGCAGAGGACTGGGAGTGACTGACGTGTTGATATATCATGACACTTTGTAGATTTAAAGAACTCTGGAATAAGCCTAGACACTATAATAGCTTTGTCACCAACGCTTTATGGGCAGACTTTACAGCAGGACTTGGCCAACGGGTCTTTAGGTCACATCTGCTCTGGGCTGCCATTATTATCTGCACTGGTAGGAAATAGGAAACGTTCCCTTGTTTGACCTTTGGGACCTGTCATGATTGCTTGTGTCCTGAAGCAAATTATGCAAATGCAACTTTGGCAGAGTGGAAAGAGGAGATGGAGACAGGAGAAATGGCACAGCGGTATTCATTATTTGTTTTTCTGTTTAGCAACTCTAAGACCACAGGCAAGCGTAACTTGCTAGCTAACCACCACCTGTCTATAAAACGTCCATGTACAAAAAACCTTCTTATACCATCTTAAAGTAATGACTCGAAATTGATTTAGGAAAGCTGTAATTCCCTTTACAAGCATAATTATACGGTGTTTTTAGGAGATCCACCGTAAAATCCTAAGCCTTGACAAGCAGCACACTGCAAGTAAATGGAGATGGATCACTATTCAGCTGATTCCACCTATCTGCCAGGGACAAGTCCAAATTCTCAACCCTTATCCCTGGTATTCTTGAAGGTAGGGCAGGGCGATATATCAATAGATTATCGCCGCGCGATTTGACCATTCATATCGTTAGATAAGTGAACATCATACCATGATTTAACAGAAATTTCATTATCATGATGCTCTTCAAACTGGCAGAATTATCAAATTAGATCTATTATTCTTTATTCAGCTGCTCCCATTATGTATCACCACCGAGGATCATCTTTCTCCACCTTGTTCTGTGCTCTGCATCTGTCTTAGTCACACCAGTCACCTGCATGTCCTCCCTCACCACATACATTAATCTCTTCTTGGGACTTTCTCTTCTCCTACCAGGCAGTTCCATCCTTAACGTTCTTCTACCAATAGGCGAGATCAGCATTTACATCACAGTTAAAGAGGACCAATATTGGTCACCCCTACAGCACAATTTGTGCAAATGTAATATGTTTAAGTGACACAAAAGCTTATTTTAAATTAAATGACCACAAAAAGCATAAAACCGGCAATTTTATCCCGTGGATTACTAGCAAGGGCTGAATTGCGGGGGTTAGCAATTCTTCCCCGGAAGTGACGTCAACACGTTGGGAGGAGTTGACGTCTCTTTTGAAGACAGTGAAACTTAGGTTTTAGTGACTCTGAGGACGAGAATGCTGCCAGAGGTGTGTGTGTGATGGTAAATACAAAATGGCTTATGCAGCTAACGTTTTGCCAACTCGGATTTCCTACTGTCAGTTGGTTTAGGAACAAAAAGGAATGTTTCCCATGATTTCTGCGCTGGTTGTGCAGCTCAGCGCTGGCCGACAATGTGTTATGCTACACGGCTCAGTGATGTAGCCTAGCCAATCCAACTAATTCGCGTCACTACCAGCTTGGAATAGCCAATTAGAGAGTCAACATGTCTCTGAGCATTCCTAGTGTCGTAACACTCGCACACACTTTGAAAATGGCATGGACTGTTGCTGCCAGAAGGAACCACTGATGTTATACGTGGTTGTTTTAAATAGCTAGTAACACTAATTCACCACAGGTACCTTTTAATGAGGCGGCATTACAAGTGATACACTGTCAGACAAGCATTGGGATCAACCAGTGATCCTATGAGTTCATAATCGCAAATGTGAAGATGTGTTCAAGGGTGAAGCTTACAGAGAAAGATTTTCCTGGGGTGTCATTCACCCACAGTGAGATCTCTCAGCATTCAAAGTGTTCGCTGACAAGGCTGGAGTGTCGTGGTTCGCCAGGGATTAGAAAAAAAGCCAACACTTCTGAAGCAAGAAGTTGTCCATATGCATGTTAGCTACTGTGTATTATGTAATCTGCACGTTGTTTCGGTATAAACCAACATTAGTATAATTTTAATAATGAAACTATCGTTACACTTATACAAACATAAAATACTTATCAGATGAAGTCAAGGCTTAAGTGCAGTGCAAATTTATTTGTTTAAAAAAAAAGTTGTGAGACCAAAGCTAATGTTGGCAGGGTTTCCAATTGTGTTACTATAGCATATAATGTAATAAATAAAGCAGGATAAAAATTACATTTACTGCTGCTGGCAGAGCAGGTATTTTTTGTACCTGGTAGGCTGTGTAATTACCTGGCACTGGATCAAAGTTCATTTCAAAGTGTACAGTGCAAATATTAGTCCATTTTGACATTGAATCCTTCCCAAACCGCATGCTCTCACCCATGTCTTGCATTTCTCTTTGTCGGTCTTCGTTCTCGGGACAGCTCCACTCCTTACATGTAATCACAGTCTGCAAACCAACTATCATTACTGCAAAAACCACAACAACGTCTGGTAGTTTCTTTCTATGTACTCCATGAAACACCTATCTGGCTTGGTAAAGAACGTGCACTGGTGTGGTCTGTTTTTAGTTGTTAAAAAATATATATATTTAGCAGCATCTTTATATATATAATTATATAAAATAAATATATTTTTCACCTATTCCACCCTGCCTGCACTCTCCTTCACTTCTTTACCACAGTCTCCATTACCTTGGATAGCTGACCCCAAGTACTTAAAATCCACCTTCTACACCTCTATTCCTGGCAGCTGCACTCTTCCATCTCCCTCCCTCTCATTCACACACATGTACGCCGTCCTCTGCTGACTTTCATTCCTCATCTCTCCAGTGCGTACTTCCGCCTCTACAGACTCATCTCCACCTGTTCCCTGCTTTTACTACAGATCGCAACGTCATCTGCAAACATCATAGTCCATGGAGACTCTTGTCTGACCTTGTCGGTCAACCTGTCCATGACCACTGCAAATAACAAAGGGCTCAGATCCTTGACGCAATCGGATCTCCACCTTGAATCAATCAGTCATTCCTACCACACACCTCACCGCTGTCACACTGTCCTAATACATTGTGAGAAATGTCGATATTGATCAATATAAATAAATCATAGTTAGCATGTCTGCCACAAAGAAGGTCTTAGGTTAGAGTCCAGGGCTTGGCGAGGGCGTTACTGTGTGGAGTTTGCATGTTCTCTCTGTGCTTGGGTGGGTTGCCTCAAGGTACTCCGGTTTCCTTCTACAGTCCAAAGACATGCACGTTAGGCCAACTGGCAGATCCAAATCGCCCCAGGTGTTATTGTGAGTGTGACCCTGGGCCTTCAAAGGAGTGGCGAGCGGTTCAGGGTGTAATTTAAGCCAAAACAAACCTTTAAGTTTCACAGAAACGGTGATCTGATTAATACTGTGAAGCATATTGAGACAGGCTGATATGAAAAATAAATAAATAAATAAATAAATCATGATAATGTTTTTTTTCTCCATATCGCCCAACTTTACTTACAGATAAATCCACTTTTTCAAAAAAATAAATAAATAAATAAATAAAAAAGAAATTGTTTCATCTAAGATTTTTTTCATAATTTCCGGAAATGCTATCACTATTCACAATAAAGAGTGTACAGAATTACAGGCTCTTATTATCTTAGATCTTGAGACTTTTCCAATGGACCCCGGGTCCAAAAAAAAAGTCCTACAGAAAAGGCAGCAATTTCCTGTAAGTCATTACTTTTGAAGTAGTCATTCTATGAAACTGTCTAGTACAAGATTTCTTACATCTAAAATAAACATATAATAAATGTCCTACAGTATCAATATATACCAATAACTGGTGAGATGTCTACACACATCAATTACATTTCCAAGTGATTATGAATAAGCTTTTTTTTCTTACATAATCCTATTTATGACAGCTTCCGGGACAACTGAGCATTTAAAGCCTCTATATCTCACACCCTACGGCAAACTATTTATAGAAAATAATGATTAGGGCTGAAATGATTCATAGAGTAATTGAATAAATAAAATTCCTCGAGGCAAATTATTTGCCTCGAAGCTTTATTTGGTGTGGTACAATTCTACTGCGTGGTGTGTTTGTGTGTATTTGTGTTTGATGGTTGCTTCTGTTGCACAATGTGATTACTTCACACTGCAAATGTGAAGCACAGGGGAAAAAAGGGATGAGGGAAACGGTGCAAGACAACCGCAAGGAAAAACATGATGAGACACATGATGCCAAAGAAAATGACAGGTTTCCAAAATGTCGGATCATTACGCGATAAAACGACATGAAAACACTGTAGTGTGTGCAGTTTAAATCCGAGTTAGCATTACGCAATAGCAAAACATCCAGTGTATGCGTTGAGTTTACCAAGAGGATCCGAATGGCTAATAAAGAATGGAAATGAGCGCGATTTCTCTGGCGACGCAAAAGTGTACGCCCGAGCTTCATTCACTTTACTGTATTAGACACCATCACACAATTACAAGCACTAACTTCTCACTCACTATTAAACACCATCAACTTACAGAGAGACGGGTAAGACTTTTATTATGATTGTTAAGATTTGAAACCTTACCTGTGAGTGAAGTTGCTGTTTATGATACCTCAGATTTAGGTTGATGTATAATGGTTTTTAAATATGATTTAAATATTATTTTATTATTAATAATAATAATAATATTATACAATAAATATATTTTATTTATAATATTTTGATTTGTTGAGGCCCTTCAGAAAAACTACCTTAAGAAGTGAAGATTTTGTGCTTTTTAAGTTTCAAGTAAAAGAAAATTCAAAAACAGCAACAAATTAGTTAACTGGCTTTTCATATACACATACATATACATATATACATATACACACCATCTCAGTATTTCTTATGTGATTGATCAATTAATTACCAGAATATTCATTAGAATACTCGATTACTAAAAGAATCAGTAGCTGCAGCCCTAACAGTGATATTCATTCATTCATTTCATTCATCTTCTTCCGCTTCTTCCGGGGTCGGGTCGCGGGGGCAGCAGCCTAAGCAGTGAGGTCC
>JBCNYH010000013.1:19807460-19824059 GCA_039654325.1 Tandanus tandanus
GTCCTACCACATCCAGAGCCTTGAGGTATTCAGGGCGGATCTCATCCACCCCCGGAGCCCGGCCACCGAGGAGCTTTCCTAACAGTGATATTATTCACAAAAACGTATTAATCAAATCTATGATGGTAAGCTGGAGGGTCTCCAGCAACTGACTGCTGTATTAGCAAACAAAATGTTGATGAAACACTCTCACTCACTCAGTCATCTGCCGAACTGCTGAGTCCTTCTAGGGTCGCTGGGAGGCTGGAGCCTATCTCAGCCAACAATAGGTAAAGGAGGGGTACACCCTGAACAGCTCACCAGACCATCGCAAGGCAACACACACAACCATTCACACTCATCCACATCCAGGGGCAACTTAGAACAGCCAATTAGCACAATGTGCATGTCTTTGGAGTGTGGGAGGAAACTACAGTATGCAGAGGAAACCCACACAAACATAAGCAGAACATGCAAACGCCACACAGAAACGCGTAAGCCCGGGACTCAAACCCAGGACCTTCTTGCTGTGAGGCAAACATGCTAACCACTACGTCACCGAGTTGCCCTTGATGAAACGTGTTATTGTTTTTAATAATGCTTTTTTGAAGATGAGCTAGCTATTGTAATATTCACCACCTGTTTGATTTTAATTCTGATAAAATGTTTGCCGAGGCCTTAATGGATCAACAGAGTCACAATGAGAAGAAAGGAGAAAAAGTTGTCAACATCCTACCTTAGAAGACAAGAAATCTCTGAACAAATATTCAACAAATGAACGTATCAGACCTTTTGTGTGTAAGGATGTACCGCTGAGGGCCTGTACCAACATGTTGACTGTCAACCTGGGAAAACTGTCAAATGGGAACATTTTTCCTGGCTTACACACCCATTCACCAGTCATTAGTGTTGAATAGCACCCTTTATATGACTTCTGCAGAAGATAAGCCCACCTCCTCCACCTACTTGTAGCCACTTACTTGGAAAGTGAAACACCTCCTGCTTTCCCAATGAGCTCCTCGTGATGAAGAACAGCTTCATTCCAGGGGACGTTTAGGAATTTCAGAAGTGTCCGCATCCATTTCTCCGGATGCAAGACGAGCTGCTCGTAGTGCATGGGCAGGCACTTGTCGGCTGCCTCTAAACACTGAGTGTACATTGTCTCTATGGCCCGGTTCCACTTTGTGAGGCAGTCCCGGTAACTGTTTAAGTCAAAGCCAGCGATGGTCACTTTGCGGGAGATCATGGAGTGGACAGAGGCCCTACCATCACGAATCATAAGGATAAATTTGGCCCGTGGGAAAATCTTTGCCAAGTATGAAAGAGACTTGAGGGCAAATGGGTCCTTGTTGCACAGATATGTGGCCGGTTCACCATGTTTCACAATGATCTCCAGCAGGAAAGCCTGCATGGCTGAGTCTAGCACCTCATCAGTGACACCAGCTTCATCCAGGCGCATTTTCTCACGTCCCGAGCGACTCCACATCTGCTTCATGGCTAGGATGCGGGGGATGACGCGGGTTTCTTCACCACAACGGACATCTGGGTGTGCGTCCAACATAGCTCTCATGAGTGTGGTGCCACTGCGAGGCACGCCTCCGATGAAGATGAGTGGCATGTCCTTGTTATAGACAAAAGGGGCGCTGAGGTTCTGTCCAGTCCGCAGTGTAGCATGCAGGCTGCCCAGCAGTGGCTGACTTCGCTCCTCACGATGGTGGCACTCCATTGCATGCCGACCCAGGTAAAAGACTGTTACTGAGCTGATGACTAAGCAGGCCACCAGCAGGTTTTGCTTCAGTTTGCCAATCATTGTGGGATCAGAGAAGGAGCCAGGGATGTGCCTGTGCCAGACAGGATGGGATTATTTTTGGAGAAGGGGAAGGGAAGGGTTGTGGATGATACACGCTTTTCAGGACTCTCTGCTGAAGGACGGGTGTAGATCAGGATCTTCTCCGCGCGGTTCTCGTCGAGTTCCCAGCTCCATCGGGCCTGCAACATCAAGCCAGAACAAATCCTGATCAAAACTCTGATACAGAATCATGCAATTTGTTTAAACTTATTCATTCAATATGCTAAAAACAGAACAAATGACTGAATGAGAAGAATCATACAGAACTTCAGCTTCAACTAAACAAGCAGAATTTTAAAAAGAGCCAAGATCAGGAGATCAGTTAGATATGACACTTATCTCATCAGGGTTTTGGATGTATAAATCTCGTTCAGATTCTTCTTGTACTTCAGCACTTCTAAAGTGCTGACTGCTACCTAGATTTAAAGACTGAGTGGTCAACTACACACAATGAGCAGTGCATACTATAAAACTTTACCACACACTGCTGGCTTGCACTCAATATTTATGTCGTGAGGTTTTCTCCTGGGCTGTTCTTTGACCAAAGGGCCACACACTGCCCCGAGGAAACTTCATGCTTAAACACACTTGTGGAAGTCGGGAAGAGGAGGATATGGCATCATATTAAATAAAAGCAGAAAGTTTATATTCCCCATGTATCTAATGTATCGAAATTTAACAGCCAATTTTTACCGACAATTTCTCTAACACAGTTTGTGTGGGTCATTTTTTTTATATCCCTTTTATTATTATGGCAACGGAACTAAAGTGCAATTTAACCTTCCACATTGTCTAAAAATGCCAGACATCATGCACTGTGAATGTTCTCTACTTGAAGGAAAATCCTACAATTGTAGGATTTTAACTTCAACTCCTCTGTGCACATTTAAAGAAGTGGCATCAAATGAAATTAAAGTTGTAAATACTAATCATGGCCTCAAACATTATAATGGTTAAATCTGTAGATTGAGGTAACAGGAGGATTTTTTTTTCATCAGAATCCTTAACTCTGAAATACAGTTTATTACATCAGCTAACCGTGGTTTTTATTAAAATAATAATAATAATAATAATAATTTAAAAAAATGGAAGGATACCTAGAAAGACTGAATAATTGAATATATATATATGTGTGTGTGTGTATATAGATCAGCCATAACAATAAAATTCCCTGGCTGGTCTACAACTAGGCTGCCCCATACACAGCAAGCTGCAATGCACAGTGTGTTCTGCCTCCTTTCTATTGTACTTTCTATCGCATTAACAGTTTCAGCAGTTTGCTGCTGGTTTCGGTCCCCACACACACCAGTAAGGCTTGGGTATCCATGACACCCTAACCAGTTCACTGGTTGTCCTTCCTTGGACCATCTTTGGTAGGTGCATACCAGGAACACACCACAAGACCTGCTGTTTTGGAGATTATTAGAGCCAGTCATTTCAAAGTCACTCAGATCTTTACGCTTGCTCATTTTTCCTGCTTCCAACACATCAACTTCAAGAACTGACTGTGCATTTTCTGCCTAACAATACATCCCACTGCTTGGCAGGCACCACTGTAACAAGATAATGAATGGTATTTCCTTTACCCGTCATTGGTCAAATATTAGAAAAAGCAGTTAAAACTTCTAGATCCCCTTGAATAAAAATAAAATATGAAGCTTACACCTTTGTCTTGTCTCCCTTCTTAAGGGCAAATCAGCTGAGTAAGACAAAAAAAAATCATGAGCTAACATATGTAATGACAGATGCAAGTGGATTATAATTAGGCACATAATCAGATCAATATAAAGCTTACCTAAGCTAAATATACAAAGAGTATGGAATAGAACATCCTGACGGAGCACTTCCTGTTGCTGTTCAGTGAGGATAGTTTTGATATACTGCATTAATCCCGCAAGGGAAATTTAGCTCTGCATTTAACCCATCCAAAGTGAGCACACGCACGCGCACACACACACACACACACACACACACACACACACACGTAAAAAGTGAGCACACACAGGAGCAGTGAGCAGCCACACTGCAGCACCCAGAGAGCAGTTGGGGGTTAGGCGCCTTGCTCACGGGCACTTCAGCTATGAAGGTGGAGGAAAGGGAGGGCCCCGAACCCCCGCCCCGCCCCGGCATCAAACATTTTTCCTGTCGGTCTGGGAATCGAACCAGCAACCTTTTGGTCCCAAACTTGCTTTTTTAACCATTAGCTGCCCCAGAAACGTATAGAAATGCACGGTTTAGTGGAATCTAAGGGCTGTCACATTTCAAAATCAACAACTAGATGAAATTTCTATGCCACCACTCTAACAAGGTCATGACAAGCCCTTCCTAAAAACAAACCACGAGCACAACAACTGAAATTCGATAAGTGTAAGAGCTGGTATCATACGTCATGATCAAACAATCACACATCCCATCAGCAGGTTGACACAAAGGAAATAAGCACTCAGTATAATATGACAGGGAATGTTACTGAATGTTAGAGAAACCGGCTCTACGGCAGTTCCTGTAGGGGACTCTTCAGCATATTTTAATTGTAGAGGTACGGGTCATATGGAAAGCAGTGCTTTGTAGAAAAACTACACTATTAAAAAAATTCTGTGTTAACTCCTACAGTGTCTCCATATGTTTAAGTTCAGTAATACTGTATGACTCATGATGTGCGCTGCTCATTTTCATCAAAAGTGTCAAGCATTCTGGAGTTGACTGTGTATTAAAAAAGACTTCAGCTACAATAATAATGTAATGATCTAAAATGGTTCAGCGTTCTGTTCAGGTCTAAATTGTAACTTTTCATTCATTCATTTTATTTTTTTTCAGGACAGTAATTTCATGGTCAATCATGGAATTTTACGGGGTGATAAAGGTAAGGGTGTAATTACTTGTTCCACATGACTAATCTGTTTTCTCTTGTTATTTAATTCATGATATGGTAATTCTGTGGCAATTTAGATAAAAGGTGTTGCTACAGTGCTTCTGACTTTTTTGAATTATTTTGTACAAAAAAAACCCAATTAATTTAAAAATAAATAAATAAATAAAACCCTAGGTTAAGTCTATGTAATATTCGGAATATATTTTGAGATGTTTTTTAACTCTTGGGATTTTTTTTATACTACCTCAAAAAAGTGCTTTTTAGATTAGAAGCCATTTTTGACAGCAATTACTCCAGAAATATCAATCTCACAGGTATGAAATTTGGTGAGCAAATTCTTTTTTTTTTCATCTTCACAGGGCTCTGACATAAATTGAATTATAATTAGAGAAAATATAGCAGGCCAGCATTGCATTTATATTGTTAGATGGCAGTGTAGGGTAATTCAAAGGGCCATGAAAACTGATATGCAAAGACGACTACATAAGGTTATTTCACATAAAAAATTTCAGGTTGCTCTTATGTTGTCTTCATGTTGAAATTTAACAAGATACTGTATAAGGCTTATTTTGCTTTACAGAAAATACTCAGTATGCAGTAATGTTCAATGCAATAATATAACACCACTCATTTGCTAAATTGTCTAATCCTACTAGGGTCACAGGGAGGCTGGAGCCTATCTCAACCGCCACTCGGAGAAGAAGGGACACACCCTGAACAGCTCGCCAATCCATCCCGGGGGGGGTGGGGACTGACACATGCAAACTCCACACAGAAACTAATCCCAGCACTTCGACCCAGAACATGTTTGCTGCGAGGCGGACGTGCTAACCACTATGCCATCAAGCCGCCCAATAATATAACAACCAAAGCATATTTCTAGAATATATTTTTGTCACTTTGCTCAGTGCTCTCTGATTTGGCATAAATCTACCCATAATGAATAAAATACAAATTCTGTAGAATTTGTTAGAGTTTATCGCCTTTATCTCTAGGCACCATGTCAAAGAGGGTGAAATGATTGCTTGTTCAAATATGTTGAAAGAAATGCTAAGATTTCTGTGTGATGTACTCATTGTTCCCATGTCTGTATAATTGTCAAAAATTTCCCAAAATAGTAATTAAGACTTTCGTTGCAGTATTTCAAGAGGTAAGAAAAAAATGTTCACTCACACACCCACACAGATAATTAGATTTATCTAACATTTTAATCAGCACTTACAGACTGACATGGACGTCTGAGAAACAAAGGAGAGGCTCAGTCGGCATCGGTAAAAGCTGGGAATTGGTGGATTTCAGATACGAGGACATCAAGGACAATATGGACACAAAACATGATGATATGCTGGAACAAGCTAAATTGCTTTTGTGTGGCATTTTACAAGAATTAAGAGTTCGTGTAATCTATCAGGAACAGCCACTCTTCACACTCTACTGACACCAATTGTCACTGGCCAGTAATGAAAAAGCTGAGAATAACACATCTGCTGTTGTATATCCAAAGACAGAAAATGAAACACAGAGAACGACAGCAACAGTGTCATAATCTCACGCTCCCTCAGTGTTATAGCTTTTCAAAGCGTTTACTGGGCTTGGCTCAAGATCAGATCCAACCCCTCCTTTCTACTAAATAACATCATCAGAGCACATGAAACACATAGGACAGGTGAGACAGGTGAGCCAGGGTTGGGTTTAGAGAGACCCTTTCTTCGCCTTTGGATATTCATGCCTGAAGGAAAAAAAAATAAACAAGCTCCACGTTTCAAAATCATGATTATATAAATCATGTCAGATCAGAAACAGCAGGTTCTTGGCTGGAGTGACTAAAAGGCCCATTGTTAAAAATGCACTGGTCCAAATTATTGCCAAACCCAAGCAGAGGTAACAGAATGCAGAAGAAACAATATACCAAAAAAAAAAAAAAAAGTCTAATGAGTAACCATGAAGGAAATATAACGCAGATATTTTTGAAGGGAGACACTGCAGGGACACTGCAATGAAATCAAATTCAAACATTGACCCCACAATCAGAACACACCATACCTATACTCAGACCAAGTCCATATTCCTTATGTAGATTCAATTCTATCTGAGAAGAAGCAACCCAAGAGGCCTTGTAACTGATTTACTATTGTGGTCAAGTAGTGTTTGCTCTCACATTTCATCTTGGTGAAACTGAAATCAAGAAAGTGTTGGTATTAAATTAACAGCGCTTTTTCACTTCTGTTACGGATATCCTCCACTGGATTTGCCATTGATCTGTTTGGTAATTCTCCATGGGCCTGTGCGGCAACCAGACCACATCAACACTTAATAATGAGTGCTTCAGCCAAACTTGATAAGCAACACATGAAGGGTCATTCCTGGTATGTTTAAAAAAAAATTGGAGCGGAATAAAAAAGATAAAAAGATTCCTCTGACTCACCTTTAAAATGGAGAGACCAACATCATCACTACTAGACTTTCTGTAAATTATTTCTAGATTTGACAGGCACCCAGGAAGCCTTCTGACACGACACCCTTGAGTAATTTTAGGGAAATGCACATTCTTTAAAAAATTCAATAAAACCTGTAATTCTGGTATATCCTCCTGTAAGACACTGCCCACTTCTTTAAAGGCATTACTGCAATGGCGGAAGAAAATATTTCATGGTTCTTCAACATGATTAGAAGGTAGGAGTGAATTCTCTATGATAGGAACCCTTATAATAATTCCTTTTTCTCTCACTCACTTCCCATTCAACACCCATGATGCTCTGGGCCATGGTTTCTGTTCATTGTATATTTTTACCTAACAGGGTTGCAAGCATGCTGCCGAACTTGTTCTCTACAACAAACATCTCTATTCACACCGGGAGGCAATAGCCAATTATGTCTTTGGTCTGTGTGACGAAACCAGAGGAAACCTGCGCAAGCCGGGGAGATGATTCAAACTCCACACAGAAAAGGCCTCATTGACCACAGAACTCAAACCTAGAACTGTCTTGCTGTGAGGTGAGAGTGCTAACCTCTACGCCACCGTGCCCCTTAATTGTTTCCTTAGTAACAGCTAATAGACAGATTTGTTATTTGACGATGAAAAACATTGTTGATATGGTGAATAAAAGTACACCTCAAATGGAATGTTTTAAGGATGTCCATTTTCTCTGTAACATCATATTAAATGTTTAAATTTAAATCTATTAGGTTCATAAGAGAGGAAGAAAGACATGCTGGTGAGAGAACGAGTGCGTACTGTAAAGTAGCTGTAATAACATGATAACAGGAACTAAATTGTCCCATTGACCTAAGCTGAAATGAACTTGGAACTCGCTTGTTAAATATCCCACAACATTAAATAAAATGATCAACATTTAAAAAGCATGAAGTTCCATTTATTATCATGAATCTGAGGGGTAAAAAAAAAAAAAACTCCCACAAAGACACTTCAAAACATGTTGGAAAACATTTCAAAACATGTTGAACATGAAATGAATACAGTCCTCTCTGGGGCGGCAACACCCTGTCTTGGATTATTTTTCTACAGTGACACACCTTGTTGTGTCTTTCAGTCTTTACTTATCCGAATGTACGACAATGTCATGGGTGCCAAGTCACATATTATAATATTCTCATTGCCACTTTGATAGCTCAAAATAAAACATTAATTGTAAGAAAGAAAGTTCTTAAGATGCACTGAGAGATATCCAGGGTAGATTTATGACTGAGCTCTGACACACACACAAAATAATTCCATGATTCTCCTGCCACTATGCTCTTGAATCATACCCTAGTTAATACTTTTGTGTATCCCAGCTTTGTGCACACTAATCTAGTTTCATCAACAAAAGCACACTGTGGGTGCAGCCACATATTATCCACAACCTTCAGCCGAGGTACAGCTACATCTGAATGGTTACCACTGTATATTACGCCCCTGCGTTACATATTCCCCTCTGAAAGTTTTAGAACAGCAAGGACAATTTAATACAATGAAGTCATTTGAGTTTGAGATTAAAAGACTATGGCAGCAGATCAGATTTTCTGATTTCATTTCCTGATGTCTGGATCTATATGTGTTAAACTTAGAACAATGCACCTTTTATTAAAAACCACTCTGTTTTTCAAATGATCACAAGTACTGGAACATGTATCTATGTTTAAAGCACAGGTGGCCAAATCCGGCCCACCAAGTCATTTTCTGTGGCCGCACCGACCATTACCATGAAACCTAGCTCATTATTCTTCCACTAGGTGGCGGCAGCCTCATTCATTCATTCATTTTCTAAGCCAATTAATCCTAATTAGGGTCGCAGGGAGGCTGGCGCCTATCTCAGCCGACTCTGGGCAAAGGCGGGGTACACCCTGGACAACTCACCAGAGCGTTGCAGGGCCAACACACATACATAGACACACACACACACACACACACACACACACACACACACACACACACACACACACACACACACACAAAACTGTTCACACTCACACCTAGGGGCGATTTGGAACAGCCAACTAGCCTACCGTGCATGTTTTTCGATTGTGGGAGGAGAACCCGCAGGAAACCCACACAAACATGGAAGAACATGCAAACTCCACGCAGAAACACCTGTGCCCAGGAATCGAACCCAGGCCTTCTTGCTTTGAGGCGGACGTGCTAACCATGTGCACCACAGCCCCGCCTGGTGGCAGACTATTTCTTGTAAGCAGCTAATCATTCATGACTCAAGAAAGATTGCATGTTAGATTGTCGCTGTGAAGCGTTGTCTGATAATTCAACTGAATACAAGAAAATAGGACTAATATCTATACAAATCATTTTGCCATACGGATTTCATGTTTGCCCTTTTAGAATAGATGTTCAGTGATTATTTGGCCCTCGATCACCTTGAAATTTAGTGACCCTCAGTAAAAATGAGATTGACAACCCTGGTTTAAAGAATTAATAGAATGAATGTCAAATATTGCTTTGTGCCCTCGGTTTTCACTTGCAAAGACTGCATTTATTGTAAAAAAAATGGATAAACCAACACGAAGACCAGCGAGATGTTCATGGGAGAAATGCAAGCCATTCTGAAGCTGAGAACATCAGGAAAATCGAACAAAGCTTCTGCACAAGCACTGGACATAGCTAATACAACAATTTGGAATGTTCTGAAAGACGAATAGAACCTACCGTATACTAACAACTAGACACTAGGTCAGCCAAGGAAAACAACCGCAGCTGATGACAGAAACATTGTGAAAGTTGTGAAGAAAAAACCCCAAACAACACTGTGATACCAACGACGTCCAAAGGGCAGGGGTGAAGGTATCACAAGGGACATTTCCAAGAAGACTATATTTCTGAGAGCACAAATATAGAGGACATCCTGCAAAGATGCAAACCACTCATCAGCAGTAAGAATCAGAAGGCACAAATGTTGTGGAAACAGGATTAGCCTCTGCCGAAGTGATGGAAAGGCTGAAGTGCAGAGACGGAAAGGATCTGCTCATGATCCAAAACATAAGAGCTCATCCATCATATACGCTGGAGATAGTGTCAAGACTTGGGCTTCATGACTGCTTCTGGAATGGGCTCAGTAATATTTATTGATGATGTAACTCATAATGGTAATAAAAGTCTAAAGAAGCATAACGTCTGCCAATTTCCAGCTAAATGCTTCTAGTCTAATTGGAAGGAATTTCATCATGCAGCAAAATAATGACTCAAAATTCACTGCCAACACAACATGGGGGAAAGGATTTATGCAACCGTAAGAAGAATGCAACAGTCTGGTGATGTCATTGGGTTCCTGACTGGGATGGGATCTGCAACCAAATGTGCAGTGTTATTTACTATAAGTTACTTTAGGACTATTTGCTTCTATGCCTTATACCTCACCTAAACATCTGGTGGTTTGCCATGTTTCAAGTTCCTAAACACATCTAGATGTACATCTCAAAAATATTTTATCACATTCATGTTTTGCTCTGAAGGTCCTGGGTTCGAGTCCCGGGCTTGGCAAGGGCATTTCTGTGTGCATGCTCTCCCTGTGCTTGAGTGGATTTCTTCAGGGTAGCCTGGTTTCCTCCCACAGTCCACAGACATGCATATTAGGCTAATTGGCTGTTCTAAATTGCTCCTAGGTGGGAGTGTGAATGATTGTGTTTGTGTGTTGGCCCTGCAATGGACTGGCGAGCTGTTCAGGGTGTACCCCACCTTTGCCCAGAGTCAAATGTTTAAGGATTAAGTGGTTTGAGAAATGAATGAATGAATGAATGTTTTTCTCTCAAATGCAAAAATGTCTTTGGTGTAGAGAAAAAAAAAATGTAGATATAGCCTTATAATTCCGATATTTTAGAGGAGACTGTATATTATATCTACTCCTGAGAAACAGGTTATAACCTCTGTCTTACTGATTGATTTCACCCTTTCAAATTGACTGCTGGATTTAAACACATTCACAGGACATGTGAAATTCAGACCTACCGAGCTAAAACAAAAGAGATCTTGTTACACTGGTGATATTCTGTTGTTCTGTTAAATACCAGAACTGAAATATTGGAATCACTTCACATGCAGTAGGATGTTCAGGACTGGCTGCATTAAAATGTATTCCAGATGTTGGCTAAAATCATCCATTGATGCTTAGAGAGAGGCTAGCAGCTTTATTTAAGTACAGTTGAAGCATTCAATAATGCTACAATGTCAAGGACCATAAACAATTCAGAATGGTGCCGTATGACTAAACTTTATTCAGAGATCATTATATTCATACACTCATTATAATGTGGCACATCCTTAAAAATCAGTGATACAAATAGTGTATAATAAGTAAGGAATAAATCCATCCATCCATTATGTGTAACGCTTATCCATCAAGGACATGGAGGAATCTAGAGCCAATGGCAGCGGACTTCATGGGAGAGGTAGGGTACACCCTTGACAGGTCACCTGTACTGCAGAGCAAGCACAGAGATGACAATCCAGTAGTTCTATTCATTCATTCATTCAGTCATTTGATGTGCCACTTACTAGGTTTGCGGGGAAGTTGAAGCCCATCTCAGCCGACTCTGGGCAAAGGTGGGGAACATCCTGAACAGCTCGCCGGAGGGCTTATACACACAACCATTCACACTCACATTCACACCTAGGGACATTTCAGAACAGCCATATGCCTAATGTGCATGTCTTTAGACTGTGGGAGAAAACCGGAATACCCAAACGATACCCACGCAAGCATGGGAGAGCATGCAAACCCCACACAGAAACACCTGAGCCTGAGACTTGAACCCAGGACCTTCTTGCTATGAGGCGGACGTGCTAAGCACTACGTCACCGTGCCGCCAACAATAATCCAGTTCGCTTTATTTAATAATAAGTTTTTTATTCACATATCATTAGTTTAATATTAGATAAACTTCGAGGCCTGTGATTTGAGTTAGAAATATACCGTCACCACCGTCAGAGCAGCTGTTGTAGAAAAATTCATTAACACCTACTGATCAATCAGATTTTAGCACTCAACAGCACTGTGGCATAATTAAAACACACATCACCTTTAATTCAACAACTGATCTGTCATGTCACAGACTTTCCACATACACATGCATTCTTTATCAGCACCGTCAACGAGAGCTAATGGTTCCCGTAGGGGCTAGAAAACCCATGAAACTAAACATATCAATCACCACGGCCTTCCAACAGGCCCGTGACCTGGTCGCCACAGCCGTCTTTAATGGGAAAATATTGATTGACTGGCCAGGCCAAAATGACCTAATCAAAATAAATCACCTATATAACGATCCATGAATTTCCTCAAAAAGAATTAAAGCTTTAAAAAGGAATTTAAGACTTTTATAAGTTGGAAAAATGCTGATGATTTTAACCAGTAGACATTGAGAGGAGAATAACATACATTCAAATGTATTTTTGGCCTGTACTTATAGACTGATGCTGCGGTCTGAGGAACTAAAGAGGCGGCAGGGAAGGGGCGGAGTTTAGATACGAGGACAACATCTACAGTTTCCATGATATCTTGGAACAAACTCAATTTCTCCTCTATGCCATTTAAAAATATTTTGAGCTCTATTAATCCATCAGGAAGAACCACTCTTCTTTTATACTGCGACAGACATCTCAGTGTTTGGGGGGTTGGCGGATTTCTATTACTAGCTCTATAAAACGATCACATGTGACATCAGCGGCTCTGTCAGGCAACGTCAGTCCTTGCCCCTTGTCAAGTACGCGCGAGTGCGGCCACACTACTATTATTACTAGGCTTGCACGGCGACATGATGCCTTCTTCATTGGCTGTTCCAGGCCTGGAAGTGACGCTAACTCGTTTTGTCCTATTGGCTGGGCTGCATGCAGCAGACACCGGTCTACGATAACACATTATCGGCCAGTGCTGAGCTGTGTCGCCAGGAAAATTGAGGAGCACGAAGCATACGGCTACACAAACAACAAGCGCAGAAAACACAGAAAACATTTCTTTTGTGATCCTAAACCAACTGACGACAGCAAAGCCGAGTTGGAAAAACGTTGGCTGCTTAACATCGGCACAGCCCATACTCTGAAAACGTTTCCTTTCGGACGCAGTTCAGTAGTCTGGAAGACCACTTCAAGCCGACTTGCTATCGAAGTGACCTCCAGGTAGAACTACTTGTTATGAAGCCCAAGCTTTCACGCCTGTAAGGATGATCAATACTGGTGCTCTTTAAAGAAAATGAACAAGAGGAACACTATATAATGGCAACAGTGTCCTGATCTCCCATTCTTGGAACTGTCAAAAATGTAAATTTTCACACTGCTCTGTAAATTTTACATTATACTGTTACATTTTTATACAGTGGCTGTGGTGGCTCAGTGGATAAGGCTCTGGATTACTGATGCAAGGATTGGCGGTTCAAGCCTCAGTACCACCAGGCTGCCACTGTTGGGCCTTTTAGCACAGCCCTTAACCCTCAATTGCTCAGTTGTATTAAAAAAAACACAAGTCGCTCTGGATAAAGGCATCTGCCAAATAATTGTAAATGTTATACACATTTCTTACAGTTTAAGAATTTCTTCACTTAATATTTATATTTATCAATTTTTTTGTCCTCTAAGCATAACTTTAATGTTTTCCTGTACAGTAAGTGAAGTTAAACCGTTTCTGTACACAAACTTGGCCGATAAAGCTAATTCTAATTCTGATTGTTCTTTATAATATGATTATTGGGTTTGGTTTGATGTCAGATCCAGTATTTTGGACAGGTTAGACATAAAGCCATTCAGGGTCCGTGCAGATACAAGACATGAGCAACAAGTAAAGTAATCATCACAAGTCAAACACTGAGACATCTCAAGCTGAAGTTATGCTAGGTTGGTAAATTCAGATTGGGGCAAGTAGCTAAAAGACCGCACAGTGTGTAGAGTAAAGACGCGATGATTTCGCCGTGTGTTCCCTCACAGGAGCAAAGTCCAGAATTCTGAGCTCTGAACAAACAAATGGAACCAAGTAAACATAACAAAGCATAGACTTTGGGTCAAATTACCATCAAGTACTTGCTCAACTGGGAATTGAAAAAAAGTCCAGATTCAACAAGACAGTTAATAGATTTAACCAGAAGCCTGACAGGGGTTTTCAAAAAGGTTTAATTATTTTTTACAGGTTAAAATTCTAGTAGTAAAAATATCAGAAACCAACATCAGCCATTATTAAATTATTAAAAGATAAATTTCATACGAGAAGGTCCTGGGTTTGATTCCTGGAGTTTGCATGTTCTTCCTGTGCTTGCATGGGTTCCCTCCGGGTACTGTGGTTTCCTTCCACAGTTGAAAAACATGTACAGGGTGTAACCTGCCCTCACCCAGAGTCGGCTGAGATGAGCGCCAGCCTCCCCGCAACCCTAATTAGGATTAAGCGGCTTAGAAAATGAATAAATGAATGAATGAATGAAAAATTTCATATTCACCTGCTTAAATTCTTTACGGAATCTGGAGCCACTGACAAATAATTTAATGCTATGGATGGAGGGGGGTGGGGGGTGGGGGGTTTGGTTCAATTCAGTTATGTATCATGATTCGTAACGTCACACTGGCTCGAAAATCTAACTTTTATTTATTGTATTTTAACTAATTTTGTATTGTTTAAATCCTGCCCTAAGTTTTTAAAGGGAAAAAATGTTCTAAGGAGTAGGTTACATTCAATTACACATGTTTAATTCAGTTGTGTAGCTCTTGAATAAACTATCAAGGTTTAAAGATTTAGATGTATGACTCAACTTTCAACGGATCAATGTTATTTTAACAAGAAAATTATAACAAGAAAGCGTAAAAAACTGTAACACTGAATCGCGATACTTACAGAATCCCAATGCAAATCGAATCAAAATTCAAATTTAAATTCATTTGTCACGTAAAAAATCATACACAGTCCAATATGTAGTGAAATCAGCACCTGGAAATCATGATCATATCGTATTGTGTGGTCTTGATACCAATTCAACACTGACTTTTACTAAACTTTTTATTCAAAAAGTCAAATCTGACTGATAATGATCTTGTCGACAGCATCAAACTGCTACGTGTCTACAAACAATCTATTATTTCATCAAAGGAAATCTGGATATTCGTTTATTTCCATTGAACGATACAGTTTGAGCATCAGAATGAGACACAATGATTGAATACGGAGGCGGCATCGTGGGCGGTAATAGTGCCTCCACTTCACAGCTCCAGGGTCTCTGGTTCATGCATGAGCTCGGTTTGTCTATGATGAGTTTCTGCGTATGTTCTGTGCATGTTCCTGCGTCCGTGTGGGTTTCCTCCCATAAATAAAACATGTCTGTAGGTGGATTGGATATGATAACTTGCACAAAGTGTGTCTTGTCATGCACTGTTTTATTCCTGCACTGTGTATAGTGTTCCTGGACATGCTCTGAATCCACCATGACCCCGACAAGGATAAAGTGCTTACAGAAGACAAATGAATGAAAGACTGAATAAATGCTTGTCTAAAAAGATCCAAAACTACAATAAAAACAAAACACACAAACACAGTGAACGTACTCAATAAATGTTTCCAGTAAACTGTGACTTAACAGAAAATACTCTGTTTATTTTGCACCATCTGACTAACAGACTGGTTAAGAAGGTTATGGATGGATTAAAGCTGTATAATACAAACAAATCCATATTACAGACAGGATATAAAAAAGGGCAGAGTGGAAATGAGTTGAGAACTGCGAGAACAACACAGGACGTTCATACACCAGCTACCTTCTCGTCTAGCTTTCAAGGAGAGGAAAACTTTAAGCAGGAATTTTAAAAGACTTCAGAATATGTTTCTTTGGGAGTGTGTTTCGGCCACTTACTCACGCACTCATTTGCCGAAGCACTTATTCCTATTAGGGTCGCGGGGAGGCTGAAGCCCATCCCAGCCGACACTGGGTGAAAGCATGGTACACCCTGCACAGCTCACCAAACTATCGCAGGGCAATACACACAACAATTCACAATCACACTCATACCTAGGGGCAATCTGGAACAGCCAGTTAGCCTAATATGTATGTCTTTGGACTGTGGAGGAAACTGAAGTACCTGGAGGAAGCCCACGCAAGCACAGGGAGAACATGCACACTCTACTAATAAAGACTTTTTATTTCATAATTAATGAGAGCATTTTCTCAATTATAACTTACTATCTTATTATTGAGGCTACAATCACAATGAACTTAAATCGTAACTGAGGTACTAATTCATGAGATAGGATATCATTATTATGAGAGAGTAAGTCATTATTATTATGAGAAAGTAAGTCATAATTATGAGATAGTAAGTCATTATTATTATTATTATGACATAGGGTTCCATTATTATGAGATAGGATTTCATTATTATGAGAGAGTAAGTCATTATTATGAGAGAGCAAGTCATTATTATTATGAG
>JBCNYH010000013.1:19830219-19841512 GCA_039654325.1 Tandanus tandanus
TATATATGTGTGTGTGTGTGTGTGTGTGTGTGTGTGTGTGTGTGGAGGGGAGGGGGGAACACAGTGGAATAGTGGTTAGCATGTGCACCTCACAGCAAGCAGCTCCTGGGCTTGATTCCCAGGCTCAGGTGTCTCTGTGTGGAGTTAGCGTATTCTGCCCGAGTCTGCGTAGGTTTTATCCGAGTACTCCGATTTCCTCCCACAACTCAAAAACATGCACACTAGGCTAATTGGCTGTTCCAAATTACCCCTAGATATGAGTGTGAGTGTGAATAGTTGTGTGTGTGTGTGTTTGGATGTGTTTTGCCCTGCAATGGTTTGGCATGTTCAAGGTGTACCCTGCCTTCTCCCAGTGTCAGCTAAGATAGGTTAAGCCTCCCCCTGTCCCTAACAGGATTAAGCGGTTCAGCAAATGATGATGATGATGATGATGGTGATGAAAGGGGGGTGGGCACTCTCAGCTTTAAAATGACCCCCAAAATATTAAATCAGAAAAAATTTGAAAAAGATTTGAGAAAAATAAATATATTTGGTTTATACAAAAAGTCAGTTTGGTACATTAAGACTCATTCTGTGGTGACAGGTAGTAATTATTTACCTAAAAGAGTACAACAGTATGATAGGTGTATCTGAGCAGTGATTGAATATAATGGTCATGTGAATATAATATATGCGTGTATCTGGCAGCCTTGCATGTAGGAAAGAGTCACATGGGTTCCCAGGGTCATAAACACATGTTGTGTTTGTTTTTTAGTGACATATGAATGCATGAAGTCTTGATTTAATTAAATATGCCTTCATGCCAGAATCTTTAATTAAATCAATCTGTTTAGAGGAAGATGTGAAGTGGATGGAATCAGTATATATTCCTACTATCTAAATAGCATACCACTGTTCTCATCTGTGATGGCTGATTAAACATGAATAAACTTGCTTGGAAGCCCAAAAATATTTTTCACATGATGTCAGACCCTAAAGCTGGGCACCTAGTCTGTAGAGTTTTGCTTTGCTACTTTCTCCTTTCTGACCTCTTCCAATGAAACAATCATTTATTCCTTAAAGCCTGGCTGTCCTATTGCCTGATTTGCCTGCACTGGAATCTTTTTTCCACCTGTCATTTCCCTAAATGTAAAAAAATAGTTCCTAAAATATAATAATAAGTGAGAAAAATGCTGTTCACTTTAGTATTTAGTTATTCTTCCTGCCACAGCTTGTTGTGTTGGCGTTTTGGCGTGTTGGTAACCACGATCCCTACAGAGCCTGAGTCATTCTGCTTAACAAGCAATTTGGAAATCAACAGAGTAGAGACTCCCATGAGAAACAATGCAGATTCTTTTCTAATTAAAACTACTGAGTGTTTCACTGAAGACAAAACTGGCATCCTGTGTGCAGCATGGTCATAACGAGGAAGCTGTTGGCTGGATTTTATTCACAGCCGTTGATAACAGGAGACAAGTCCGGGACTGCAGACATAGCCTGGGGAGAAAAAAGATTTCAGCTTATAGCTGAAATAACATAACAAAGTCCAGACAGTAACTTTCGAGGGGACAAATGTGGTCGATATAAAACATGTAAACTGTCATCATAGGGATTTAAGGCTTTCAATGAATGGTAACCTCAGGGAACGATCAACATTTCGGAAGAGAGCACATTCAGAGACTAGCAAACTCTGCACTATTTATATTTAGTGCAGACCATTAGAACAGTGAGTATAGAAAATAATCACCCCTTTGAAAATATTCACATTTTGTTGTTTGCAGCCTGAAATGAAGACACAGAAAATATTTTTATAGATGTATTTACCCAATGCAACATGCAATAATAGCCAAGTGAACGATATAATAGCAAGAGTCCAGAAAAAAACCCAGAATCATTGAGAGGGTTAAAGAATCAACCCCCCCCCCCCCCCCCCCCCCAAAGAAAAGAATATTTGTAAACTCAATGAGGTGTAACTAAGCACTTTCTCTTTTCACTTGGCAAAACATTTTATGTGACTTCATTTTAGGCTGTGAAGCAACAAAATGAATATTTTGAAGAGGAAGGGTGATTTTCTATATCCCCTGTATGTTACTAACAATAATAATTATTCACCACTGTGAGGTGGATATTGATGAATGTACTATAGAAATGATGATTCAGTTCAGTGGTATACACATTTTAAGTGCCACATCCTAAGCGTCTTAGTAGCGGAGCTCCGCGTGGCATTGGAGCACCGTACTGAAGAGAAATCGGTACAGCATCACTCTGATTTTTGTGTGTCGTGAACATTGTATCCGTCCATCCAGCCGCCACAACTTTTTCCCGGAGTCCCAAAGAATTCTAAGATACAAGAAAATTTCCAAATAACAAACCATGCCATTGTGCCATGTGATCTTATGACTCAACACACTATATGTACATCATATTGTATTTATCAATACAGGTACAAAAACAGAGGCTTGGAATCTTACCTTACAATAAGTTTTAATGGGAAGAAAACAAACAGTCTACTTTAAACACTGTACACATCCAGTGACTAGTACCAGAACAGGTGGCCTGTGGTGAACTAAGAATTTATTTTATTATTAATTTATTTTTATTATTAATTTATTTTATTGATTTTATTTTATTTTAGTTATCGATTGATTAAAGAAAGTTTCACCTGAGATCATATACCCAGTCATATTGCACCCTGTTTCATATTACCCCCTTCTCAACTAAATGTAAATTGTAGTTTTACATAGCTTAAAGCCCACGTAATCCAAAAGGCTTTTAACTGTATAGCAGCTTTAATTATCCCTACTACATTTGAGCTAATTAGGCAAAAGCAGTGAACACACTGTACTACACACAGTAGCAGAATCATAACGCATTACATTGTATGCACCAGCAATTTACTTTACTCATCTAATCACTCTGAGAGAAAAAGCCACCCACATCTTCCAAAAATAGTACATTTGTATGTGTGTGTGTGTGTGTGTGTGTGTGTGTGTGTGTGTGTGTGTGTGTGTGTGTGTACATGTTCATGAGTCATAATGTCATTCACAATAAATTTGTCCAAAGAAAACATCATACCTTGAAGCAATACACTGTGAACACACAAAGGTGTTTTATAATTTTTTTCTGTCACAATCTGTATCCCACCATTTTATTTATCTGCATCGACGTCTATGACAGAAGAGACACTGGCCTTGAGGTGGCCTTGGGGCATTAATTCAGTTTATGCAATTCTTTGTGACAAACCCTCACTACCACAGAACCCTGTCACTCCAGTTTAACTGTGGTAACCTGGGCTCATTAGATTGACATGTCCGATGTTCAGTCACCCATTGACTGTGCAGGGCTCTGAAAAAAGTGGCAGTATGGTGGATTTCATGAAATAAAACAGGAGCAGCATATGTGACATGAATAAAAGGTAATAGGGCTGAACACAAGGTGCATGAGGATGACTGAGGTACTTATAGAAAAAAGTGTTTAAACTATAGAAGGCGTAATTATGAGCAAAGAGTTAGGCTGGATCATTTTATCTGATAATATCTGGTTGAAATTTAAAAAAAACCCTGCTTGGTTCTTGACCATTGAGATTTAAGAGTGAAAAAACCCATGAAATATTTTAAGTTAAAGTTTCTGTCAAATAGGGAGTACATATAAATGATCTGTTATCCAGGTACAGTAATATAAAGACATAAGCTTGCTTGCTGCTACTCTCTTCCTCTGTACATTCCCATTTAAACTAATCTCAGCTAGAGGAAACATGATTGAGGCGATTCCCAATGGGAGCAAAGGGTACGGTTGACCAACCAATAGAAATATACAAGAGGGATACCGTGGCAACCTAAGCCTGGAATGTACACTAGCAACCAGCACTCAGATACAAAGCACTGGGTGACAAGGTGATAACAGAAATGCCCCTATAATCACAGGATAGCAGACAAGCTATATTGGACCAGAAACCTAAACACTCACATTAAGCAAAGAAAGGAAGGAGCCGTGAATACACAGGAAGCGATGAGTGACAAGCGAATCTCCTCGCCAAGCAAATTGCTTTGCAACACAAGAAAATCGCGGGTTGCCTAGGTAACCCTCCTGTATGTTTCCCACTTCTAAATGTTTCAGAGTTAAACCATGAGCAGTATCTAGCTAATTCACTTATAAATAGCTTGTATTACCATTAGCTTATTATATGTTAGCTTCTATTAGTTTACCTTATAATAAATAGCTTATTATCATCAGTATTATAGAATAGTATAGAGTCTGTTGTGCATCATGGACAGTTAAATGTTTATAAATATATGCTCGCCGTAAATGCCATCCATTTCAGAAACATGAACCCAAGCATTGTGTTTCTAGTTATTATTCTTGTAAGGCACATGGCCATGCAATGAGCTGGTCTTCTATGTGGTGTAGGCAGAATCATTAAATTCATGTTCCGGGTTTCCCTACGGAAAATGTTTTGGGAAACTCATAGTGTTTGATGGCATCTGTCAATCAACAGTATATTTGAGCTCTGATTGGAAACTGCTTGAATTGCATCATGTGGTGATCAAGTTCAGCTCAGTTTAAGTCCATCCCCACCCAAAAATTTCGCCTCTCATTTCACTAGCTTACATTGACTTTACTAGGTTGCTTGTTGCTCATTGCTTCTTTAGTTTTGACACCCCTTTAGAAAGAATGCAAAACAATTCCGCTTAATTTTGGATAAGATCAAGATAAATAAATAAAACACACAGGACCTTAGTTACATAGTGTATAATATTGTAGAAGGGAGTTCCTGTTATAACATACAGTATATAGTAACTATAAACAGCCGTTCCCTCACTTTTTCTTGAAAATAATAAGACAAAAACAAAGCTTGTTTCCAAGAAACTGTAAAATGCAACTTTGTCTGTAGATTTTGCCCTGATGGAATACCTACTGAAGCACAGTGGAAAAACACCGCTTTACAAAAAACTGAATCATATTAAAAAATGATGCATTCTTTTTGTTTAATAACACATTTTAAAATGACACTGTTTATTATTCATTTTAGGTTACACTGAGTGTCTGCTAAACCAAACACTCATTTTTTTTTAATGCAGAGCCAGTCCATGGGATTAATTGCAGAGTAAGCATTAGCTGCAGAGTCTCTCATTAGTTAAAAGTGTTTATCCTTAAATAAGGAAAGAATTAGAAGTTGCACTGCGTGTGCTGAAGGTACTTGTCAGCGTGAAAGGAACTGGCGGTGTCTGCCACATTTGAAGGACGAGAAATGAGCTTTGATTTGTTTATGATTCGGCCAGCCTTCATAGCGGAACAAATTGCCCCTGGTGCAGTGAGTGCCACCATGCAGACTTTACTACACCCATGTTTTTTTGGTTTGTGTGAGAGTAAATTATTGAAGCTGAAATTTGAGAAAGCGTGGCCGGATATACAAACACGGAACAAGGCTGCTGTTTAAACAGTGCTTAATACATCATCAGTCTAAAGTTCCTCTGAAACAAAGTTTGCCATACTAGATCAGATCTCATGCTGTAAACAAGACGTGGCATAACAGCATTTTTTAAAAATTCTTTGCCTCATAAAGTTTTGTTTCCAAACCCCCCTCCTCCATAGAGCATATTGACACTACTTAGTCACTACGCAGCAACATTTCCCATTGCTGTGGTGGTACCTTTACCTTTTATTCTTTTAATGTGCCTCTGGAAATATTATAGAAGTATTTAAGGTACATAATAAGGATATCACCCCAGCAACAAGAAGCTGCAGTTTAGTTTATTACAGTTTTTTTTTTTACCTGAAAGCACAGCAACACTTTTGGGGCGTCTAGCATTTGTTGAAATAACAATTTGCGTATTTTCATATTCAGTTATTTATGTAGCAGCGTGGTGATGGAAAAGGTAGCACTGCTGTTTCACAGCTCTCAGGTTGTTATTATTAGTTGTACATTTGCTTCAGATTCTCTTTCGGTTTCTCCCAAATCAGATCAACTCCGTACACATAAAACATTAAATCATCATGGAATTAAACATGATGAGTCTCCCCGCGACCCTAATTAGGAATAAGCGGTTCAGAAAATGGATGAATGAATGAATGAAATTAGTTAATGTCTAATGTTCATATTACTGCATCAGGGCCTGCGTTTTTATACCTGTATTATATTTGATTTCTGAATGTGTTATCCTAAGTTCATTATGTTATTGGGTTGTCTGGCCTTTCATCTCTCTTACTGTCAAGTTATATGTCCATCTGTCGATCTGTACGTCTATCTATCTATGCATCCATACAAGATTCTCAGTAGCACAGTATATCATCAACAACAATACAGTATATATGATTATTCCTCGACTAAAATTTAAATAGTAAGAAATGTAAGTCTGCATTCACATTCATTCAAATTTAGCAAGCTGTTTAATCCTACTAGGGTGGCTGGGAGGCTGACGCCTATCTCAGCCAACTCTGTGCAAAGATGGGGTACACCCTGAACAGCTCGCCAGTCCATTACAGGGCCGATACACACAGCCATTCACACTCACACCTAGGGACAATTTAGAACATTCAGTTAGCCTAATGTGCATGTCTTTGGACTGTGGGAGAAAACCGGAGCACCTGGAGGAAACCCACACAAGCACTGGGAGAACATGCAGATTCTACACAGAAATGCTGTCATCAAGCCGTAGAGTTGAACCCAGGACCTTCTTGCTGTGAGGTGGATGTGCTAACCACTACACTACTATCCCACCCTTTGCATTCATACATTCTGTTAATTGATTCAGGGTCACACTGGGTGAGATCTGATTAAACCCACAAAATGATACATGAGATTTAGGTACAAGGGAAACAGTTTATGTTGTACAGATTTTTATTATTGCAGCACTGGACATTGATCTGCAATGTGCAAACCACTCTGTTACCACATATAGAAGGAGCAAAAGCTAACAGGGTAAACTTTTAACAACCCCAAAAAAAAACAAAAAACTAATATCTAGACAACAAAATCAAAGCATCAGTGAGTGTAAATGCTGTGTGTTGCTGTGGAGGAAGAGTGGAATACTGTAGCAGCCTGGTAATGAAAATGCTGCACAAATTAAGCATGAGTCACTGTAAAATTGGTGTGGTGTGGGACAACCATGCTCTTGTTTTTTTTCTGCTTGGACACGGGCTTCATAGACACCAGCAGACTTACATGTATGGAATCTCTGACTATATTGGAAAGAGCTGCTGTGTTTAGGAAGTCATCTGGCTGAGGTTTACAAAGGACCGGAGTCAAATGACACAGACGCACAGGCTGTCTGCAGCGTTGCACTGCGTCCAGTGCTGAGACATCACAAACACACAGCTCTCCAAGACGCACTGCAGGATACCCATCTGAGCCATCGGCCAGTTGGTCTTTCCAAAAGAATGCGTGTGTCTGTCCCAGAATTGCTGTTAAGCTTTTCTTGGCAGGGAAATTCATTCTCAAGTGTCCAAGGGATAAAACTTGGAGCAACAGTGCCATCATGTTATATAATCAGCACTAGCTACTAATAAGTTTTTTCCTCTGACAGTGGTTCTCTCTGAAATACACTCCCAGTGTTTGTTTATGTAGTATACACTGCTCTCAGTAAGCTTAAATAGTGTCGTTTAGCATCACTGTATTCACTGACCAAGCAGATTTTTGAGGCTATAAGCACCACTAATGGATAAAATACCTTTTAAAAAGTAGCTTATAATTTCATTAACTGTATCACACACCATTATAAATATTGACAGAGCAGCCATGTGAACTTTCACATATTGCACTTTTTGCTAGTCAGATCAGCAGCCGCAGTATAACAAATCCCTGCTGCTCA
This sequence comes from Tandanus tandanus, assembly GCA_039654325.1. Taxonomy (NCBI): domain Eukaryota; kingdom Metazoa; phylum Chordata; class Actinopteri; order Siluriformes; family Plotosidae; genus Tandanus; species Tandanus tandanus. Next base: position 19,838,007 of record JBCNYH010000013.1, read on the forward strand.
TAAAGTGAGCAAACGCCAGCTCTCATTCATTTAAGGACCAAAGTGTGGCAGTAATTTCAAGCTAATACAGCAGCTGGCACCAAAACTGCCGCCTGAGCTTTTAGAGAGATTTCTCACTCTCGCCTCTTTTCTCTTTCTCTTCCTGCTAAGCACGCAAGCAGGCCATTCTTTATCCAGCCGATTCTTTATGCTGCACATTCATAATCCAGCAGTTGACATGACAGACAATCGTGGACACAACTGAGGTGCTGCTGTGTTTGCTTGTCATGTCATGAGATGTCTACTGGAAGTGGTGCTGTAGCTAATCCGCTTTCTGAATGCTGAGGGTCATGATGAGGGCAAAGTTTCTTGATTTAATGCTAAAACTTTCCACCCAACCAAACTCACAGCTACCAATTTGGAGCTAGCAGAAAGTTTTCTCAACTTTATGGCTGTTATGTCAAGCTTTGTGATTTAAGTACAAGAAGGTTTATATACAATTCTACACAGTCTGTATTTATAGGAACAATTACTGTGCTTCCTTTTATTTTCCTACTGTTTATTTAGTCAATGAAATCATTATGAAAGTATATAGCGTTCATACATTTTCAGGAAAAATAATATTGTAATATAAAATATTGGAATATCGATATCCCCCTCTGTAGCGACTTATTAAATTAAATTATCCAACTAAGGGGCAGCATGATGGTGCAGTTTTTAGCACCCTCACCTCACAGAAAGCAGGTTTTCGGTTTGAATCTAGTGGTCAGCCAGCACATTTATGTCTTTGTGGCTTTTGTCCAGATTTTCTTCTACAGTCCAAAAACATGCAGATGAAGTCAGCTGGCAGCTTTTGCCCATATATATATTAATACGAGTGTGAAAGCTGTTTGATTTTTTTGTGTTATCCTTGTAATAGACTGACAGCCTGTCCAGGGTGTACCCCACCTCTCACCCAGTGTCTAATGGAATATACCCCAGCTTACCCACAGTGGACAAGCGGTATTGAAAAATGAATATTCAAATATTAAGCTTATTATTTAAATATATACAATCATGTTTTGTAGTCACGGAGCTCCCTCTGAACTTTCCACCCTCCACAGACACCAGGTCCAAGATTATAATATTTATAGTCCTATTTGTTTTGTAGCCAACAGCATTTGTTTAGCCTAATCATTAAAAAATTAACGTTAAGTAATGAAATGAAAGTAAGCCACTCTCTCCAAAGGTGTTTTAGTATATAATATCTGATTATATAAGAAAAACAAACCAAATTAAGATGATTATGGTTTATTATTCCATTTTAAAGCATGATAATGATAACGCCAGTTGCACGAGTGACCATGACAAACTTTGAGTGTCTGTTGATTTGATTCAAGTATTATCCACTCAGGATAATGTTTTTAATCTCCAATATATCACTTGATTTTGCCGATCCCATGTAGTATATACATATAACTAAGAGAACTTCATAATAAATATAATTTCCTTGATAATATTGGTTTGAGATTTCCAGCACTAAGAAAGTGTTTTTAAAAATCACAGATCCCTAAATCTTCACTTCAGGACCAATAATCAAGGGTGATCATACTGAATCTTCAACCTAGCATTTAACAATTAGCACTTGATATATATACTGAAATTGTATCGTATATAGTGGAGCCTTTATTTTGGGGGTTTCAGTTTCGGTATTAATAATAAATCTTTTTTATAATTTTTTTTTTATTGGTGACACAGCAGCCTTATTGGGTGTCCTGGGGTGACATGGACACAAGACAACCATCCAAGTCCTGTTCCATGCCACTCTGGAGCTCCACTATAAAATTAAACTGAATAGTCCTTTTCCACTGCACTTAATTTAGCAAACCCAAAAGGCATCTTAACTAGATTGCTCGAGGTAATGATATAGGCTCCTCCACAGCCCCACCCAATGTGCCTAATCAGACATAACAGATTCACTCTGGAATAGTATTCGACACTTTGCTGTCTTCCAGCCCTCCCTTTTTTAAAGCCCAGAGGATTAATGGCCTCAGCCACTGCCTGTGTGGCGAAATATGAGCCCAATTAAGAGTTCTGGAGACTCCATAAATGTGCAAGGTCAGAGATTCTGTACAATGAAAAGGACAGTAATGTTGTCTTCTCCAATAGCACTGCAGTGTTTTAGTGCTTACCCTTTTCCTTCAAAGTCTAGTTCCAGGAGAAGTCACCAAGGTGAGGGGGATTCATCATGGTATGATGAAGCCTATCAATGAGCTACTCCATCAGGCTCAGTTTTACATTTCTCTCTGTCCATATGCTTCATGGCGAGACCCAGCAGGGTTCCTCTTCTACTATCAATACTTACAAACAGGCAAGAGGTAATCCTAATAAAAGGAAATGGCCAGTGGGAATTGATTTCAGTATGAAAGATTTGTTTACAGCTTTGTTTATTTGATCCCAGCTCCAGGTTGCATCAATTCTGGATATGTTTTGTGGATATTTTTTTTAGATTCCACTTCATAGAAGTAAAACACTGGGGCTGGGCTTCTGTCTCTGCTTATGAGAAGGTTTTCATCAGATTTTCATTAAACCTTAAAGGATTTTTTGGTTCCACAGAGGGATAACCTTGTGAGAGTGGTCAGGGTTGAGATGGATCTGGATCCTGTCCCAGGAGACCACCCTGTATGGACAAAAAAGGTATTTTGCTTGAAAAGAGAATGACTGAAATGCATAATGTTTCCACAGTCCTAAGCATTTATATTTTTAGTTCTATTCACTTATTTATTTATGGGGGTTTTTTCTTCTTAACTTGGTCTGGAATACAGTGAATGATTATTAAGCTAAAACTTTAGAACATTCTCAGAACTTTTGTAACTTAAAAATGCAAATAAACAAAAAATGCACAGCCCAGCAAAGCCATGGCTTTCCTATGGGAAATGTCTGCAGTTTCCAGAGATAGTCATTTAATGTCAGTTTGACCTCAATGAACTATGACAGGGAATGTGAAAACTTATTTTTAAATGATTCGTGATTGGTGCAGCTATGACTCATACTCTGAGTGTACTGCAACAACAGACGACAAACAGCTTGATACATACAAATATGTTGGTCATATGGTGCAGCTTGAGAATGTGTGTGTGTGTGTGTGTGTGTGTGTGTGTGTGTGTGAGAGAGAGAGAGAGAGAGAGAGAGAGAGGGAGAGAGATGGTGTGTGTGTGTGTGTGTTTGTGTGTCAGAGAGAGAGAGAGAGAAAGAGAGAGAGAGAGTATGTATGTGTCAGAGAGAGAGAGAGAGAGAGAGAGAGTGTGTGTGTGTCAGAGAGAGCGAGAGAGAGAGAGAGACAGAGAGGGTGTTTGTGTGTGGGTGTGTGTGTATGTGTCATAGAGAGCGAGCGAGAGAGACAGAGAGGGTGTGTGTGTTTGTGTGTGTATGTGTGTGTGTGGGGGGGGGTGTGTGTCAGAGAGAGAGAGAGAGAGAGAGAGAGAGAGAGAGAGCGAGTGTGTATGTGTGTATATATATATATATGTGTATGTATGTGTGTATATATG
>JBCNYH010000013.1:19861717-19891056 GCA_039654325.1 Tandanus tandanus
TATATATATTTATTTATTTATTTATTCTGAAAACGTCAGAAACATACAGCTATTCAGCAGCATTTGCAGCTCCTTAAGACTGTAAACCACATTAAAGTCTATAATCCAAAATAAAGAGACACTACAGCTCTGAGCTTGTGCTGGAATGCATGAACTCAGTAAAGTACATGAGAGTAAAGCTGTACCACAGTGGGGTCAATGCCTTGGGGGGCGCATTAGATGCTGTGAGTCATGGCAGAATTGCAATCTGATGAAATAGAGAATGTGATCTGCATGAATCACATATGGAAAAGACAGAACATCAGTCTTATGCGCATAAAAATATTTCTGTTCCCAGTGTGTGCTATAGAGAAAGAGGAATGTAAACTTAGATGATATTTGAGAAGAACAATGTGCATTGGTTTTGAAATATGCTGATTCTGGGGTGGTGGGTGGTGGTGGTGGGAGGGGGCAGAATCTGTTAAAGGTTTTTCTTGAATTAAATCGACACCAGAAATGTAAAAGAGACTTTAATCAGTTTTTAAGAAATTCATACTGTAGCACTTCCAAAGGAGTAGCAGTGAAATTCAAGCTCCACATTCATCAGTCAGTGTGGGTGATCGGTGAAGTACTGTGAATATTATTTGACACTTCTTTTAATTAACTTTCATGTTAAATAATATCAAACCTAATTCCATAGTTACAATTGACAGACAGTGTTACCAAGTGGTATTGAGATTAGGACTAAAAATAGAGGATCTCATTTTACACTGTAGCAACATACCGCCACCTGGTGGCAGATTTTTATCATTGTTCAACATAAAAAGAGCACATAATGCCAAATCCTTCATGAGATTTTCACTGTCTGGCTTGAACATCAAAGCACAATGCATAAAGAATGGGCTCTTTGTTGCTCGCTTCACTGAACAATGAAAACAGCTTATCCAAAAACACTAGCAATTCAAATTCCCCATTCAAAGCTCAGGAAATATGGGTAATGCTGACAAATCTGGGTTTTGTTCTACTGGCATTTCAGCTGATATTCACGTCTGTAACAAAGCACACTGTTTCAAACCACACAGGATTTGAAAAACAATCAAGCCAAACATGTAAACACTGTCAGGAAGTCTACATTACAACAGACTGTAGTTTAAATACTATTTGGCAGACTTTGATTCACTTCATTGCTGTGGCATCTGTCTTCATGATGAGTCTTCAAATTACGATGCCCTGTACATAGGAACAAAATGAAGCACTCATTATAAATAATATTACCGCCTTATTATATTACTTAGTATTCACGCCACTAGAAATTTATCATGTATAAACAACACGGGCTTTTCAATTCCTTTTGCTCAAATTCCTCGTCAGGAAGTTATCAGTGTATTTTGGTTGTGACAAACACTTCAATGCGTTCAAGCCAAAAAATATTTTTTATTTAATCTATTCATTTCACTGAACAGCTCGCCAGACTACCACAGGGCCGCCAAAAACACTGTCTTGTCTAATAAAGTTTTTTTTTTCAAGTTCTGTCAGATGGCTTGAAGCAAACCCCAGGTGTGACTTAATCTTGGCTCTTCTCAGAAGTGTCTGGAGTGATTGTAATGTGCTGAAGAGGTTGGGGATTTCTAGAAAGTTCTGTAAAGTGCTCTGAAACTGTGTTGTACGTCTCTCCTTGTTCAATTCTCTACTGAGTGATAGGTTTAATGGAAAGGTCTGGTCTTGGTATTATTCATGTTCTACCATGTTTATTTACATTGAAACATCTGTTTCAATAGACTTTACAATTCTCCAGCACATCCTGAAAACTTTCAATAGGGTTAAGGTCAGAAATCTGAGGTGCCAGTTCATGTGTGAAAATGATTCCTCGTGCTCCCTGAACCACTCTTTCATTATTTGAGTCGCCATTTTATATCTGTGCCATCAGGGAAGAAAAAGTCTATTGATGTGATAACCTGCTCATTCACTACATTCAGGTCATAAGTTGACTTCATTTTATTGCCACGTTAATGTTGCTGAGCCACGACTTGACCAACTGCAGCAACAATACCATGAAGATTACATGCTGTGATCAAGGCTACAGTAAATGCACTCCATGAAAATATTACAGTTTATGACTTTTTTTGGCCAGGCAGTGTATACATATATATATATATATATATATATATATATATACACACATGTGTGTGTGTGTGTCCCCAGGGTATAAGCTTATATAATAGAATATTACAGCTATTGACATTTTTGGGACAGTATTTATTGTGTATCAAATCTTATTTTATTGATTAGTGATCGCATGAGGCATATTATTATTCCTCCTATTATTAATACAGAGTAAAATAAAAATCTCCTGCTGATGGAAAGAAACAGTGGCTAACCTTTAGCAGGATGACCAGTAAAGCAATGAGCAGACCCAAGGTCAGTATTGTGGAGATGATGGCCCAGACGAAGGTGAGATGGGTACAGCTGCATAAACGGCTCAGCATGAAGAACCGGGCTCTACGCAGACACTTCTCTGTTTGTGGAGGGTAGCGCGCTTTGTTCAGACTCTCCATCCGCAAAGACTTGATTATGCAAGCACGTTTGTGACTAAACTGGTCAAATGTGTGCTTGCCATGGTAACTTCCCATCCCACTGTTTCCTGAGAGAGAGAGAGAGAGAGAGAGAGAGAGAGAGAGAGAGAGAGAGAGAGAATTAAGGCTTTTACTTCTTTTTTTTAATATAAATTTTAAATTTGGTAAACTGTAAAAAGGAAAGGGCTAAAAGCATTAGCTGCCCTAAAAGCTATAACATTACAAAGTAAGAATGTAATTAATGAATAAATCATTTAAATGAATAATGAATGTGTGTTTTCCGGTCTCTGTATGAATGTGAGTTTGGTTTGTGCTCCTTGTTTAACAGTAGGTAATGAAAACAGCTGCTTTTTTTTACTTTTGGTAGCTTTTCGAAAATTGTTTATATATTTGTGAACCAAGTGAACAAGACGCCTACTATTAACCTCTTCTCAACAAAGAACCTCATTACAGTATATATATATATATATATATATATATACGACAGATAAATATGTGCTGCTGTGCTGCACTTGTAAGAATTAGAGAAAAACAGTTTAGCTAGCTCAAATAAGGGACGGGCATCAAACAGATAATATTATATACATTTTTTAAATAAGGGATTTGGTCAACATTTGGCTTATTTAAAAAAAAAAACAACCTCAGGTAAAAGTTTTATTTACTATTTCATAAATATATGTTAAAGCACAAACAGTAATGTTTCATAGTCTATGTGTTTCCTTGTCAACATATACAGCTATCAAGTTTAATAATTTTCCAAACCTATTATTTTATTATATTAACCTCATAAAAGGCAGAATTTACCATTTCTTCATTTTTTTCCTATATAGTTTAAGAAAATGATATTAGAGGTCAGAACACAACTAAAAACAGTGTAAAGTTCTGCGGTTGGTTGCCCTAGGGTGGAGAAAAAAAACAACAAAATCAGTCACCGTGTGTAGGTCATGTGATCCCCTGGCAGGACATTGTGACAGTGGGATATGGAGTCTGGCTGCTGGTGGAGCACCGCTAAGTGGTCTGTCCATTAATAGGGACATGATTTATTTATTCTTATTTAGAGGCATGATCACTACTCAGAATGATATACTATAGAAACATTAAACATATTTTTATGGATGATTTTATAGCATTTTGTTTTGCTTTTTGATTTTGCTATACTGTACTAATCCCACAAGGGAAATTTTGCCTCGGCATTGAACCCATACAAAGTGAGTACGCACACTCGGAGCAGTGGGCTGCCTCACACTGCAGCACCTGGAGAGCAGTTGGGGGTTAGGTGCTTTCCTCGAAGTCACGTCAGCCATGAAGGTGGAGGAAGGGAAGGTGCTGCTCATTATGCACAAACAGCTAGTTCTGATTTCTAGACTGACATACCTACTCCTCCGAAGGGTAAGGAGCTGACTGTGTAGTGGATCATTACATCGTTAAACACCACTCCTCCACTGGTCGTCTCACTCAGCATTTGCTTGATCACCTCCACAGGAAGAAAAAGAAATTGAAAAAGTTTTCCACCAGACATACCTCGTGTTTATGATATTATCATCAGCTCAGAGAATTACCTTTTTATCAGAAGAAAAGATGTACAGAGCCAAAGGTTTTTCTCGATCATTAATGAAGCGAATGGCCTCAGTGACATCACTGACAGTGATGATTGGCAGCACGGGTCCAAAGATCTCTTCCTGCATTATCCTGGCATGAGGCAAAACATCCTTCAGAATGGTAGGAGCTAGCAGAGACCAGAAAAGAAACACACTGTACACAAATCCATCAAAAAACAAGCCACTCAGCCAACATGATATTTCATCACAAGTCATTCTCATACCAATATAACACTGTGATTTATCGCTCTCTCCCCCAACAGCCACATTGCACCCCTCCATCAGGGCCAGCACACGCTCAAAGTGGTTCTGGTTAATGATGCGGCCGTAGTCTGGAGAAGTTTTAGGGTTTTCACCGTAGAACTCCTGGAGTTACCACAAACATGAGATTTTGTATAATCTTTATATTCATGTGCACTGTTCCCATATAAATAACAAACCTGCAACGTCTGGCGAATCTCTTCAATCAGTCTGTTCTGAATGCTGGCGTCACAGAGGATGTAATCTGGCGCAATGCATGTCTGGCCACAGTTAGAAAACTTCCCCCAGGTGATTCGACTGGAGACAAAACAAAAACTGTTGTCAATATGACAATATAGAAAAAACAGAGTTTACATGCTGTCAGTTAAACGCTTTGAAACACTGTACATTTTAAAAAAAAAGTTTTTTAAAGTTTTTTTTTTTAAATCACTACTTTTTATATCTAAAAATTTCCCGGCCTCAGGTATTTCTGTGTGGAGTTCATTCTCCCTGGGCGTGCGTGTGTGGGTTTCCTCCGGGTACTCCGGTTTCCTCCCACAGTCCAAAGACATGCACATTAGCTGTTCCAAATATCCCCTAGGTGTGAGTGTGAATCTGAGTGCGAATGGTTGTGTGTGTTGGCCCTATGAAGGTCTGGCGAGCTGTTCAGGGTTAACCCCGCCTTCGCCCAGAGTCGGCTGAGATAGGCGCCAGCCTCCCCGTCACCCAAGTAAGAATAAGCAGATCAGCAAATGATTGAGATGAGAGAGAACTGATTTAATTTTATTGAAATAATCAAATTAGGGAGCGGCACTGTGACATAGTGTTTAGCACTTCTGCCTTACAACAAGAAGATCATGGGTTTGAGTCCCAGGCTCTGAGCGGGCGTTTCTGTGTGGAGTTTGCGTGTGACAGCTTCAGATGGGTTGTCAGTGATTGTACACCTACAGTTATTGACTGCACAAAGTCTACAAAATGAACATGTATGGCATACTGTAACATGGTTTAAGGTAATAATGGTAGCAGTTGATGCATTCTAATCAGATGAGTTCGTAAACAATGCATTACCGGCAAGCCACTGCAAGGTCACAGTTCTGATCGATATAGCAAGGACTTTTCCCCCCAAGCTCCAGAGTGACTGGTGTGAGGTGGCGTGCAGCTGCTTCCATAACCAGTTTCCCCACTGTGCTGTTTCCTGTGTAGAAGATGTGATCGAAACACTGGTTCAGCAACTCCTGGGTTTCAGGAACTCCTCCCGTCACCACATGGTACATCTCCTTAAAAGTTGAGATAAACACTGTATTACATAACAGTCATAAGCTTATGTCGGTTCATAACTTAGAACTGAGCACAAACCCAAACATGGAGCAGTGAAATGAAGGGAGCCTCTGGTTTGAGCTCTGGCTAAAATGTCCTGTGTTGATCCTGGATATTCATTCATTCACATTTGTTGAACCACTTTATCCTACTAGGGTTGCAGGAATGCTGGAGCCTATCTCAGCTGACTCTGGGGGAAGGTGGGGTACACCCTGAACAGCTTGTCCTTTCAACGCAGGGCAACACACACACACACACACACACACACACACACACAAAACCATTCACACTCACACTTACACCTAGGGGCAATTTGGAATAAATTACCATAGTAACAAGGTGGGCATGGACTGATCACAAACCTGAGGCACCCAGGACAAAAAGATTTCATGCTCTGGTGATTAGATTTTATCATTGCTCAGAGGAGAAGTAGACAGGTGGACACAAATGTGTTTTTTTTCCTCGTGCTCAACAACTCGTGAAAGACAAAACCCAATTTTTACTGACTTTCAGAAATCAAAGAAGATTTCTGAGATGCACATTTAAAGAAAAATATACCCCTTACTGTTGTAACTTTGGTGTGTTGCTCATTCTAAATCAGCTCTCACTAGGCAGTGGGCAACATGCAACCTTTTCAGAACTAGCAACATCTTATCTTGTGTCACTGTCGGGCTCCTTTATCCTTAATTAGGGTCTCGGGAAGGCTGGAGCCTATCTTAGCCAGCTCTGAGCAAAGATGGGGTACACGCTGAATGGTTCACCAGACCACTGCAGGGCCAACACACACACACACACACACACACACACACACACACACACACACACACACACACAAACACACACCCAAGGGCAATTTGGAACAGCCAATTAACCTAATATGTATGTTTTGTTGGCTGTGGGAGGAAACTGGAGTACCCGGAGAAAACCCATGCAATCACGGGGAGAACATGCAAACTCCAACACCTGAGCTCAGGACTTAAACCCAGGACCTTCCTGCTTTGAGGTGGACGTGCTAACCTCTACTCCACTGTGCTGCTCAGGGCCAACAAAGGGCCAAAAACAAGCAAAATAAAGTCTATTGTACATCATAGTTCCAGTCGACTGAGGTTCTAAACATGCTTATATTTAGCATTCACACTGGGCGGCTGCACTGTATATATCACTCCATCCGTCTGGGTTCTCCATGTAAAACTATGCTTCTAGCAACAGTAGACAATAACGTAGAGTTAGCAACATGATCAGCTGATATGGATTTTTTTAATTTTTTTATGAACACACCTTCTGAATTGGGGAAGGTTGTTGAATGAAGATAAAAAATTCAAGCAAGATTGCCAGTTCCACCTACTGTATCTTTAACAGAAACTGTAAGCTATTGGGAATGTTTGTTTTTTTCTTTTACAGAGGAAGAGGCAAACAACAATTTAAGCACCATCTCCAAAACCTCACTTTCTTATTTATAAAACTGTTGCATAAAAGCAATATCACATTCACAATCACACTTATACTGAATATGGACTACAGCCTTCTGCCTACACTGGATCACAGCAGTGCTGATATTCAGTATAAATGCATTCTTGCTCATGCAATATTACTTAAGTGTCAAACCATCATATAACTTCTGCTAGCACATCTACCTAGTAGTTGAACATAAGGGAAAATAAATATGCAAACCATACTTGAATGTGGCAAAGTATGGCATAGAGGGTTATTTGGTGGAGAGGTTGCTATCGGTCGAGGTCTAACACCCTCCAAGCCCTACCAATTATTCAAATCAAATAAAACCCGTATTCTATAGTTGTTTTATCATTTATTCAAAATGTTCTAAAAGTAGACAATCACATTAATATGTGGCAATCGTGCAATAATGCAAATAATTCTCTCACCCCATAGCAACAGTACAATACCAAGAATTATTTGATGGCTTTCCACTAATCAGAAACGAGAAAAGCTCTTAAATGCATAATAACAGCCTTTACTTGCAGTGGAAAGTGAAAACCCCAGGGATCATTGTGAAACAGCATGGGCACAAGCAAATAAAATAAAAATGAAACTTTCCCCTGTTATTGCACTCAATTAACTAACCACCTCGCCATATGGTATTAAATTCTATTATGTTATGGTTAAACAATTTCATCATACCGGATAAGCATGTTACAGCTTTCGCATGTCTGGTGGGTTCGTTAATGGATTCATGATTTGTCCATCACTGCAAAAATCAAAACTCACTGAGGCTCACAGACCTGATCCAAATACTGAGGAAGCAGTTCCTTCAGTAGTCGGGCTGAATTCTTACTCAGTTCTGAAGGCTTCACCACAGCAGCATTGCCTTATAAAAGAAAATTTACAATGATTGGACGTTTCTGAACACAAGAGTGAATTTTACTGTATAATGCAAAAAATGACAGTTCTTAGTAAGATACACCTTTAAGCAGTTTTTAATGAACTCCTTATGTACTGATTTATTGTAATTCTAAAGCATATTATTTGGTGGCTATTATGAATTGTTCATTTATCACAGTTAACGTTGTACCTGCTGCAATTGCTCCAATGAGCGGCCCCAAGGTAAGACCCCATGGGTAGTTCCAGGCTCCGATGATCAGCACCACACCCAAAGGTTCAGCTTTAATAAAAACATCATCGTTCAGAGTGAGGAGGCTTTTTTGAACAGGTTGGGGTCTTGTCCAGTCACCCAGTTCGCGTTCAGCCAGCTTGATTTCATTCTCAAGCCCGATGAGTTCCAAAAGTGGCGTGTTGAATTCGCTCTGCAGCCAGAAGGACAATATATACTTCATCTTCCTGCACTGAACACATTTCCTAACATGCAATTCACTATTCTTCTTTTCATGAGATGCATTAAACCATGCATGTGCTATTACACCAGCAGTCTCACTTTACAGTCAGCATGAAGATGAAGTTCACACCAAACATTGACTCATTTTTAGTTTTCTGCTCTTTATGATAGTTAAAAACATTGAATTTCATTATTTTGAAGTCATATTTGCTCTACAGCATTTTTACATACAGTAGTCCCTCACTCACTAATAGGGCCGCGGGGAGGCTGGAGCCTATCTCAGCCAACACTGAGCAAAGGTGGGGTACACCCTAAACAGCTCTCCAGACATCACATACAACCATTCACACAAACACACACACTTAGGGGCAATTTGGAACAGCCAATTAGCTTAATGTGCATGTAGAACATGCAAACTCAACACAGAAACACCCGAGCCCAGGACTCAAACCCAGGACCTTCTTGCTGTGAGGTGGACGTGCTAACCTCTATGCCACCATGCCTCCCCTTTTGTACAGTAGTGTACATGTTAAATAAAAAAAGACATGTGATGTATCCAGGCCAGTCATCAGACATTCTTACAAAAATCACCATCATTTTGTAGAAAAACAAGCAGAAAATGAGTAGACGAGGAATAAATTTGTGTCATATTCATGTTGTCCAAAAGAGGTTAACACGAACTGAAAGTTAATTTATATTCAGTAGACAATATTTAGGTAGGCTTTGAATGTTGCTACGCTCAAAATTATAGATAAATAGACAGACAAGTAGATAGATAAATTATCCAAATATTAAATTTCTTGGACATTGTATGAGCACAAAGAAAACTAACACTGTACAAAGACTGGTCCACATGTAAACATTTGACCGGTCAGCATTTTGTGAGCTGTTTATCTTCATTTGTGCTCATAGGTAACAAAGGTCAAATTGTACGTAATACGGGTTATGTTGTGTATAATTACACAAAATGTTATTTCTTTTTATTTTTTTAATTGCTTAAACCTTACAGAGAAATGTTATTTGGGTGGAGTTTGGGCTGACCTTATGCCCTTGCATTCTCAATTGGGGAACCCTGTGTACCCACTATAAAACTGATCAGTCCAGCCTAATCACTTCCTCTTTGCCACATGTCACTTTGAAGGAAGTGGTCATGAAGGACTCACTTTTATTTCTGTCATTGTCAGGTATGTTAAATTCATATATGTATTCTGTGTGCTTTTGTTCTCTTCTTTTTTTGCTCTTCCTCTTTGCCACATGTCACTTTGGAGGAAGTGGTCGTGAAGGACTCACTTTTATTTCTGTCATTGTCAGTGTCAGCACTACAATAAAATTGCTTATTGGGATGACAACGGTGTGGTCCCCTTAATAACATCATCACACAACGCAGAGGACACCGGTTACACATATATGACAAATGGTAGTACTTTGCCAACGTCAAGTGAAAATTTTAAAACAAATTTATCTGTAATTTCATTTCCTCCCATTTTCTGAGCCACTTTTTCCCTTATTAGGAATGAAGAGAGGCTGTAGCCCATTCCAACCAACTCTGGGCGAAGACAGGGGGTACACCCTGAACAGCCTGTCTCACCATCAATTCAATTCAATTCAATTCAGTTTTATTTGTATAGCGCTTTTTACAATTGACATTGTCACAAAGCAGCTTTACATAGTAAAATTAATTTGAGGAATCTAAAAATTTTTCTACAACCCCCTACACATCACATGGGCAACACAGATATACAAGCAATCACACTCACATTCACATCTAAGGGCAACTGAAAATATCCAGTCAGCCTCATGTGCATGTTTTTGGACTGTGGGAGAAATCCGGTGCACCCGCAGGAAACCCACGTAAGCAAACATGCAAACACAGATACGCCCTCAGCGGGCATGGGGCTTAATCTCAGGACCTTCTTGTTGTGCGGTGTAAGTGCTAAACACTACACCACATTGTCACTCATTTCATCTGTCCTATATTCCAAAATTATAAGTTGTTGGCAAAAATATACATCTGACTGACTGATGGCAGGTCCAGTTTGGATATATACAGAACACCATACCTTAAAAATCTCCACGTTTTCAAGTAAAAGGTACAAAAGAGAAAATCCATTAACAACAGAAGGATTAATAGTTTCTAAGTGACTGCAAACTGTTCAGTGTTAATACCATGATAGTTCAGTCTAGTGCGGTATCACAGTGGTGATGAGAAGCTCGATATACCGTGCAGCTCTTCTCACCCTGTGCAGGTCGTGCGTGAGAGCAGCACTGATGTCCTCCTGTCTTTCTCTGATGAGCCGCAGTAAGGCTCGAAGCTGCTCAACTCTGTACTGCAGGACTCTGGACCTACCCATGTTAAAGGCTCTCCTGGCTATATCCACTGCCTGGTTCTCCATGTCTTCAAATCATATTAGTAAACAAATAGCATGGAAAATGTTTTATACGTTATACACTATAACACCAGCTCTGGTAAACAAAACAACACCCACTAGCTGGCTTTACTGACAACACTGCCGTGGGTGGTGTTCAAATCAACACTCATTTAATTTCACACAATCATAAATTATCATTATATCTTTAAATGGTTTTATAAACTTGCCTATATCCCAGTAAAAAACAACAATAAAGTCAATATTTTCATCAAACCAGTCTTACATTTCTATCTCCACTCAGCTTAGCAGGGTACACTCAGGTATTTAATCCAGCAGGTTTTCCTCTGTTTATAGAACAATTTTCCAAAAAAACACAAAAATAAACAAGCTTTACTTACTTTTTTCACAGGAGAATCTGTAATAGTGTTACTGTGTGAGCAGACACCACCCCAGGGTGGGTTAGAAAGGGCAGTAAAGCAGAATGGGGCAGTATTTATGATGTGGTGTACAGAGGGAGGTGCATCTCACATAAAGCTCTTATTGTATATATCTTACTGAATAATCAGCCATCAATCCCACCGTCCAGAGATACAAACCACACACAACAATCATCATTATTAAACACTTAATTACTTCCTTTTTTATTAGAGAAAACTAAACACTTTCTATCATATGCTGAGTACTGCATGACCTGCATTAACACTTAAACTACCAAATGAATACAAAGTGAACTGACCTTTACACCGAAAAGTCCAAAGTGACATGTCGGGTAAATTAGATAAATTATTAAACAGTTGATTATATAATTCTTATGATATAATTCATAATCATATGCCATCCATGACTTGTTTATGAAAGTCGAAGAAACCGATAGTAAAGTCAGGGTTTTTTTTTTTAATTGTTTATTTTCCAAAGCATTCTGAGTCACAAAGAAATGATATCTTATATCTAAACACACTCGTCATGAAAATATGTTACAAATATTCCCAGTGATAATATTTCCCAAAAATATTTATTATAAAATACACATTGTAACAGCTCTGTAGTTCAATTATGCATATATTTTATTAAAAGAAAAATGTAAAACGCAATACAGTTACAATATGTGTACTTGAATTGAAATGTAGTGTATAACTGCCTAAGAGATATATTATGGGTGCTGGTGGTATAAAGGTTAGAGTGAGGGGGCTCATCAAGAATCCCTGTTGGACCCCCACCATGCTAAGACCCTAGGGCTCGGTCTCAACCATACGTGTTCCTTTGTCCTTATAAATGGATGCCAGTAAAAACACTGGAAGGGTAACCGCCGTTGGACTAGTGTTCCATCCAGGAGAAGTTGAATTCCTAGTCATGTCAGGTTACAGAAACCGGGATAAGCTCCGGCCCGGATGAGCCACTAGGCTCGGGTGTAAACGCCCAACAGACCTTACCTTTTATCTTAATGCCTGTAATATTTAATGCAAGTTTCTACCTTGCTGTAATACATAGCTGCAATTTTTAATTTTGTTTAGAAATTGAAATGGCATTGTCCTGTTTTATTCTTTATTATTAATTCTACAGTAGAGAGATGAAGTTTCAGGAGAAGCATGGATGGGACTC
The DNA here is from genome assembly GCA_039654325.1 of Tandanus tandanus. Taxonomy (NCBI): domain Eukaryota; kingdom Metazoa; phylum Chordata; class Actinopteri; order Siluriformes; family Plotosidae; genus Tandanus; species Tandanus tandanus. The sequence continues at coordinate 19,874,184 of JBCNYH010000013.1, forward strand.
TTGTTCCTTTTCAGCAACCTTATCGCAAAAACCTCTGCAAAGAACACAATATTAAAATCAGTTCACATATAGTACACAACCTGTATAGACAGAACACTAATGAAACAATATGCCACCAGCAGATGTGTTTCATAGGTTTATACAGAAAGCCTTGTTTGACTGTGGTTCCCGTCCTACCCCCACCAAGGTAATTACAGCGTCAGTCTTCTGGACAGGAAAGAGCAGAAACTAGTCATGCCTAGACAGTAATTTTCCTATTGTCCATTCTCTTTATTCGGTCTGTGTAGTAGAAGATGGTTGAGGTGGGGGACAGTCCAGTGAATCGCTGTCAAATGGACAGAGACTCATTGTGAAAATCTTTCCCATGTGGCCACTCTCATGTGCTTTGCATCAGGGAATGTCTTAAATCTTGAAGATTTAAACCCCAAAGGTGTACACAAAATGGCTGATGCAATGCACATGAGAGTGGCCACATGGGAAAGATTTTCACAATCAGTGAAATCAATCAATCAATCAATCAATCACTCACTCACTCACTCACTCGCTGAGTAGCTTAATCCTATAAGGGTTGTGGGGAGGCTGGACCCTATCTCAGCCAACATTGAACGTGAAGGTGGAGTACACCCTGAACTTTGGACTGTGTGAATGTTTTGGGAGTAAACCAGAGTACCCGGAGAAAACCCACACAAGCACGGGGAGAATGTGCAAACTCCTCACAGCCACATCTAGAGGTAAACTGTATTTTTTGGCTATTGAAAGGCTCATAATATTATTTTAAGTATCTAATAGTGTTGTAGAGATAGACCTGTATGTTTACCCTAATATCTGTAAATAAACTGAAGAAAATCAATTTTCCTACAGTCGCTGACTTGGTTCCCTGTTCAGTGCCTACTGTGGCTATTTTGTGATGTTTACAAATGGAGAAGTCATATAGAATTCATTAAGAATCCTATTTCCAAATTATTACCAAAAGTTAATTGTTACCATGGAAAAAGACTTCTAAACGTGATAGAAAAAAATGACCCAAAAAGATGGGAAAAAAGGGCACAGGATTAAAAATCACTAAGTTTTCCTCTAACACAGGTCTATCACTGACATGCTTTTTAATTTCTTTAGTTCAGGACAAAGAAATGAAACAAGGGGTAGGAAGGGCAGATGAAGTACCTGTACCACAAAGGCTGCAAGAGCTGTGAGCATAGCAAGTTGCGCGAGTTGCTGCCAGCGTTTCACGTACACCTGCTTGATGAGGAGCATTCGCGCCCAGCGTAGTTTCTCTGGTGTGTGAGGTGGGTAGCGCATAAGGTTGAGCCGTTCCATGTTCAGATTTTTAATGAGGCAACTGCGCAAATGACTCAACTGATCAAACGTGTATTTGCCATGGTAGCAACCTGTCCCGCTGTTACCTGTTAGGTTTTGGGGTTTTCATTATAAAACAACCTCAAAAACAAATTGGATTTGACATAAAAAAAATTTAAAAAAAACAACCACAAAATGTCAAATGGTGCGGAGTCATGAACGCTTACCAACACCACCAAAAGGCAATTCACTGATGGTATAGTGAACAAGGCAGTCGTTGGCTAATAGAGCTCCACTGGACGTTTCCAACACCATTTTCTTTATTACCTTCAAAATTAAATGTCAGCAGTAAGCCTGAGGGATACAGTATATACTTTGCTACTTAGTAAAATGAAGTTCACTTACCTTCATATTGGAAGAGAAGACATATATCGCCAAAGGCTTCTCTCTTTCATTAATGAACTGGATGGCTTCGTTCAGTCCATTTACAGGAACGATGGGCAGTACAGGACCAAAGACCTCCTCCTGCATCACCTTTGAGTGCGGGGTTACATCTTTTAACACGGTAGGAGCTGAAGTGCAAAGTTAAACTTAATACTGTGTATATAGCAACAATTTACATTAATATTTATCACCTATATTCAGAAAACCCATACCAATGTAGCACTGGGATTCATCATGTTCTCCCCCTATAGCCACTGTGCTGCCCTCCATGAGCGCCATTACCCTCTTGAAATGCCGCTGATTGATGATGCGGCCATAGTCTGTGAAGGTCTTTGGGTCCGTTGTATAAAATTCCTGCCAAAGAAATGTTTTAAATGTCAGAGGTAGAAAAATCATAGGTTTACCAATAATCCCACCGTGCAAGTAAAATCTATGGGCGGAGGGTGGGGGGTACCCTAACGACTACACCACCGACCCCATAAATCGTTGAATATATTTATAAACATATATACCACTAGTCTCAATATATTTAACTCCATGGTTATTATCTGTCCTGTACTAAGTCGAAGTGATCAATACCCGTTTTGTGCTACACTTCATTTTCGGCTCTGAGAAAGAAAGAAAGAAGAAAGAGAGAATGAATGAATGAACGAACTTTTTGAATGATGGGCAACCATGAATTAAAACCAAATTACCCAAATACGATATCTGCTTATCCTTGTTGCCGAGGCCAATCATTTCTCCACTCCTGAATGTGTACCAGGGAACCTTATTTGCAAAAAAAATATATTAACGGTAGTCAACAGTGAGACATAAATAATTTCTTGATTCTGACAGATGACAGATGCGCTGTTTTGCAAGTCAAAAAAGTTGCAGTCTGTATTACAACAGTAACCACATCTCGTCTTGCACAATATAACACCAACACCCCATCACTGTGGCACATTTCATCTCTTTCTTCCACAGTGAGGAAAAGAGTATTAAAAAGACATGAAAATTGCTACAAGTCTGGTCATCAGCTGCAGCTCCATGGAAAGAAAAATTCATGAGGTCACTTTTGGTTTGTGGTCATACTAATGTCTATTCACAGTTTTACAACAAACTGCAACTCTTTTGACTTAAAACATTATCTTTGAACAGGTAAACATCATGTGTGTCATAGCACAACCCAGCATCAAAAAAATAAAAATTATATTTATCTTGCCATTGACCAAGGTACAATATTCACATTTTTATTTTTTTTTTTCATTATTCTAAAAGCAGGACAAATACTAATATAGTAACAACAACAACAAAAACAATAATAATAACAATAACTAAAAGCTCTCAGAGAGCGCAAACCTCCACCAAGGAAGAACAGTCTCTCTGTGCTTCACCAAAAACTAATCCTTTGTTCCTTGAACCATTCCACAGACAAACAAACAAACGCCGGCAAAAACATAACCTTCTTGGCGGAGGTAATAATAATAACTATTATTATTGTATATTATATATAATATAAAAATATATAAAATAAAAAAGTACATGTCATCAGCAGCATACGAAGCCCCTAAAGGGACATGGTTAAAAAAAAAAAAAAAGGATAGGTTTCTCGTGCGCACAAGAAAGCTTCGTGTGCGCACGAGAAACCTTAGGTAACTGGTGCGCACGCGAAACTTTCTCGTGCACGCGATACTTTCTCGTGCGCACAAGAAACCTATCCTTTGTTTTTGTTTTTCCCCATGCCCCTTTTCTCATGCGCATGCGATACTTTCTCGTGCGCACGAGAAACCCATCTTTTTCTTTAGGGGCTCCGTAGCAGCAGACACTAATTAGGTAACATTAAAGTTACTAACCCTCATTTTCTCTGTTAACAGGCGTTAATTTCCTCAGTCGCTTCAAATTAAACCCAGAATACAGCCTGTCTTAAAATCCTTTACTGAGAGGGTCCAGATCTCCATGTCCAGTTAATCTCCTTAAATTAGCATCCCTTTGAAATTCAATGCATGCTAACACCAGGTGCCGTTGCAACAATGCATTTTGTAGGCATTTTCCTCAAACTCTGGATACTTTCTGACCGGAGCTCAAATGCATTATTTGTTTCAAGCTGAAACTACCGAGCTGCTGAAACACTATCGTTTTTAATCTGGCAAAGTGAAATATAAGAAGCGTAATGCTGCCCTCCGCAGGTTAGAGATAAGGCATGCTCATACAAGATTTTGAATAAAGAGAAAAAAGAGAGAAAAATATAGCTTTAAATCAATATCCAGCTCCATCATTTACACATAGACCTATGCATGAACGAAGCTTCCATCCTTTTGATGACGTAAAGCGCTCACATGACTCGCGATAGGCAAAATTAAAAAATTAGCAAGTTATGAAGCGAGTGAAAATTATGGTTTAAAAATGAATTCCCAAATAAGCCATGTTAAAAGAAAGTAAAATTAAAATTAGAACTAATTAACCCTTAACTCTAATGTACATATAATCAAATATAGTTGATTTCTGTTGCATTTTAAATTAAAGCTGGACGTCTGGTTTAGATTGAGGCAAAAATTTATACACTGTTCATATACATTTGACCTAACTGTAAGGTCCCATGGTGGCCCACAAGAACGAAAGGGTTTTAGGCTCTCTGTATTTTCTAAAGAGAAACTAACAGTTTTCTTTTCACATGGTCTACTCAGCCATAAGACTGGATAAAAAAATTCCGTTTCTCATCAGAACTTTTTGAAAACCTAAATGAGACACGAGGGGTTTTTTTTTGTTTGTTTTTTTCAAATAGAGAAATGAGGTGACTGTAGAAGCCCAAAAGCTTTTAGAGCTAAATGTAGATAACAACGTACCCATACAATTTCTTTAGTATTTTCGCCCCGAACTGATCCACAGAACCACAAAAACCATGGCAAAAAAACACGGTAAAATTCATCAGTTCAATAACACGACATGCACAATGATGCATGACCATAGCCGCTTCCAGATTGGTGTTGTTGTCGTCAGTCTTAGTAAACCTGATGCAAACAGAAACAGAGTGAAATGTACAATGGTGGAGTTCACGGAATCGCATTCTGTGTCGTTTTGATGTTGTTTGAGACATTTTCCAAGGTTTTAAGCGTGGTTTTTAAAAATAAATAAATAAATAAATAAAATAAATAAATTAATTAAATTGAAGGCGGCGGCAATTTTCAGGTGCGGGCGATGATAAGATGAGAAACCAGGATTTTTTTTTTTATCCAGCCAAACACTTAGTGTATATACTCTATACTATACGTACTAACCTGAATGCATTTTCCGATCTCTTCCAGCACTTTGTCTTGAATGCTCGGTTCACAAAGGATGTAATCAGGGGCTATGCAGGTCTGACCACAGTTAAGATACTTTCCCCACGTTATGCGTCTTAAAACATGAAAACAAAATGCACAAGAAGAACAAAAACAGAGTGCTGTTTAGAGAATCACTCTTTTGTGATTCTTTATACATTCCTCCTTACTGCATTCCGTTACTGAATAACTAGACCTGTACACTGATGATAATCTTCCTCTCAGGCAGTGTTGGGCTACTCAGGGTCTCTGCAGCTTTCTGCTGTTGAAATATAATGAATTTTAATGATATTTCAAAGCCATAATTATAGACCTATTGATGACTCCTCAGTGACTGTCAGACAGCATGTACATGTTCTAATGATGCTGTTTTTCCTGAATCAATATTTTATACAGTAGAATTGCCAACGCATATCACTGCATAAAAATCTAAAAGCAATGCCATTTACAAAAGTCTCAACACACATGATTAATCTAAACTATGGTCTAATATATGTTCTCGAACTGCCAAAGTTAGCCGGGTGAAATTTTTATTAAAAAGTAACTGAAATCATCCAGTACTGTTTTCTAACTAGATCTAGTCAAAAGCCTAACTGACAGTTTCCAATTTAATGACACTTAGTGACATAAACTACAATCTTAATGACTTTTAAGGGTCTTAAAAACATATTTCTGAACTCGAAATTTGAAATTAAAGGCTTCCAAACGCTCCTGTTACACTTGAACATACTGTATGTATATTTTAGATATCTGATTGTTTTTACTTACAGTTTCGAAGGTGCAACCTGCTAAAATCCATTTGATAGTTTGCATTAACCAGTTTGAAAAAGCTGCTGTTGGAAGTTAATGGTAATAATAGCAGTATTCAGATATTAAACTAACAAGTCAGACTCATACATTAAAGAAAGAATACAGCGCCATGTATTCTTATGCAGATTAGTTTTTGTTTGCCAGCAGAAACACGAGATGATCATGTGACTTTTCGTTACTTTCTGCACTACAATTGCACCCCATGTGCAGAGTACTTGCTGCTTTTTTTAAGCTTAACACAAAAAAAGTTCATGAAAAATGCGTGATTTAACAGAAATAGACGAAAACTATGCATGCAATCTTTTATAAAGTTTGGGATTAATTTCCTTTAAATTATTTTTCAGGTCTTTAATGATACATGGGAACTTGGTGGAGAGTGATAAGTGCCATCTTCTGTATAGATGAGCTGACAGACACCTGTGTTTGGCTAGTATCACTCTGATTGAGGGGAAAGAAGGAATGCTAAACCCTTGACTATAGGACAAAATACCACATAGTAGCATCTTACATTTGTTTATTTAAATGCTAGCTCAGAGCCACTTACTTGCACTTTCTTACACAACAGTCAACATTCACTGAACATAAAGAAGTACTAATCATGTACATAAAGTAGTCACTAATCATGGACTTTGGCTAGAAATCTTCATGACACACATTTTTCCTTCACTCCTCTACAGCATGTGTTACATAAAGCTCACCTGCAGGCTATTCGGAGGTCACAGTCTTTATCAATATAGCAGGGACTTTTCCCCCCAAGCTCCAGAGTGACTGGTGTGAGGTGGCGTGCAGCTGCTTCCATAACCAGTTTCCCCACTGTGCTGTTTCCTGTGTAGAAGATGTGATCGAAGCACTGCTTCAGCAACTCCTGGGTTTCAGGAACTCCTCCCGTCACCACATGGTACATCTCCTTAAAACATTAACACGTTGTCGCTGAAATCATGAAATGTCTGGGCAATATAGTCCAAGTTCATGTAGTCGTGTATGTTTATGCAGCATGGTCTTCAAAGCATGATTTTGAGAAAATTATGAAATCTGTGACCACATTGGAAATTTAAAACGGCAAACAAACAGAAAGTGCATGATATTTACGCTTCCACACTATTTATAGGTTCTGATTTACTGTACCAGTTAAAGCTTGGATACATCCTCATCAGCTCAGATTTTTTCCTTCCTGTGCTGTAATCCACTGTACCCATAACGCTGAAAAACTTTCTGCAGTTAAAGTTTGCGATGAGAGCGCAATGGGACGGATCCTTTGTCGACAGTCATTTGTTTATAAAAAAAAAATTTGAAATTATATGGAATATAAATAATATGGAATTTTTGGTGTTCAGTGATTTCGGTATACAGGTTCTGGTGCAGTATTGGTATCTGGCATCAGGTTCAGAATCCCTTGTTCTTATCAACATACAGTACGAGTCAAAAATCTGAACACACAACTGTAAATCTAAACAAATTTCTAAATTTCACCATGTTAACAACTTTTTAACAAATGCCTCATGACAAATTACCTCAAACCCATATTCAGACAACACGATTCACACAACACGATCAGACAACAGATTTGATGCATCCAGACCTTCCAAATACTGAGAAAATCTGAATGTAAATATTTCAACCATTTCAAATTTCACTCAAGTAGTTGACAGTAATATCATTTTTTATTAACTTTTTTGGTAATAAATTAGAAAAGCAGGCTAAATGGTAGTATTTTCGAAGCTGTTCTCAGTGGTCAATGTTCTAATCTGGCTGTAGTAATCATTTGGAATGCAGGTAAAAACTAGCTTGTGTCCAAACTGTAAACGTAAACAGGGGTGTGGCTCTCACATGTATATATCCTGTTCACATGCACACACATTTGTCCAAGAAATAAAACATGTTGATTCGAGCAAATTCTGAGCAGCGGTTGGTGCAGAATATTCATAACAGTGAATTTTTTGCTATTTTTCCCCCCCTTTTTTAATTTAAACAAATTTATAGAATTTGGAACAGCTTAGATGATGGAGCTGGAGGATCCGGCAGCCTCACTTTTGGCATGTGAATCCTTACAGCTCTTGACATTTACATGTAAGAGCTAATAACATTATATTAAGTTTTACCGGGTCCAGGTACATGTGTAGGAGCTCCATGACCTTGGCAGTGTGAGAGCTGACCTCTGATGGCTTCACCACTGCTGCATTACCTGCAGAAATGATGCCAGTGAAGACACAATGAGAGGAAAATACATGATTTAAACTTCTCAGTCCAGGTGCTTTGTACAACACCAACATCTGTCCAGTTACCTCATTAGCACAACTATTAAAGCTTTACCAGCAGCGATGGCTCCTACAAGTGGCAGCAGCGTCACAGCTATTGGATAATTCCAAGCTCCAATAATAAGCACCACACCGAGAGGTTCTGGCCGGATGTAAACCTCGTCTGAAATGGTGATGAGAGTTTTTGCCACAGGACGAGGAGCTGCCCACTCCGCAAGCTTGCTCAGGGCCAGCTCGATCTCTCCCTCAATGCCGAAGATCTCATACAGCATTGATCCATTCTTGCTCTACGCAAAGCAAAAGAGCATTTACAACTAAAAGAAATATCCAGCAGTACAACTGTTTTACTGTCAGTTCTAATTTACCTTGCGTATGTCCTTCATTAGAGCATCAGCGATGTCATTTTGTCTTTCTGAAATGAAACGTCGTAGGTTTTTCAGCTGCTGCACTCTGTAATCCAGTGGTTTAGATTTCCCTGAATGAAATGCCTTCCTGGCCTGCTGAACCACCTGCAGCTCTCGAGACATCTTTAACAGACAGGATGTAAAATAGACTCTGGATCAACCAAACATACTGGAACCAGTATAATTATGATGGTACATATTATGTTTCTAAATGTGATCAAAACAGGAAAAAGAATGAAACTTCATTTACAATGCTAAAAAGCTTGAGTCGAGGCAACTGGACTTCTTTTTGTGGTTTTTGAAGACGTTTCGTAACGAGCGATGGAATGGATGGGAGGGACAGTGATTTGCATTTGACTTGAGAGTTTTTCCTCAGCCTATATAAGGCTGGAACTTTCCACTAGAATTTCTAACTGACGAAGCTTTTTGGATTAAAAGCGAAACGTCTTCATAAACCACAAAAAGAAGTCCAGTTGCCTCGACTCAAGCTTTTTAGAATTACCATGACCTGGATGATTGAGAATCTACACCAAAGCATTCATTTACAATTCTGGCATTTTGCAGACACCCTTATCCAGAGTGACTTAAATTTATTATTTTTATACAACTGAGCAATTGAGGGTTAAGGGTCTTGCTCAAGGTCCCAACAGTGGCTGCTTGGTGATACTGGTTCTTGAACCAATGACCTTCAGCTCAGTAATCCAGAGCCTTAAGCACTGAGCCTCCACTGCCACACTTATCTTTTATGGAAAATGCTTGTCTCACTCACTCATTTGCTGAATCCTCAGCAAATAATCCTCTTAATCCTCTATGAGGGTCGAGGGTAGGCTGGAGCCTATCTCGGCTGGCAATGGGTGAAGGCGGGATGCACCCTGAACAGCTCACCAGACCATGGCAGGGCAACACACACACTACCTAGCCTAATTTGCCAACTAGCCTAATTTGCATGCCTTTGGACTGTGGGAGGAAACCGGAGTACTCGGAGGAAACCCACGCAAGCACAGGGAGAGCAGGCAAACTCCACATAGAAACACCCAAGCTGAGCCCGAGACCCTTCTTGCTGTGAGTCGGACATGCTAACCACTCTGCCACCGTGCCGGTCGGGAAATGCTTGTAATTTGTCAGGATCCAGCAGGTTTGCTGAGTCTGAAGTTTGTGTCGTAATGTACTCTAACTTGTCTCGGAAGTAAATAGTCTGGATAATGTTTTGGATTTCAAAAGGTCAGAGAGGTTGATTTTATTGACCATTGGCCTAGTTTATCACAAGTTCTGAACAGTCTCGCCAAATGATACACTGTTTCCACTAACAGCAAAGAGGTTCTTTTTCTGGGTCTTGTCATTAGTTTGGAAATCACAGAACTATCGATTATAACAGAACCGAAGTTCACAGGTAATCTATGTGAGCTGCAGTCTTGTTACTGTTTAGGGGCATTCCACTGTATTTGGTTGGTGGGTGATGAAAAAAAAAAATTCCACTATGAACAAAAATTAGGTTGAGTTATGATGAGAGATATCAAAGCGCCTGAATCTATACAGTTTTAATATTATATCAAATTCTCAAAAGCTCTTATATTTAAATATTCTCCTAGTAAAGCACAAACGACCGTGTCGCGTTCATGACACAACATATTGCTAGATTCTCCAAACAGATTACGTTTAAAAATTAGAAAATCCTCTTAGACTCTGAGAGAAACTAGCTGCCAATAAAACCACCTTATATCTCTTAAAGGTTTACGTCAAAATGTTGTCCCGTCCATAATCTCTCTCCCACAAGTATAATTCATAAAACCAAAATAAAATGCAGTTTGCAAAACCTACAGGTGAGGTGTTGCGGTGGCGTAGTGTTTCCGATGAGCGCCTCACAGCAAGAGGGTCCTGTGTGGGGTTTGCATGTTCTTCTGTGCTTGTGTGGGTATTCTATGGGTGCTCCGGTTTCCTCAAACAGTCCAAAGACATGCACATCAGGCTAACTGGCTGTTCCTAATCGCCCCTAGCTGTAGGTTTGTGTGTGAATGGTTGTGTGTGTTGGCCCTGTGATGGTCTGGTGATCTGTTGAGGATGTTCCTCGCCTTTGCCCGGTGTGGGCTGAGATAGGCCCAACCTCCCAGCAACACTAACAGGATCAAGCAGTCGATGACGACGAAACCTGCAGGTAAACATTAACTCCATGATAAATAAAACCTAGATACTACATTTATTTAATGTGTTATGGGGGCATTTAGTTGTCAAAAATGTCCCGTCCGTCACAAAAATAAATAAAAATACTAGCATTCCCTTGTGCATTGCTAGTGTTGAGCTCATCACAAACATCACACCTGAGCAAAACAACAAACTTCATTTCATTTTCATAATTTAATGGTTTCTTTGAAATGAATCCTGAGGTGATAAAACTGCGACATTAATGAAATTAAGGATGAAATATTCTTTTCTTGTCAGTCAGTAATCTTCACTAACCAGCTAGAAACCATGGAAACAGACTGAGGCCTATGGAGCCCATCTCAGCCACACTGGGCGAAGGCGGGGTACACCTTCAACAGCTCGCCAGAACAACAACTATTTACACTCACCGAGGGGCAGTTAGGAACAGCCTTTCAACCTGAAATCCATGTTTTTGTGCTGTGCGAGGAAACCGGAGTACCCGGAGGAAACCCACAAAAGCGAAAACACACACAAACACCCGCCTACAGGTTGGTAACCAATAAATAAACTTCATCTCCTGCACTGTGCTGATGAGCTACAGTTACCTTAATGATCTCTATCACCTGGACCTGGTCTCTACTGATACTCTGAACCTTCTCGGTGTGTGTTGTTGATATTCCAGACTGAAAGTCCTGACTGCAGCTCGGAGGACGAGGCGGGCTCACACGTGACCCCATTCCACGGGGGCGGGACAAATAATAGCCCCGCCCATAATGTAGCTTTTAATGCTGAACAGAGCTTTTTGTTTACAGGGATATTCAATCCTGGCAGTTTTTCCTCATATGTATAACTCATATCCATGTTTTCCCACCGGCGAAATTGTAATAATTAAATAGTTTTAGGGTCACGTGTATCACGCTAAGCCAATGGTATAAGTTCTCCGACGTCACCCAGCAGTCTCATGACTACGTCATTAATTCTAAACCATAGACATTAATGTTTATGAATATGTTCTAAATCATCTGAATACTTTTCCCCAGTGCACTTTTTAAAAAATTATTATTATTATTATTATTTTTAATAAACCTCGACTATATTTCCGAGGCTAGTTTTGTGCGCATGCGGTAGGACTTTCTTTAAAGGCTCTGGGCCAGACTCTGGGACAAGAACTGCCGAAAATGGGTTCCATATGTCGTAACACCTCCAAGTGGCACTTGTCTCAACCAATCATATGCAGAACCGCTTAATCCTACTTTTATGGAGGCTGGAGCTTATCTCAGTCAACACTGGGTGAAGTCAGGGTACATCCTGAACTGCTCGCCAGACCATCACAGGGCAACACACACACACACACACACACACACACACACACACACACACACACACAAAATGTTTCACACTCACATACACACCCAGGGGCGATTTGGAACAGCCGATTAGCCTAGCGTGCATGTCTTTGCACTGTGGGAGAAAACCAGAGTACCCAGAGGAAACCCACACAAGCAGGGGGCGAACATGCAAACTCCACACAGAAGCACCCAACCCCACGGACTCGAACCCAGGACCCTCTTGCTGTGAGTTGGACGTGCTCACCACTACACCCACCCACACTTGTCTCAAAAAAGGTTACAATGGATACGATTTTAAAGATCACCAAGGAAGTTTAACTGTTTTTACAAAATATGAGTTTGCTCAGGGTACGTTAAATAAAATAAAATAAAAAATGACTAATGTTGCCTTGAAGGAATTTTAACTCTCTCTATAACTACAGCTGTAATTCATGTTTAAACCCTGATGTGAGCTTCTGGAGTGATAGAGTTATAGAATATCAGTAAAAATCATACTTTTTCTTTATTTTATGGGTTGCGTTTTTCCCGACTGGTCTTGCACTCTGTATTAATGTAGACATGCAGAGTTGAAATTGAGCATACTTTAAATAAAATGTACAACAGGCTCAAGTCAACAACAGATTAGAATTATGATTAGGCCGGTTTCTCATCAGTGCCCGTACCTGGAAATTGGTGCCGCATCAAAACCTTGGAAAACGCCTCAGACAAGGTAAAAACGACACAGAACACGTTTCCGTGTTAGATGCTGTGATTGTGATTGTGAGATTGGTTTAGTTCTGTTTGAAGTAGTTCTATTTTCTAAAGATTTTTGGAACTGAAAGACTGCTGTTTTATAGACAGTTGTTCAGAGTTTCAGAGTTTAATACATGTTAAATGTACATGAACATATAAAAGACTGGTCATCTAGAGTGTATTGTATAGCTTCAGTCACTTTACCTACATTTCGCTTTAAAAGCTTTTGAGCTTCGACAGTCACTTCACTTCTCTATAAAGAAACAAACAACACCGGTTCATAGAAAGTGGAAAAGTCCATGCGGCACGTTGGTGTAGTGGTTAGCACATACACCTCACGGCAAGAAGGCCCTGGGTTCGAGACCCGGGCTCGAGGGTCTCCTTATTGAGTTTGCATGTTCTCCCCGTGTTTGTGTGGGTTTCCTCCAGGTACGCTGGTTTCCTCCCGCAGTCGAAAGACATGCACATCAGGCTAATTGGCTCTTCCAAATTGCCCCTAGGTGAGGATGTATGTGTTGTGTGTGTTGGCCCTGCAATGGTTTGGCGAGCTGTTCAGGGTGTACCCCGCCTTCACCCACTGTCGGCTGTGATAGGCTCCAGCCTCTTCATGACTCTAATAGTAGTATTAACCAGTTCAGCAAATGAGCGAGTAAGTGATTGGAAAAGTCAGTGATCAGGTGTTAAGAAACAGAAGAAGGCATGGGATTTCAAGGGAAATAAAAAAAGAAGATGGCGATATTTACTAACATCATTGTGCCCTGTGTAGAGGAGTAAGCAAATGGTTTCAGAAAGACATTGTGGCCGATTCCATTTTATTTCCAAGAGATCACACTGTTTATGTTCATGTTTCTTTAATATGCCTGGTAAGTTAATGTGCCCCTTTAAAACCAATTTATTAAATTATATAAGTCTTAAAATCTTAATTAATACAATTATTGCACATGCATCTGTAATATTTATGTAAATCCAGCTGCTCTACCAACTGGGTCTTTGTTATTTATATATTTGTGGTCTTATACTAGGTGTGTTTTCTTATAATAAGTTTCATAGTCAGGAATTTTTTTCACATATTATAGTGCTCAAAAACTGTGTCCAGGACATGAGAGGCATACAGATAATGGTCTGGGCGGCAGAACGCTGCACAAGATCAGGTCTATCATCGCTAAAGGAATAATTACCTGGTGTGGCAGATGCAAAACCAGAGCAACCAGGATCATTTGAGACCCATCTCAGCCCAGGAACTACCTGTTTTAACTCCTTTAATTAGGCAAATGTTACAGAAGTATTATGGACTTAAGGGAGAAAATCAGGAAGAGCTTCGATGATCAGGTCATAAGACATCTTAACCAGGACATGCCACCACATGCCACTTTAACTGTTCCTGATAATACAAACTGAACTTTACCTCAGTGTCACTCACTTACTCTTATGATATTATGTCTCTGTGTACATCCTAATTCAGCGCACCGCACTTTATATTGCTTACAAGCACACTGTACAGACATTGATTATAATAGAAGTGGGTATTTGTGTGTGTGTGTATATATATATATATATATATATGTATAAATGTATATATATATATACATCAATTAGGGACATTTCACTACATGTTGTACTTCTATAAATGTTTTTGTGACAAATAAAGAATTTTGAATCTTGATAAAGGATTTCTCTGGTGTTGTTCTGTAATTTATATTGCACAGCCTATTTATTTATTTGTTTGTTTGTTTATTTAATACTTATGTTTAAGTTTCTTGACAGGGTACAATATGCCCTGAAATATTTATGTTCATGTTGATCTGCAGCAACAATATGGACACACATAACTATCTTTATGAGTATTTAAATATCCTACTCTTAAGATCAATTTCATAGTTTAAAATTTCTTTTTTTAGTGTTGTTGTAATGGGAACAGTCTTATAAAGCAACCAAAGAGCTCAGCAAGAAATATTCTTTATGATTATGCAAAAACATCACAATATACAGTGATAAGTAGCATATACAGTTATATTTAGTATATTAGGAATGGGTTTGCTTTAATTTTTGTTGAAATGTGCAACATTATAAGGTCTTATGTGTTTATGAATTCATGATGTTGTGAGCTAGCTTATCATTAAATGTTAGCGCAATAAACTTATTTAGACTACTTACGATATTAGTCCTTTAAAAGTCCAGCATAGTCTGATCAGATACCATCTGACAAACAACAAGAGCCAGGCTGCTTTTCCTGATTGACTCTCTGCAAGATGGTAAGTGCTAATAGAAAGTAAATTGAAGAAATGAACAGTAAAGCAATTGGAATATCTCAAAGATTATTTGATCATTGTATTCCAATAATAACAAAAGGGGCAAAAATGAATTACAAAAAAAAAACCCTGAGTACAAATGGATTATTAGCGCTTGGCATTGATATAATGAAATGTCTCCCCCTAGTGAGAATTGGAGGAACATTTTGCCCATGTTAATTAAAGATAGGGATTTTTTTCTACATGATCCTATAGGTTCTTTCTAGGCCCAGGCCCCAGCCCTCCACCATGGTTAATGAAAATCAGATTAGTAGTTTTTATGTAATCCTGCTAACAGAGAAATCACTTGTTAAAAATCCTTTAATAAATAACTGGATCCTGATCATGACCTGGAGCTGCTCCAAAATGTTACGGGTTCTTGCCAGGCCCATACCCGACCCCTCCACCAAGTTTGATGAAAATTGGTTTAGAAGTCTTGTATAATCCTGCTAACAGACAAACAAACAAACAGATGCTGGTGAATACATAATCTCCCAGTCACGTGGAAGAGGTAATAAAGATGGAAAATTACTCAACAGCTGATTTAGATGGCCTTCCAGCTTGCTGCAGTATAAAACGCCACCAGGAGGCGGCGCTCATGAAGTATTCATCTGCTTTACTGCAGTGGCGCCTTTGTTGAGATTCATTCACCCTGCCCATTAATTCATTAAACGGGAAACCCTTTCTATCTTAACATTTAAGGCTGCATGTTCAATCAGGCTTACTCACTCACTCACTACACACTGTTCTCTACACAGTAACAACACTGGCAGACACCAAGAAGGAACTGACTGCTGGTAGATTTGGGACACTAGTGAGAGGTTATAATCTGAAAATTCAGATTGATCAATTCTTAAGGAGCAATTCAGTCAAGAAAGCTTTACTGACATAGATGTTACAGCAATTGATATTCAATATTTATACAATTATGGCTGCCTGAACACACAAAGGGAAAAAGAATGATATTGTAATTGTGTTGAACTGAAGTAAAGTGTATTATTTATAAGATATTTCTAGGTATCTTTTTTTATCAAAGTGGTTTATCATAGCAGGTGCGAATATCAGCAAAATTTGTTGTTAATAACAATATTATTAAATGATAATAATAATAAATATTGCTGCGGAAGGTCCTGGGTTTGAGTCTTGGGCTTGGCAAAGGTCGTTTCTGTTTGGATTTTGCATGTTCTCCCCATGCTTGCTTGGGTTTCCTTCAGGTACATAGTTTCCTCCCACAGTCCAAAGACATGCACAGGCTACTTGGCTGTTCCAAATTGCCCCTGGTTGTGAGTGTGAATGGTTGTGTGTGTGTTGCCCTGAGATGAACTAACACCTTGTTCAGGGTGTACCCCGCCTTCGCCCAGACTCGGTTGAGATAGGCTCCAGCCTCCCCGCCATCCTATTTGGATGAATTGCTTTGACAAATTAATGATATACAGCTGCAAACAGGGCTTCTCAGGGTCCAAGCAAAACGACTGATGATGAAGATGAGTGATGAAGGAATGATAAGGAGATGATGAACAGGCGTGATAATGAAGAAAAGTGATGATGATGATATGAGTGACAATGAGAAGTGATGAAGAGGAGTGATGAAGGAGAGTAATCAAGAGAGAATGAGTGAATTAGAGTGATGATATCAAAGAGATGGGTTGAAATGTGTGTGAACGGTTGTTTGGGTCTGTGTTAGCCCTTCAACAGACTAGAGATCTCTTCAGAGCTTCTCTCAGCTGGGCTTGACTCCAGTTTCTACCATGGCTCTGATGGATAAGGGGTATAGATGATCATTCAATTCAGTTCAATTCAGTTTTATTTGTATAGCGCTTTTTACAATTGACATTGTCACAAAGCAGCTTTACATAG
>JBCNYH010000013.1:19917792-19928650 GCA_039654325.1 Tandanus tandanus
TCTCTCTCTCTCTCTCTCTCTCTCTCTCTCTCTCTCTCTCTTTCTCTCTCTCTCTCTCTCTCTCTCTCTCTCTCTCTTTCTCCCTACACTCAACTTGTACTGCCACACACTGTTATTTTTACTGTGTTAGAAGACCATGTGATATAAAGGGAAGGGGTATTCAGCTCATATTTGGTCAGATCCTCGCTTACAGTATTTTAGTGTATAAATAATATGTTTATTTTTTGGTTATAAATACAGTTCGATTTAAAATGGTCATGTTTTGCACTGTGTTTAGAACATTTCAATTAGATTTGCATGTTCTTCTGATTATCTTCTCAGCGCAGATACAGTCAGTCCTTTGCCCTTCCTATCTTTTCTCATGAAAGTGAAATAGTATGCTGATTCCATTAGGAGAACGTGACCTAGCCTGATGCATCTGCTATTTCTGCACTTTAGCTAGCTGACATATGCCAGCTTGTGAATCACAAGGCGTTTGTGGTGACAACCTACCCTTTTATGAATGCTGGCAAAATGAAAACTTTTTAATTATAATTGTCAGTTATTTTTAGTGTTTTTAAATGTAGGGAAAAGACCAATACAAATCATTGAGCTGAGTTGTGTAGCTGTAAATAAAATGTTGTTATGGTCATTTAAAAAAAATATGTTGCTTTTAGAAGCCAATTTTTAAACATCTTTCATGCGGGAGAGGGCACTACTGCAAGAGGGGCAGCTTTTTGAAAGAGACAACAAAACACAGGTCACATCTTTTAACTCTGTAAAAGTGGAAAGGCAGATAATCACATTTCATTGTGGGATGTCACATGTAATGAGATAGACCATTTCTTCACTTGATGTTCTGTCTCTCTCTGTGATGATGACATCATCACCTGCTGATTGACCCACACTTTCTGTGACAACACACTACCACCCTGGGACATTTTGAAGTGATTTTCAGTTCACTTTAGCTGAATAAAAGATAACTCATTATGGGAAAACAACATTATTACTGAGGCGGCATGGTGGCGTAGTGGTCAGCACGTCTGCCTCCAAGCTAGAAAGGTCCTGGGTTCAAGTCCGTGGCTCGGCGAGGACATTTCTGTGTTGTGTTTGCATGTTCTCCCTGTGCTTGCATGGGTTTCCTTTGGGTACTCTGGTTTCCTCTCACAGTCCAAAGACATACACATCAGGCTAAATGGCTGTTTCAAATTGCCCCTAGGTGTGAATGTGAGTGTAATTGGTTGTAGGTGTGCGTTGCCCTGTGATGGTCTGGGGAGCTGAGGGTACCCCGCCTTTGCCCAGTGTCGGCCACGATCTCAATAGTAGAATAAGATGAGACAAGAGATCTTTATTGTCAAGGAACAATGAAAATCAGTGAAAATCTAAAACACGAAGAGCGCCAGGCCGCTGCCTCTGCCTGCGCTGCCATCTTGCTCAAGGATTAAAGGATTAAGCAGTTTTGGAAATGAGTGGCAATTAGGTTAAAATAATATTAAATAGAACATGTTCATGTTCTTTTGATTAAAAATAAATATAGTAATGTTTTTCTAAAGTAGAGATGGTAATGTTTAGTATTCACATTTTGGTTAAAACCCAATTTATATTTATTTATTTATCTTTATTTATTTATCTTTATTTTTCTAAAACATTTTGGCTGTTGTACAGTATGAGAGTCAGTACATCTACTGAAAACTACTTCCTTTAGTTAGACCCATTAAATCATGGTCTTCTCTGACACACACACACACACACACACACACACACACACACACACACACACACACACACACACGTGCTCTGTTTTGCTTGTTCTCCACCTCTGTTTTTCATTCTTCCCTCACATGTCCTCTGAGTGCAGTATGAAACACTCTTTGTGTATATGTGGGTGAGCTGGCTGAGCAGCAGGCCATGCACTCTTTCTCAACACACTGGTGTGTGAATTCTCATGCAATACTTTGGGGGCGTGCCAGCTCCTCCAGGAGAGCCGCAGACTTTTCCCGGAGTTGTGAGCTATAGTTCAACACAGTGTTCCCACCAAGTTCACTCTGTAGCACCTCCTGTACATTGTTTGTGTTGATTTTCGAGCTGCTTTTCGGGGCAAGTAGCCCAGTGCTGCCTTCAGGCGGGTATAAAAAAATGGGTGTTAGTCCACACCAATCTGTAAAAACAGGCTTTAATTGACAACCTGATGCTGCCTGTGGTTGTGATTATTTGTTTGTACTATGAAGTGTTTATAATGGAAATTAATGGAATACTCTAATTTTGTTTTGCTCCAGTATCCTTTGTGCAATAATGTGTGTGTGTGTGTGTGTGTGTGTGTGTGTGTGTGTTTTAAATCAGTTTGAGCTGCTTTTTTCCCTCAGATTTATTTTGTCCTGTGCCATGCTGAACTAACTTGAGATCAAAAAATGAGCCTGTCTTTGTGTAGTTGCTTGATCTTCGGCAGTTCACTTGTATTGTTGGCATTGTTCCACCTATTGTGGCCCTCCCCTGCTCTCCAAAATTCACTTGATGTTTTATCTGTCCCTTTCCTCATTATAAGCTCTATGTCACATATTGCCACCTCATGTGACTCACATAACACTTCTGCCCCAAAGACATTTTGTACCCTATAGAAAACAAAAGAATGCAAATGAGCCTTTTCCTTTCCCCTTCAGTGTGACTGGTGGAAGTGGGCGGCCCTGGCATGGACCACTGGCTTGAAAGCTCAGCCCTCATTACACATGGCCAGGATCTCAGCCCCTCCCTTCTTTCTGATAGGCTGGAGAGGCATGTGTTTACATGGTTTCTCTTCCCCTTGCTGCTCAGCCAGGCCCTTTATACAGGAAGAAAGACTTTCATGCTTTATGAAAACAAGCTCACTGTCAACACTCTGTAAAACAAAGAGCTTGGAGTTGTTCTTTGTCAGTTTTGGCTTTATTTTAGTTATATTTTTATTATACCTTTAGTGTGTAACTGGCTGTTTTTTTGATGCTATATGTATTTTCCTAACATTTGGACAATCACCATGGTGGAATTTGTGCTGAACCGTGCTGGATTTTGTTTTACATGATCCAGGCAGGCGCAGCCCTCTTCAGGCCAGCACCCAGTGGTGTCCCCTCGAACAGAGACTACCCCGATCCCTGTGCCCACTCAGGTGCGTAACTACCAGCGGATCAAGCAGAACCTCTCCAGCAGCCCCACCACTACCGTCTACGGCTCACCCAGGTGAGAGGCTTTGCACTAGGGCTCAAATGTTGGGTCAAGCACTATCTATGTGAGCTGTGCCCTAACGGATCCTTTGCTTTACTGGTTTGGTTGTATACCTTCATTTTTAACTACTTAATGCATGATACTGAAAAAGCTTAGTGTTCAGGGATCATCATATTTATCATCATATTTGTGTGTGTGTGTGTGTGTGTGTGTGTGTGTGTGTGTGTGTGTGTGTGGCGTGTGTAATAGTCAACAGCAGTTAAAAAGAGGAAGAAAAAGAAAGATGCAGCTTTTGTTTGCATGTCGATCGTCTCTGTTTAAGGCTGGTTTGGTTTAGGCAGGTGGCCAGAGGGAGCTTAGAGATTAATCCTGCTGCACCTCCACCTCCACCACAGCCCCAAATCAGTGCCTGCTGCCAGGCTACAGCTGCTGCCCCACTTCCGTTCTCCTGATTGCGTCTCAAACAAGGATTAAACACACCACCCTAGACTCTTATGAGTACGGCTTCACACTTGTCCATAGACCACACTGCCAGTGGCTGTGATCAAGAAATCTGTGTACCAGCATGAATGGCACGGCTGCCACCAGGATTTAACGAGTCATGTTTGTTTTCCATTGTCACTGGGATATCTGTACAGAATTTCTGACAGGTTGTAGCAGGACAGATTAAAAAAACGTTCTGAAAGGTGCTAGCACTTGTCTGTAAAAGGAGTTTGAAAGGATATTAGGTGTGGTAAGTTAAAGAAAAGACAAAAGAAGGATGGATGCCTGAGGACTGTGAACCTCTGAGCTTTCTGTATATTTGTGTGCTTTGGTTTTAGTGTCTGACATGTTGCATGCCAATTACAACATGATTTATGCAGGTGAATATGGTCAGATCCATGAATTTTGAATGGTAATGGTGCACATGGTGCATTTATGGAAATGTGCTTTCAAAATGACAAGATTTTGTATAGTTAATGTGATAGTAAACACTAAATGTATAAGCCAGCATTAAAGTTAGAAAATTATAATGCTGAATATCTGTACCAGTTATATTTTTATTAATTCTAATCTAGAGTATGATGTTTAATGTGATTGTAATATCATAATCATATTGTGTTGTGTGGCTGCAGGTCTGGTACAGTGCGCCGCTCCAACACCAGCCCTATGGGATTCCCAAAAGCTGCCTCCGGCTCCCCGAGCCCTGCTGATGCCGCCCAGACTGTGGGTCGAAGACTCTCCACCGGTAGCTCTCGTCCCTACTCGCCGTCTCCATTGGGTAAGAACGTTTGTTGCTCTCTCCATTGTATCTCTCCTTGTCTTCTTTCCTGTCTTCTTTCTGTGAATTATTTTGTTTTTATTTGGAATTATTTTTCCATGAACCTGCTTAATGTGAGTAAAGAAACTATGCATTTCGAAAAGTCTCAAACAAAACACAAACTTTTTGCATGAGGGCGTTTTCAAACAATTAAAAAAAAAGCAAAAAAAAAAATTTGTTTTCTAAGCCGCTTAATCGTAATTAGGGTCATGGGGAGGCTGGCGCCCATCTCAGCTGACTCTAGGAGAAGGTGGGGTACACCCTGAACAGCTCGCCAGACCATTGCAGGGCCAACACACACAACCTTTCACACTCACACCCACACCTAGGGGTGATTTGGAGCAGCCAATTAGCCTACTGTGCATGTTATTGGACTGTGGTAGGAAACCGGAGTACCCACAGGAAACCCACACAAGCAAAGGGAGAACATGCAAACTCCACACAGATACGTCCGAGCCCGGAAATCGAACCCAGGCCTTCTTGCTGTGAGGTGGGCGTGCTAACCACTACGGCACCGTGCCTCGATAAATACGTTTGACACATTTGAAATGGAAATGATATGGTTTTCTGCATTCAAGTCACATGAAGAGTAAATGGAAATGCTACCTTTCTGGAAAAATAGCCCACTCTGAGAGCTGTTGTGAGAGTAGAACACAGGTTTAATTGTATAACATCACTTAGTCACTTAATGGAAAGTCTCTCTCTCTTTCTCTCTCTCTATTTCTCTCTCTCTCTCTCTCTCTCTCTCTCGCTCTCTCTCTCTTTCTTTGTCTCTCTCTCTTGCTCGCTGTCTCAGTATTTGTAGTGGTTAACAGGAAGCTGAGCACTTTTTTGCAGGAGGAGGCTGTTTGCATTAGCATGCATCATGTCCTGACATGTCTGTCTGTGTCTTTTGTTCAGTGGCTACTATTCCTGAACAGCTGGGCCACTGCTGTTGTGGACATCCCCACAGCCACGAAGCACGCAGCCGCAGCTCATCTGGTGGTAAGTGGACCACGTGCCGTTTGACCAAGAGGGACAACTTTTTCCTAAAGCCCTTTTAAGATTCCCATGAGACTTCTTTTGAATTTCCACCATAGTAACTAAGGCAGTTTAGTTTCTGGTTCTTAGTTCCTGGAACCATTTAATTTCACAGTGAACTTTTGTGTCAACCAGGAAGGACAATAAACTACAGGGTGGGGTCACCGTACTGTTTCAGATTATCTTTTTAAAAATCACACTGTATTGCTTACTGTACTCTATACACTCCATACACTGTATGTGTTCATTCAGCTGTAAGAGTATTAATGAGGTCAGGTACTGATGTCGGATAAGACGTCCTGAGGTACAGTCAAGGCTGAGCAGGCCACTTGAGTACTTTCCCTCCAACCTTGACTTTAATTTGTGCACACTGACATTATAAATTGAATGTTGCCACATATAAAGAGAAGCACATCCAACTTTGTGGCAACAGTTTGGGGAAGACCCACATAAGGGTAGGATTGTCAGGTTTCCACAAACTTTTATAATATATCTCAGGGTCAATAGTGTATTTACATCACAAAGCAAAATTCTCAGATCCACTGCATAGAATAAATGACTCTTGCAGTTGTACATAACAATCATGGTCTTTGCAGGTTAGTGGAAATGCCTCCCAGGAAATAATGTGAGTTTATAGTATTGGTTATGAACTCTACACACTGGAGTACAGTCCATAGTTTGAAATCATAGAGAATGAACTCAGTAGCCTCTTCTGCTGCAGTGTCATTGGCAGTCCCCTGAAGTTTTTAGATTTCATATGGATGGTGGCGCCATCTAATGGGCATAATACCCAGAGTCTCAAAATTGCTAGAAAATGGAAAAACACTTAAATATTTTAACTCACTCATTTGCTTTACTGCTTAATTCTACTACTAAGATTACAGGGAGGTTGTGCCTATCTTATCCTACACCGGGTGAAGGCGGGTACACCCTGAACAGCTCACCAGACCATCACAGGGCAACACACACAACCATTCGCACTCACATCCACAACTACTGGCAGTTTGGTACAGCCAGTTAGCCTAATGTACATGTCTTTGGACTGTGGGTGCAAACTGGAGTACTCGGAGGAAACCCACACAAGCACGGGGAGAACATGCAAACTCCACACAGAAACACCGGAGCCTGGGACTTGAATGTGCTAACCACTACACCAGTATTCAATATTAGGACAATTAAAAAAAATAATCATGAAATTCAATTGCACTTTATTCTGATGGCTAAATTCAGCAAGGTTGTTGTGTTTAGTTACTCCCTTACATTTCTTGTATTTTATTTTGTGTAATTGTCTTGTTTTTCTCGCTGCAAAACAAATTGTCCCTCAGGGAGAAGTGAAGTTAGAAGCAAGTAAATTTATGAGTGAGATTCATTTTAATGTTAACTAGATGCCTTTTATTTTATTTTGTTTTCCAGGTTCCTTTGTGCCCTCATCTCAATTGCTTGGTGCCCGTCTCCAGAGCGCACCCACCCTGATAGATGTCTACCAAAACAAGCAGAAGCTATACAAGCAACTCTCCGATCCTGTGCAGCCTACTGCCTTAGCTTATCCTCCTACCCACTCACCGCAGCTTGCACGGCCTGGCAACCTGGGCACCTCTCCCACCAAGCACCTTGGCTCCTCCCCTCGCTCTTCTGATTGGCTACAGAAATCTCCTTTGCCCACCATAATTGGCTCACCAACTAAGGTAATCTTGATAAAAACTTAATACATATGATTAGGTTTGTACATTTACGGTAATAGACTCATAGTGTTTTAACCTGTCCTTGTTTTCCAGACAACTGCTCCCTTCAAAATCCCTAAAACACAGGCCTCGTGCAACCTCATGGCCCTGGCTTCTCAACAGGGCATAGTGGACAGCCCAAATTCCAGTAAGATGTCTACTGATGCCAGAGAGATCTGCCCACATCACTGGTCACCATGTCCCAGCAGGCGCCACTCAGCTTCTGAGAGCTCCAGAACGACCTTTGGGAGGTAGAAAGAATAGAAAATTCTACTTTTTCTTTATTCATATTTATTCCCTTCTCTGCTACATTAGTTGATACTCAAAGGGATGCTTTCATGGACCCTCCAGCTGAAATACTCACAGAGTAGAGTGTACAGTATATGAACTTTATTATGAGTTAACCATTTGTAACACAGGCTAATGATAACTGAAATTAGCTTTTCAGGCATTTATTATATATTATATGTCCATGGAAAGTAAGAAGCTGAAATGGAAGACATGTGTTGCAAAATTGTGCCGAGAGAGCAGCATGTATGTGGGGATAAAGTTAGAGGGCTTGGAAAATACACCGTACATGGATGTGGGCAGCTTGGACTCTCACTCTGATGGGAGAAGACAGTCAGACAAAAGAGAGACAATACAGTTCCAGTCATTTTCAGTACAGGTGCTGATCTCATCTCATTCTACGCTACAGAATATGTATTTATGACCTGAGTATGCCTTTTCTCTTCAGGTCTGTGAGTGCAGGGCGTTTGTCAGAACAGCCTGTGAGAATCACTCTGGGAGGACAAACGTACCAGGGCAGTACAGACAGCCTCAACACAGAGAGACCTATGGACACAGGTAACACTTCAGTGACACTACATAATAATAACATGGAGTTATTGTAATGGAATACAGAGTTAGATGATATTTGGCTAATCAAACTTTGCCTACACTGATCTAGCTTCAAAAATAATTTGGAGTCAATATAATAAGAAGCTGAGCTACCACAAAACATTCGATGATAAATTAAAGAAAAGAACATAAAAAAACCATAAACAAGTAAATGATGGCAAAAAGGGCAGAAAATTTATAAATATGTAGCTTTCTTCATCTCTTCTGGTAATATTAATGCTGCTAAGGCTGATGTCCAAGACTACTTTTTACATGTACATTGCTTATTAAGTTGGACTCGCTTATATTAAGGCCTAAAGCACATTTTAGTGTGACATTTTGACCTAAAAAATATTTTCATAATAGGGGACTTATTTCTAGTCATAAGTAAGCCTCATACATCATATTTTTAGAAAAATAATGAATTAAAGTAAAGTACCATATACCAGATTTGCAATTTTAGTCCCATCTTCAGAGAAGATTTATAAATTTATAAATCACCCTTATTTTTGGCACTAATAAAAAAAAGTATTCCATTTTTAGGTCTAGTGCATTGGCTATTTTTACCTATATATTATAAAAATAAATTGGCAAGTTTTTGAGCAAATATCTCTGTAAATTTTGAAATTAATGCACTTTTTGCTATGTATAATAGGGTAAATTTAGAAATAATTGATTTATAATTTTTGCCAGTTCTGTTCCTTTGATTATTTTGTGCATGTTTTGAGTTTATTTTGTGGACCCAACCCTCTTGTAATAGACTGCCAAGTTTCATCAGTATAACTGCAATAGTTCCTCTGTCACAATGTACTATGCGAAGGAGTTCAAATATCTCTTTGACCGTTACGATTACGACATGCACAGTAATGATGTTCATTTCAGGTTTCACTTCCATGCATTATATATATTTGTGGAAAATTGCTAAGAAACAACATATTTGTTTAAAGAGCTACAAAATAATAGCTTAAACCTGGTAATTTCATTAAATTCAATGTTGATATTATAGCGGTAGGGCCTGGACATATGAACAAATGGTCTCTAAAATTGTTTTTCCAGTGGTGAAATGATGCTGAACAGAACAGTTCTGGATTTAATTTTGTGTATACTGAATGCCCTAGTACCAAATACTTTGTAATTAAAATCAAATCAGTAATTTTTTGCATAAGCATAGAGAGTCTTTTTTACCATTATGGTTGCGACATGCACAGAATGATCTTGGTTACTTCAGATTTCACATATTGGATGCCATTATTAGTTTTGATAAAAATGTAATTAAGCAAAAAATAATATGCAGTAACAAGTATGGCTGTAATTTCACAAAAAACATTTTCTAAATATTGATTCCCAAAGTGCTGCATCTCTGAAATTAGTGGGTGAATTTCCACGAAATTTGGAATAGATATTTGTCAGATCAACCTACATAAATAAAAGTTATTTTAAGATGAGTGCATACAGGAAATATTAGTTTAATTCATTGGCATTGCTCTCGGCCTTACTAAACTAAACATCGGATGGAAATCCATTCTTAAACAATAGAGTAAACTATGTATAATTTCAGCTGATGGGTACAACACACACCATTGTTTACATTTAAATTTTTATCTTTAGATATGTTTATAAACCCACCATCTGCCTCATCACTCTATATGATATGTTACTTTTACAAATCCTCTGTGTGTGTCGACTATATCAGGAAATTTACATTCAAATTGCACTCAAAGGATAAACACTGGCTCACCTGCTAAGTGGCTACGCACTTATTGAATGGCCAGGAAAATAAGGTGTTAGGTTCTTTACTCGATTTATTTAGTGTACCCTGAATTAGGGAAATTTAATTAAGAAAAGAGAAAGACGATTGCATTAGACACACCTCCCCCTCTACCTCCACTCAGAGGTACCTCACAGGCCTGAGAGACCATCGAGGATGCAGACTCAAGCACATTCAACCATGTTCATCGATTTATTTTTCAATTTTCAGCGTTTTAATACACCGACATCATTGTATGGTAAGGCAACAGAGGACTGGTCAGTCTGAACAAAGCGTCATGTGCAGTTGAAAGGGGGTAATCCAGTTGAGCTGGATTCACACAGGAAGCAACGAGTGACAAGTGACCATGCAAAGTCAATGATCACCACCAAAATGAGTGATGAGAGGTGAAATTTTCTCAAGAGATGCGAAGTGGACAAGCGCAGAGTTCTACTGAGCTGAATTCTCACGCGAGCTTAAAGATACCATTATTTGACAGATGCCACCAAACACTGAGTTCCCCAAAACCTTTTCTTATTTGCTTCCATAGTCTGTGTAAAATAGGCGATTTCATGTGCAGTTCAGCAGCAAAGCGATCCACGTGTCTCTCTTGGCTCTTCCTGTGTGAATCCGGCTTTAAAAAGCTTTCAACTGCACAGGAACGTTTACTCCACGTGGACCATTATTTCATATTTACAGAAATATTCAAAAAGGGGGAGGATTGCTCCTATCAATAAGTCATTCCACAGAATCTCTGCTGCTGTACATCGTTAATCTTATGTAGGGTTTCATTGATCTTTTGTCCTAAATCTCATTCAGTATGTTGCCACATCTAAAAGCTTCTCCTGCACAGCTTGTGTTCTGCATGGGTCTCTATGGTTGGCTTTTGGCGTGTGTAATGCTGCCCTTGGTCTTGGCCTGAGTTTGTCAGTGACCCCTGTGTTGTGCGTGTGTGTGTGTGTGTGTGTGTGTGTGTGTGTGTGTGTGTTTGTGTGTGTGTGTGTGTGTGTGTGTGTGTGT
>JBCNYH010000013.1:19994547-20011614 GCA_039654325.1 Tandanus tandanus
TATTGTGCACTGCTGTCGGCACTGACTGCACTTGCACTTCCGTGAAAATGTTCTTGTTTAGTCTGGTTTTTCTTCTTGAGGAGAACTACATTTTCCAATACCACTGAAAAGACAGTTAGTTATATTATAGCTGTTTCTTTACTGAAAATAAATGCAAACATTTTCTGAGCTCCACTTTTAGGCAATTCCTGAACCATTCAAACAATGCAGTTGGATATTATCAAGAATATTACACAAAAGTAGTGTAAACAGTACTTTAAAGCAGAGGCATCATTACCATGTCAAATATAGATCAACATAAATCCCACTTCAGTGCATACTAAATGCAAGCATCTACATGCTAAAGTAATGAAGTCACAGAAATACTAACCCAACAGAGCTCACTCAAACAACATAAGGAGTTTAATCATGCCATGTCACAGACCTGGAGGTGTTTTTTCGGACCATAAACACAGCTCATGGTCAGCATGTTCAGTACTTAAACCAAAACCCTCAGGCATGTCTATATTTACCCGGGAATATGAGCAGATAAGGGCTTGTGGTGTCCGATATGGCCGAAGTGACACCTTAAGTCGAACTACGAGTCCCTTCTCAGCTAAACTCAGCCTATTCACAACACCCACGATGCTTAAAATGTGTAGAATTTAGTGCATTCTTCTCTTTCTAGCTTCAATTTTAGTGCAAATAAAAACAGTACATACCATATGAAGCACTGGTTCAACAATAAAATGCTATTAAAATTATATTCATATTAATTGCATAACTCAAATGACTAGCATTCACTCAGAAACCTTTGCAACAGCTGGATACACATATATCATAATTTTATAAAAGAATTTTATTTACTAATATATTGTTTACATAAGATATTTATTCTTTGTTTATTATTTGTGATCAGTGCTGGTGTAGGAGACAGGTGGTGGGTTTAGGTGAAGGGGTACCTGCTGTACGTTGAGCACGTTCTCAGTTCCAGCCAGTGGAAAAACAGAGGGTGCAGCTCGTCATACGTCCCATCCACCTTTTAGTGCTCAAACCTGGGGAATTAAACTACAACAACAATACAACACGCAAACATTTAACAAAAGACATGTTACAAGTCCATGATACAAGGTAAATCTGCAGTAGCACTACAAATGCAGGTTATATCGATATAAACCCTCTGTATAATGTGACAGAATAGCACGATTCATGTTGAGAACTTGGCTGGAATAGTAATAGGAAAAATATTCCAAAAATGGTACTCAAAAAACAAATAGTAGATTTTAAGATACGGTACAAAGTACAGCAATACTATACAGACTGGCTTTGTGGCTCACCAGTGTGGCATTGTGTAGTTAGACGGTGTGTGGCTGTAGACGCTGTTGCCTCAGAGTGAGAAGACCAAGAGGATTGCATGTACACAGTGATCCAGAATGCCAGAGATCATGTTACCCTGATGATAAATATAGCTGTTGCCTACAGCCTCACTCGGTCAGTCAACACTTAGTGGCATTCCAATCAGCTCTTAAAGGACAAGCATTGATACTTCTTATGGGCAGATGGGTTCTGAACTAATTCTTTCTCCCACATTCTTGGTACAGGAAAAACAAGATCCATTCTTTTGTCATTGTTGTTGCCCATCCATCACATCAGTCCTTACCCAAGATTCTTTTACTTCAGCACAAACAGCAGATCGACAAGTGGACAGGTGCTGACGGGAATGAGATTCAGCTTTTTCAGCCTTTTTTTCTTCTTTCATCTACCTTTTCTGTAGAAAAGAGTGGGCTAAAATGTCTCCACAGCAATGTCAAAGACTGATCTCCTGTTGTGGGAAGCATTTGATTGCAGTTGTTGCTGCTGAAGGTAGTTTACAGGACTAAACTTGGTGGGGGGTTTTCAGGCCACCGCACATAAAATCAACGAGGAAAATAATTCCACAAACTCCTCACAGATCTGCCAATAAACTTCACACTCACCTGATTGAGAATGTAAAGAGGCGAGTCTACTTGAGACAGCAACACATTGACAATCATATTTCTTGTCTATGATTAGTTTTCAGGAGCGTTATGTATATATAGTGCAGCTTAGCAACGCATGGTTATTACTAATAAATATCTCTGATAATAATATTTCATAAACATACACTGCATTCAGTTAAAATGCAGAACTGGTATTGTATTGTTGATATGGTGAAAGGTTGCAGCTACTGGACTTACACCTTCAGAATAAACACTAGCCTTTAGCATCACGTTCCCTCCCAAGTTATTTTACTTTAACAATGTGAAAATGGTGTATTATCAAATATTGTAACACTACTTAATGGTTTATGCCATCAAATATCAACAAAACATTGCATTAATTAAAATATTCTTCATTCTTTTTCTATTCTGTATTCTTAGATAGCGGTTGTGCTGTATTGTTGATATTGTGCGGTCTTGAATTGATGGACCAGAAGGTAGATTTCAAAACTGAATAAAGAAAAATAATTTTTTTTGTGTGTGTTTTTTTAAAGGTAGTCATTGGGGAATGCCAAATGTTCTATATGTAAATGAGTTTCTGCACAGTATTTCTACTTAGTGGTAATACTACAGTGCTGATAAGTTCCCAAAATTGTTCAATAATTTTCTACTTCAGCAGTTCAAAGTCACTTGATTATAATATCATGGTGCACTAATACATTATCCTTTTTATTGGGGTAACTAAATAACAATTGTTCACCTCAGTCGAGGTGAATGTCACTGAATAATCCTTGAGACGGAAAATCAAAGCACAAATTTTTCAGCAAAATCCTCCAAGCCTGAGGTGAAAAATTGTTTTAGTATTGACTACATGAGAACATAAGAAAAGCAGTTAAAAAAAGAATTTTTTTTTTTACTTAAATTTTTTTTTTTTTTTTACATTTTAAAAGCATGACAGTGGTCACTTGCACTCCATTACAGCATATTATTAAAGTTTTAGAAACGTAAGGAAAGCATGTCGTGTAATTGCATTTTGCTCAATTTCTCCGATTTCAGAATCTGAGAAATTCCTGAGATCTCAAATCATGAGTTTTTTCCAACATTTTAATTCAAGAATTATACCGAGCTTACAGGTGGATACTGGATATCAGTAGATACTACACTAAATATCATCCTCAGTGAATAATGCTTAAATCAAAATGATGGTCCACTGAAAGGTAGTCGGTTGCAAATTAAAAAAAAAAATTCTGTCGATTCAATTGATTGACTGATAAGCATACAAGTCAACAATATTTTTAATTAACTAAACGATTGTTTTTCTGCAAAGGCAAATCAAAAGACACGCACCAGAGTCCTTTACCATACATGAAAGGGGCCTAACCTCCTGGCTGGATCGTGGTGTTACATGGAGCACCACGATTGTGCAATGCGCGATTTTTGTTGGACTTAGGGAAGTCCAGGGAAGTCTACTTTGGAAGTCTAGGCACGTCATTCTGGTAAGTGCATGCTATGGTCAACTAAGGCATGGTTTCATGTGTTCAGCACCTGTACAAGGTCAAGGTGACCAGTTTCCTTTAATCTATGCCTAAAGTTCCCTTTACCTCGCACTGTTGATGTGGGCTAAATTCCAAATTCCCACCTTTGTAATAGAGTAGTGCACTAGACAGTGTATAGCAGCAATTCATACATTATAGAGGACACTTCTACGGGAAGCACACGGACATTTGGGCTTTGACCATCAAAACTCCTTCATACTGAGTTATCATGTAATTATAATGTTATTGTACCTGTCACCGGTAATGTTTTACTTAAAATAGGTGACAAATATCAGTCAAATAAAAATAAATAATTTATTCTGTTTATTTACCTCAAGAGTGCACAAGCCTGCCTAGTTGGGAATAATGTATCATTGATTACAGAGAACAAGCAGATCATGCACATGCAACAATAACAGTGAACTGTGGTTTATTTGGAACTAAACTGAAACACAGAAGAAAGGCTCACAGACCACCACTGAGACTCGTGCATAAACAAACAAAAAATATTATTAAGACCAGCAGACAGCAGACAGTTAACAGTTCACAGAGTAAAGCTGAAACTTGAAGTAAGCATGGGAGCCCCAGTACAGGTGCAAAACTTTAAGACAGAATAATTGGAGGTGAGGCGGAGACATCTCTCTCTCTCTCTCTCTCTCTCTCTCTTATCCCTTACACGTTATATTAAAAGACAGGAAATTTTACTTAATGTACCTGATTACTGACGATTAAAAAAAAATTGCAGTTCGTAGTATTAAGTTAGTTATTTAAGTATTTTTTTTTTTTTGGTTTTGTAGGCCTATGTTGACATTGAATACTGGGGGCAACTGTAGCCTAATGGTGAGAAAAGCGGCTTTGGGACCGAAAGGTTGCTGGTTGCACCTTCGCTTCCTCCACCTTCATGGCTGAAGTGCCCTTAAGCAAGGCACCTAACCCCCAACTGCTCTCCGGGCACCCCAATGTGTGGCAGCCCACTGCTCCGAGGGTGTGTGCTCAGTGTTTACATGTGTGTGCTCACTTTGGATGGGTTAAACACAGGTAATGCTGTAATCCATTATGGGATTAATGAAGTACAGCAAAATAAAAAAAGGCAAAAAATAGGATATTATGATGTCTAATAATAAACAAACAATTTAAAATGCGAACAACCAATTTATAGTCAGGAGGTTGTCAGGTGGACAGCCTGCTTTTCCATTCTTATTCTGAACACTGGGTATATATGCAGACACTAAAAGACAAACGGTCTTGAGCTCCCATGGCTGTCAGTGAGCAACTATAACGCCTTTAACCTTTTGACACACTATATGTATTGAATTTTTCCACATTTATAAGAAATTTAAAAGTCTCTGCAAAGGTCTTAGGCACCCTAGGTTTTTTTTTTTTTTAACTTTACAATTTTTATATTTTTTAAACAGATTTTTATTTTAGGACTTATTTTATGACTTATTTTATCAGTTGACAGTACAAAAAATATTTTAGATTTCCAAATATTCTTTATGTTACACAAATATGTCTGAAAGTCAGTAAAAACTGCAGCATATTATTCAAAGAGACCAAATTTCGGACAAATATAATAAAAAAAAAAAACATTATTAAGGCTGCTGGGGTTTTCTGCAAACATAAGAAATGAAGCCAAATTACTTTCTAAATAAATAATAAAAACTTACCAGATAATTTCTGGATAAAAACTACACAAATTGCATGCTCTCCCTGTGTTTGCGTGGGTTTCCTCTAGGTACCTCCCACAATCCAAAAACATGCCCTTTAGGCTAACTGCCATTTGCAAATTGCCAAACTGCGATGGTGTTCAGGGTGTACCCCGCCTTCGCCCAGTGTCGGCTGAGACAGGCTCCAGCCTTCACCCTAATAAGATTGTGCTGTTTGGAAAATGAGTGAGTGAGAACTACACAAATTGTACATGAGACTACTTTTTCATATGTTATTGTTTACTGGTATGTTTTTAAAAGGTGGAAACATTTCTTTTTGTTATTTTTGAAGGCATCCTTTTGCTCGATGGCGTTTCTTGGCATGTAGACTTTTGTACAGTACTGTACATGTGTCTCAGGTACAACTTGCCTCATCCTTTACAAACCCAGGTCCAGGAGGCAGTGCAGGAGGGTGATGATGATGATGATGATGATGATGATGTGCAGGTAGATGAATGAATGCACTGCATCCAGACAAACTTGAAGCAGTATAAAAGCTTTGCAGCAGCAGCAGCAGCAGATATCAGTGGGGTTGTTTGGGGGGGGAAGTCTTTAATAGAAATCCAGCAAAACAAGAAAGTGCAGTGCAGTAAAATAGCATGAATGGTGGAATTAATGAAAAACTCCACTAAACCCGGTGTGTACTCGGTTTCCCAGACAGTTAACAGTGTTAAGAGATGAATTAAAAATGGTTCTTATATTATGACCAGATATAAAACAGTACAGGCTCGAATTCACTTGATTTTATCTGCTAGCTAAGCCCAGCTATAATAAAAGGGGAAGCTAATCACACACCTATGTTTAGCTAGCAGGCTAACTGTAAACCGTGGGAAGAAGAATGTGCAGCACAGCATTACTCACCACACAAAGTGCACTGTATCATCATCATCCTCCTCCTGTTCTCCTCCAAACACACCTCCCTCATGCTCTAACCCCGCATTACACTCTCGCACAAAGCCAGAAAAACAAACACAAACGCTCTTCAACTCGACACATTAATACACCAGTAACACACTTCAACACGCTGGCTTTTCTAAAAGAAATAATAATAATAATAATAAGGATTCCAGGCTTTTGTATCCTGATAACGGTCCTCTCACTTTAACTCTGACGTCAGCTCCCCGTCCGAAAGGTTGATTGGTTTAAATCTTTCACTCAAACGACAATCTGTAGCCCCCGCCCACAAGATCACCCTGGTGACAGAAATAAACACTGCATTGTTCTGTCAAGTGCTCCAGTCTGAAATATCTGAAGGATCATTATGGAGAAATGGTATTTAATACTGTTACTGAGAGATACACAAGTTTGTAGAAACCTGACCATGACACTGTAGGCTGTTTTCGTCCCACTTTGCTGTTATAAAAACCTCCACTGATCTCAGAAGATATTTTGAAGCATGGACGCAGGGATTCATTCTCATTTAGCTACAAGAGTGTTAGTGAGGTTGGGTGAGGAGGTCTGGGGTGCAATCAGCTTTCCTGTTCTTCCGAAATGCATTCAGAGGGGTTGATGTCAGGGCTTTGCCCAGGCCACTAAACTCTTTTCACCTCCAGCCTTATCAAACCTTTTCTTTACTATCATTCTGGAACAGTTCCAGTGCTACAACATACAAAGATATCCTGTACAAGTCTGTCCACCAGGCGGCATGGCGGCATAGTGGTAAGCTTGTTCGCATCACAGCAAGAAGGTCCCGGGTTCAAGTCCCGGCCTTGCCGAGGACGATTCTGTGTGAAGTTTTCATGTGCTCCCTGTGCTTGCGTGGGGTTACTCTGGTTTCCTCCCAAAGTCCAAATACATGCACGTTAGCCTAAATGGCTGTCCCAAATTGCCCCTAGGTGGGAGTGTGAATGGTTGTGTGTGTGTGTTGGCTCTAAGATCGGCTGGCAAGCTGTTCAGGGTGTACCCCGCCTTTGCCCAGAGTTGGCTGAGACAGGCTCTAGCCTTCCCATGACCCTAGTAGGATTAAGCGTTTCGCCAAATTAATGAATGTATGAATGAACTCCATAATTTTAGCTTTTTGGCAACGGTCCAGCAAAGACCTACAATTGGGTGTGATTGTTAGGTGTCCATGTACGCATGGGTCATATAATGGTAAATGGTATATAATAACAAGCCCATGACCTGTGATTAATGCTTTTTAAAACAAGGTTAGTGCAACTTCTTGGTCAAATATGAAGCCATATATTCATTTACAGCATTCATTCATTCATTAGCAACATTAAATTAGGCTACAAGTTTACACTTGTTTATATTTTCGGTAACTGAACAATTCACTAAAAAGATACTGCAGGCACATGACTGCCCAAGTAGCATTAAAAAAACCTGCATGCTAGTTATAAATTAAAATAAATAATAAACTCGGACTGGAAGCCAGGGGTTTTGCCCATGGTTCAGTAATGGACACATATGGGTGCATATGACAGGCAATGCCAAATGTGGTAAAATACATTTCAGATTTATAAAGCTCTCTCAGAAATTCTGTTTATTTCCCTTCAACCCTAGTACAATTTTTTTCACCATTCAGAAAATCACTGATGACTCAATGCAAGCAGATTGAACAGAATGTATTAACAGCGTATTATTTAACATGCATGTGAATTGGTGTGTAGGGGAAGCAAATACAAACCAGTCATGTTTGAATTGAAAATCACACTGTTGTTTATGCATGGAATAAATCAATCAGATGGGTTTTCAGTGCTCATGTTAATAGAGAATTTATAGGTTGTCTTTAGGGGTACAATATATTGTTTGAGACGTTTCATCATATACATTTCTCATAAACAGATAATAAAACTTCTTTTAATAGTTAAGGTTTAGGAACAGTGACAAAAGGCAAACTAAACATGGCTCAGAAGTAAACACATCAATAATTACTATGAAAAAAAATGTAATTAATTAATTTAAGAAAACAAATGAGACATATAAAACATTTACCAAACAAATTAACACATTTTTACAAATGCCTCCTGCTAATGTAAATGAATAATACATAAACACAATCAGCGCAGTAGCCTATTCTGCATTTGCATCCATTACATGATAGTTTTACAGACCTTTTCATTTTAATGTCTATTCTCAAACACTTTAAGTGTAAATTTAATTTTGCACTTTTGTGGCTTCAACAAAGATGTATTGGGTACAAACATGGCAACTCTGTATATGATTTTATGTCATTGAACAATCTATTTACTTACAGCTGAACTAGGTTAACATTTGAATCCTAAAAGGTCTGCTCTAAGTACTTTTTTATTGTTTAAAGGGAAACTTGCTTTATATAGACAAGTCACTTCAGTAAATACTCTACAAAGCAGTTAGCATTTTCTCTCTCTTCAAATATGATTATGTGGTTATACAGATTATTTCAAATGTCAATTAATTCTCTAATCAACTACTCACAGCAGTACTATTATATGCAATCTATAAGTTACAAAAAATGACGACACACGTTACTTTGTCATTAAATATGATTTGAAGAATTTACTCCTAACCATTCTGAAAAAATTAAATTAAATAAAACACAACGGTGTACAAGTCACCACAGTGCACCATGCTTCGGTTCATTGGGATTCCTAGCTAAAATTCCAAGATTTGCTCGTCACGCAGAATTCCATGTACCCACTAAGCTTGGAATTACCAACATTGAACTTCAGTCATCAGTCTAATGACTACAAAGATGCAAGAACAGTATCTGTCATCAATAATATAAACACAGTGTTTAACTGTTTGATTATGGTCTTTATATCATAAACTTGATTAACTCTGGAATAAAATTTTTTATACTAGAAAAACAAACTTCTAGTGCTCAACAAGGAGAATACTATGCTGTAGTCAATAATTACATTAATACAATAATGGTAAGTAAAAACAATTGCATTGACATTAAAATATAATTCATTTTGTAGACCTGCGATCAGTCTAAGAATTGCAGTTTTCGTCTTTATCTCTGGGAAATGAGTACTAATCCTAAAGCACTGATCTACTGCATTTTGACTGTAATTGTTATAATTTGCCAATTAAATGCTGTCATTATATAAATGCAAATTGTCAAATTCTGATATTAACAGTGATGTTGGAAAGTTTATGAACCATTTAGAAACTAAATTAACTGCTGACCTTATAGCTTCTCATTCTTTTGCCACTTACAGACATGTAATATTAATATATGCTACATTGGAATGGCGCAATTTGATCGGTCTGCTACCTTGGGATTCAAAAACATTACTCAGAGTTGATAATCCTTGAAACAAAACAACAGCCACTCACAATTCCTGTGTTATGGTGAAGACGGCATCATTGTCACATTTTAAAATAGAAAAATAATTTTAATAATAATCTTATTTTAGCTTGCTTTTTAATGTTAAAATTATTAAATTATTTATTATAATAATTATTAATTATTACATTTCCGCACAGTAAACATTTGAATTAATGTGTAAAAACCCACCTTTACGGAGCACAGCTTACTTGTGTTTCTGTGTAGTATGTACAAAACTCTGAATAAGAATATAAAAGTCTTGTTTTATTTTGTTTTATTTATGTTTCCCTAGTATATACTTGATTATTCACTGGGTTTAAAGAGATGCTGTTACGCAATTCTTAGCCAATTCACCTACTTGCGTATGCACTCAGAGCCCAGCTGCAAATGCAAAATTAAACAAATGTAAAAAAAAATAAAAAATAAAAATTAAATCTCATTGTAGCATGCTTTTTTTTAAATATTTTTTGTGTAGTATTTACTAAAACAATTATTTGCCTTAGTTTTGAATGTAACAGTCTATTATTCCGTGAAATCCACCTTGCTTTGGTGTGTAATTGTTATTAAGTGGCTAATTATAATATTTTTGTGTCATTTGTTTAACTGGGTTCTCTTTTTATTTTTACTGTGTGAAAAACTGACAGAGTTTTATGTCATATTTAGGCAGAAATACAAAAATTCTAATAGGTTCACAAACTTTCAGGCAACACTGCACCTCCCACTCCATAAAGCATTCTTAGCAATTACTTTACTATTTAAAGGAAAAAATAAACAAGCATGGCAAACATTATTAAAAATTCCTAACCAGCCTTAAGATTTTCTATTCAACATGACATTAATTATGCATAAGATTTTTTATATTGCAAAAAAATATTTTAGTCACAAACTTTATGCTGCTTTATATATATATATATATATATATATATATACACACACACACACACACATTACATATATGTCAGGTGGGTTATTATAATGGCTGATCAGTGCATATTTTATGCAGCATTTTAAAAATTACAAGCAAATTCATCCAAACTACCAAGAAATTAGGAAAATTATCTGTGTTTGATTTAAGAGGAAAAAAAAAAAAAAGGGGGGGGGGGGGGGCTTGCAGCCAAAATTCCCTGCATACTTGACTGCATTTGGGGAGGTAGGACCTGCATGACAATACATTTCATATTCAGGTTATTAAACGTTCCAACATTCTTCTACACTTTTTTAACAGTACATATTAGGGTTGAAAACCAATTCTAAAATGGCAAGTACCGCATACCCTTAAAAGTAAAACATATTTTCAGAGTTCCCAAGCATGATAACCCTTTATTGTTTCAAACAAAAGCTACATATTTGAAAAGATGTAGCCATCTGGCAGGAACAGTCTACGTGACATTGCAAGATCATAAACCCAAAACTAAAAAAAATTAATAAATAAAGAAATATATTATGGATTGATTAATTAATTAAATAAAATCATTGTTTAATTTTAATGTCCCTCCTTATTATACAATTAGAGTACTGATTTCTGGTAAACATTGTGGCCTGAGATTTACACTATACATAAACCATCTACAAATCCACCATTTTTTCCTTAGGACAATCACAGAATAATTATCCCTTTTTTCCTTCCTGCAGCAAACCACAATATAATCGGTGGCGGATGATTGTCAAGTTTCACAGGATGCACATTTTGAACTAGCAAAGCTCTTTTGTGCTTTCCTTCAAAAGAAACAGGCATTTACTAACAGTTGCCAGCAAACCTCATTAATGGTCAAAGGCAACATAAATGAAGAAAGCCATATATACGGCATGGCAACAAGTGCAGTGACACACACATTGAACAGCAATGTGAGCTGCAAGATGCCCTTTAAAACACAATGTAATGTCTCTGAAATCCAAGGCCGTCTAAAAAGATTTTTGTATTTTGTTTGGAATCATGTTTCACACACATTGTGATGTTTATGCTGCACAGTTTTTATTGGTCCTTGTGCCAATCAATCATTTGGTCTTAGGCACCACCAGAATCTCATCCCCATCCTGAATGCTATAAGAATGCAAGGCCCTTGTGCTATACTTCATCTCTTCAGGCCCAAATGCTGATCCCAAATCCTTGTCAATGTAGTAGACACGCATGTTAGTGACAGAGAGTCGCACTACTGTTTTCAGCTGCTTTTTCAGCTCAGCCACGGTCTGGTCCAGCCTGATGCTCACTTGCTCTACCCGGTCCTCACAGTGCACTTCCACCTTAGCGTGGCAGCGCGGCCG
The DNA here is from genome assembly GCA_039654325.1 of Tandanus tandanus. Classification (NCBI taxonomy): domain Eukaryota; kingdom Metazoa; phylum Chordata; class Actinopteri; order Siluriformes; family Plotosidae; genus Tandanus; species Tandanus tandanus. The sequence continues at coordinate 20,006,243 of JBCNYH010000013.1, forward strand.
CAGATCGATCTCAGCTAGTGGGGCCAACTTGCCGTACTTGGTCACCAAATAGTGGTATCTGTCACGAAAAGGAACAGGAATGTGCCAATTACATTTACCAAACATCTATACACAATTTTATGTTTCAGTCACAGAATCATAGACATAATATTAAAAAAATATTTAAAAAAAATATAAAAATATTATAACACATTTACTACAGATTAATATAACTACAAAAACCCTGGGCGTCATGAAAATCTGGTTAGGTTATTTTATATTCTACAAAAGGGTTTGGGTTTCTGTGAATTCACTTATAAGGAAACTTATTTATGTGAACCTCGTCTTACAGGCTTCATATCATAACTCCCATGAGCTGTAGCAATTTCATATATGGATTATTCCGTCAAATAGCTTCTTTTTCTTAACTGCACAAACAAATTTTGAAATTTACATTTATGAATGTAACAAAATGTAAGACAAATAAGACTAGCTATATCATGAGGGGGGAAAAAAAACAAATGCTTCTCTATATATAAGGAGGAAGAGAATGGCTGAGTATGGAAGAGTATTGGGTGGCTTATACAAGGCAGTGGCTTCCATTACTCAAAGATACCTGCTAAGAAGGCGCTCTTTAGCCGTTTAGTTGTCATTTTCATCTCTAGGTGTTTAAACACAAATTACTACATTTCATATTTCGTTAAACCCTGTTCCTACCAAAAAGTGTTGTTCTTTACTCAGAATAAACTGAATATGGTTATAGAACCACCAAAATTACACTAATGTAGGTATTTTTGAGACCAAAACAGACTTTTTTAATTTTTAAATCGAGAAACAGTAAACTGTCCACCTGTCTCCATGTCTTCAGTATTTCAAACCTGGGAAACATTACACTGGTGCCAAAACCCATTCTTGATGATTCTGATGCTTTTTTGTGTTGTTTGGTGGCAGAGGCATGAGGTGGCTGGAAGATCAGTGGGTGATCTATCTCCCACCACTTCTGTGTGGGACCCAGCAAACTAAACTATGCAGACCTGAAGCAGGCCATCCTCCTGTGGGTCAGGACGCTTTGAGGTCACACGCGAACAGACAGAGGTGATTTATCTCATATATACCACCATCTCTTGAAAGTGTGGAGAGGAGGTTCCTATGTCTCTGGCGACTGGTTCCCATGTCACGGGGCAGTGGTGGCTCAGTGGTTAAGGCTCTGGATTACTTGTCAAGAAGGTCCGGGGTTTGAGCAAGGCCCTTAACCCTCAACTGCTCAGTTGTAATAATGAGATGAAATGTAATTTACTGTTGATTAGGGCGTCAGACAAATTCTATAAATGTTAATGCAAATGGTGACAGTGGTACCCTAAATTGCAGACCTGGGACCACAGACCACAAATAATAAGGCCCAAATTCAACCTGGTTCCCTGTAGTGACCACCACTACATCTTTCGCCATCCCAGAGAGCACAGGTTGTCAAGTTTTAGTAGGAATTTGTGGATGTGTTCTTGCCTCTGACTGGTCACATTGACTGTACTGAACACCACACTGAGACTTCTCCAGGAGTAGTTGAGCACAGTTGCCAATACAAGTTACCAGAACAAAGAAAAGTATGGTAAGGGAGACACTCAAGGCTTTGCTTGATATGGGGGTAATAGAGCTGTCGCACAGCAACTGGAGCAGCCAGTGGTCTTAGTATCCAAGTCCAACAGATTGGTCTAGTTCTGTGTAGACTTTAGAAAAATCAATGAAGTATTTAAATTTGATGCATGTTCACTGATTAACTGCTCGATCACTTAGACATGGATCATTTTTTAGACAATGATCTTTTCCACTCCATTTGGGCCCCCCCAATATGTCTCGCTTTCCTTTGGGTGATTTGGGCTCTTTTGATGTTTTAACCAATTATGGACAAAATCCTCCACCCACACAATGCATATTCCGTTGCCTACTTAGATGACATCTTTCTTTACAGTAATGAATGGCAGCAGCATCTCAACACATATCAAAAGTATATCAATGCATATCAAAAGTAAATAGACAACATGTTTGAAAGACTTATACATAGATATACATATACACAGTAGCGTCACAGTAGTACTCCAACTTACTTGGAGTTACTTTGAAACATCAATTGTCTTACAACAGGGATTATTTTCAACAGTCTTCTTGACAACCTGAGCAGGATCCTGTTGAGTCCTGGCCTTTGCTGGTGAATTGTACAAATCACTCTGTTGACTGTGGCAAGGGGAATCAAGATTTTGTGCAATCTGACACTTGCTAAGTCCATCCTCAGACCCACAATACACTCCTCTTTGAAAATCAGGCAACCCTTTTGCTCCTTGTTCTGGCGGCATAGCTAGTTGCTATAAACAATTTATATACTGTAATCTAAAAAAAAAAAAAAAAAAAAAAAAAAAAAAAAAAAAAAAAAAAAAAAAAATTATATATATATATATTTTTTAACCTGTTTGGCCAAATTAGTTTCACAGAAAAACCTCTTTAAGCAGGGGTTTCTGTTTACTTTTGATGTGTCTCTGTCTAACATCTAGGGGCTGCTTTAAGACCATCACAGCAAATCCAGGTACAGTACCTGAGCTTCCACTTGGGTCTTGGCCGGGCGTGTCCCCAAATAATAAGACTGTAGTAATTGGGGCCTACCTGGAACTTAAGGCCAAAGAGGGGGCGAGGCAGTTCCTGGGGCTGGCTGACTATTATAGGAGGTTAGTACCTATTTTTTAGGATGTCAGCGGCCTGCTCACTGACCTCTCTAAAAATCAGGCTCCAAATCTGGTCCAGTGGACAGATCCATGCAAGTGGGCTTTCTGCAAAGGCAGGTTTATGTGGGTTGTATTACCACTGTTGCATTCTCCTGACGTTTGTTTCTTTTGTTTTTTTGCAGATGGACATTGTCAGACAGGGGGCTGGGGGCCCTTTTGTCCCAGGCAGTGGAGGAGGAGGAGTGCCTGGTGCTGTACATCAGCTGCAAGCTCTCTGTGCAGGAAAGTACAGCACAATTTAGAATCAGTGTCTGGCCATCAAATGGGCGTTCCTCATCAAGTGGGCATCCTACTTGCTGGGACACCCTTTCACCCTGTGTTGATGCCATGCTTGGATCACTCATTGTTATGTGGTGCTGCAGCCCTTAAAAATGTATGGTGGTCCACAGGCCAAGGTGCAAATGGTGATAGCTGATTACCTCTCCTGCCATGGAGAGTGGGTTAGCTACAGGGAGTGGGTTATCAGAGGGATAGCAGAAACTTTACCGGTGGCCAAATTAAGAATTTGGTACATTCTTAAAAAGAAAGAATACACTTTCGAGCTCAGAAACACCAAAAGTTGCTGGAAGTCCACAGAAGACAACCAATCTGGATGACCATAGAATTCTTTAACTGGTAAAGAATAACCCATTTACATCATCCAATGCAATTAAGAATGCTCTTGAGGAGGTAAGCTTATAAGTGTCATAGTCTACAATGAAGAGATGCCTTCATGAATGTAAATACAGAAGGTTTACTTCCAGACGCAAACCACCAAACAAAGAAAGGTCAGATTAGACTTTGCTAAAGTGCGTGCCTAGTTCTGGAACAAAGTTCACCGGACAGATGAAGTTAAGATTTACTTGCACCAGAATGATGGGAAGAGAAGAGTATAGAGAAGGAGAGGAGGGGCTCCTGATCGAAAACATACCACATCATCTATCAAACATGGTGGGGACGTTCGTGTATGGCCACCAGTGGAACTGGGTCACTGGTGTATATTGATGACGTGGCTACTAAAAGAAGTATAGAGATGAATTCTGAAGTGTAAAGACCAATACGTTTTGCTCAGCTGCAGTCAAATGCTGAAAAACTGATTGGAATGCACTTCACAGTACTAATCGATAATGACCCAAAACACACAGCGAAAGCAGCCCAAGAGTTTCTAAAGGCAAAGAAATGGAAAGGTCTCAAATGGCGATATTATTCAACTCAAGTGAGCAAGACTTTTCACTTACTGAAGACAAAACCAAAGGCAGAAAATCTCTCAAACCGAAAAGCAACTGAAGGCGGCTGCACTAAATGCATGGCAAAGCATTCCAAGAGAGAAACCTCAGCATCTGTTGATGTCTATGAGTTCCAGACTTGAAGTGGTCATTGACTGCTAAGGAATTTTATCCAAGTGTTAAAAGCAACCCTTACAATTATAAAAATGTTAGTTTATCCAGTTAGTTTTGAGCCTCTTAAAATGGAGGGAGGCTGTGGAGAAATTGGCTGTAATTCCTAAATGGTTCAAAATTCAATCACTTCTTGAATGCTTAATTTCAAATATATTGTGACTGTATACAAAGACAAATCTGCAAAAATTGTGGCACTGTCCAAATACTTATGTACCTACAGTGGCTTGCAAAAGTATTAGCCCCATGGTGTATAACCTGAAATAAGAATGGATACTTGGGGGGCTTTTATCAGTCAATTTACACAACATGACAACAAACTTGAAGATGTAAAATATTAGTTATTGTGAAGTAAACAAGAAACAGTATTAAAAGAATATTAACTTTTTGCCCATGCTTTAAATGAAAACTGCCCAAGCTCCTTCACCAATTTTTCTTTGTCAAGAATTTCCCTGTATTTTTCTTAGTTCTGACTAGTTTTTTTAGTCCATGCCGATGAAAATATTCCCACAGCATGATGGTGGGATGGTGTTCTTGGGGTGATGAGGTGTTGGGTATGACCCAGACATACAATTTTCCTTGATTTCCAAAAAGTTAAATTTTAGTGTCATCTGACCAGAGGACCTTCTTTTATATGTTTGGAGAGACTGCCACATGCCATTTGACAAATTAAAAATGTTTAAATGTGTTTTTTTCAGGCCACTTATCTGTATTGCCCTGCTCTGTGGAGTGTATATGGCTTAAAGTGGTACTGTGGACAGATACACCAGTCTTCGCTGTGGAGCTTTCCAGCACTTTGAGGGTTACCTTTAGTCTCTTTGTTGCCTTTCTGATAAATGCTTTCCTTGACCTGTAAGTTTTGGAGGATGGCCCTCTCTAGGCAGGTTTTTCATATTCTGTTCATTTTGTAATGAAGGATTTAATGGTGATTTGTGGATTCAAGGTTTTGGATATTTTTTATAACCCATCCCTGATTTGACAACTGACAACTTTGTCCCCGATTTGTTTGGAGAGCTTCTGGAATGGTATCACTTGATTAGTGGTGCCTCTTGATAAGTGGTGTTGCAGACTCTGTGGTCTTTCAGAACAGATGGTGAAGGCAGGGTACACCCTGAACAGCTCGCTAGGCCATTGCAGGGCACCTTATTTAATTCCGTAGGTAATTGGTAGCACTAGATCTTTGGGGCTTCAATTTTATGTTTTCTGTTGGGGTACATTACCTTTACTTGTATGTACTGCATTAAAG
>JBCNYH010000013.1:20053864-20067425 GCA_039654325.1 Tandanus tandanus
CCAAACTTAAAGATTAATGCATATAAAACAAAGAAGGTAGACAATAACAAGAAAAGTACAAACAATAATTAATTAAATATTTCCCTTCACAGAGTGAGGTGTTTCACTGGGAAATCACCACGGCGTGACCAAATATGGAATCTCCAATGACACCAGCAGTGACACAGGTTGACCTGTGGTGGGGAATGATGCTGAAACACCTCAATCTGTTAACCTCAATCTGTTATCAAACAAACAGGGTCAATGTAATATAGCCCAAAGTTCTTTATTTAACATTGTTCAGTGTTTCACTATGGGAGTTATTTACCACTCCCAGATTGCATGAGACATGTACATGAAGTTAAACATGAGCTATGTCTGGACAGAGAGAAACACACTGTCTCTGTAGTGTTCGCCTCCAGCACAGGTCCTGCTTGCTGCCACACAAATTTCCTGCCTTGAAACCCCCTTAAACAGAGCCCATGAAGTCCTTAAACATAGGCACAGCATCAGGCATCAGGCTTTTCTATGATGAGCAGACTCTCAATAGTGTCTAGGTCACCACGTTTTCACTTCCATATAGTTCACTGTAGTGCTCCACCTAGCATTTCATTTGTTTGGCTTTGTCTTTTAATGACCTCGCCTGTGGAAGATTTCAGGACAGCTGTCTTCTGTGTGGGTCCAATGACTTTTTTTATGTCCTCATAAATACCTTTGATTTTGCCTCTGTCAGGTGGTTGTTGTATGTGGAGCATAGATTGGCCAAGATTCATGGTCAGCGCCCACTCTAGTGGTGAAGTTACTAAGGATATACAAGTGTTGCTGCTCTGGAATTTGCCTGATGGTGATGCAAAGTTTGTCATAAAACACGTCCTTTGCTTCAAGGCATGAAGTCAGAGTTGGTGCATATACCAATATATACCAGCTCATGCCAGCAGATGTTTGTAGCTGTAGTTTCAGGATTCTTTCACTCCCTTCAAATGGTGGGATGATAGATCCAAAGTCATGGTCCTATTTCTCTTCAGGATATTTCCCTTTCCAGAAGAATGTGTAGTCTTTCTCCCTAAGTGTGCGAGAGAGGAGGATTCTGGTTTCATGAAGAGCTGCAGTGTCCACTTTGAATCTTTTTAGCTCATTGTTGATGACTGTTGTTTTGCATGCATTATCTCCCTCTTGAAGGTCTTCTGACAGATGTTGTCATGGTACACATTCCATATGCTAAACTTTAGTATTAAGGATGCTGTTTTCCGTTTGTTGCCTGGTGTGATTTTAACACTTAACTTGTCAGTGTGATCTGGAGCCCCACACACCAAGTCTTTCGGAACTCCTCGCCCATATCCGGTAGAATGTAGACTCGGACTTTATGTACGCCATGTTTGGGAACTACTTTTTTGATCATGTGACTACATGTAAAATATTGAATATCTTATTATAACCCAACCCTTTATATGGATCTTCATCAGCAGGAGCAAAGGGGCTTCTAAGATGAGAACTCCAACCAGTAGTAGCACATCAGGATGAATCACAAGATTCAGAAAGCAGAAGGATTAGGATCACTGGTATCTCAGAAGGAGCATGTGTACCTCAGAAAATCACAGAGAGAGAGAGTGAGACAGAGAGAGAGAGAGAGAGAGAGAGAGAGAGAGAGAGAGAGAGAGAGAGAGAGAGAGAAAGAGAGAGAGAGGTTTTTTTTTTGAGCTATGTTAATAACACTCTAATGGTTAAAGAAGAGTTAATCAGTGCTTAGTGCAAGCATGGACTTCGGCATGGCTGACTATAACAGCATAGCTAAAAAGAGAGAACCAGACGAAAGAGTGAACACGATTTGCCGGTGAGAGCCCACATTTAAAATATATGCCATGGTAAATAAAAAAATAATTAAGTGTAATTAGGGATCAGAGCTTTGTACATTTTAAGCTTGTTTGAAGTGCTGAAGTTTGAAGTTTTAATCCTGCACATGGATTTTTTTGATGTAATGCCACTAGGACGCTGTTGTGTTCTAATGTAAAGGGAGGGAATTGTGCACCTTTAAGCTGTTTAAATAGCACAACAAAAATGCCAGTGTCATACGTTTTACCACCAGATGCCAGTATTTGACAAAACAAGATAATTTTTAAACATTTCACATCTTTACTTAGTAAAAAAAGAAACTAAAATAAGAATTAAAAATTATATTTATACACGTTTATAATATACATGTGTCATGTATTACAAAAAATTGTATATTCTTTGAAAAATAATGGAGTGGAGAAATTGACTGATCTCTGTGCAAAGTTTTGTCGTTAACCACAAGGCTCTGCATTTCATTTCGAGGTCCAGACATTTTGCAGTAAAAGTAAATAAAACAAATATCGGAGTACACGGAGGAAACCCATGCAAACATTGGGAAAACCTGCAAACTCTACACAGAAACGCCTGAGCCCAGCACTCAAACCCGGGACCTTCTTATTGTGAGACAGATGTGCTAGCCACGACACCATCGTGCTCAATAAATATATTAATAATATCGGTTTGGGCAATATTCCTTGTCTAAGTGAAAAATTCAGCAACTAAAAAAGGATTACGGCTCAATATTTTTTTCTCTGATTGAAAAATTCAGAATTGAAAAAATATATATTTATGGGTCTAAAACAGTATTTTACACATTTCAAAAGCTAAATATACAAATAGTTAAATTTTTTCTATATACACTATAATACACTAATGCATAAGATATAAACTACTTCATTTGGGGAAAAAGATGCACAGTTACAAAAAAATACGTACAAATATAGAGATCTGTGGTGCTGCCGTATATTACAAAATACCCAGAGGCAAAGAGAAGCTGGGGGGAACCCGAGGAAGTCAGCTGTGGTATATAAGTAAACTAGTTTTCTTCCCCTCCCCTATTTTATATTAATATGTAAATTAAAGGTGCTGTAGTTTAGAAAATCCAGCATTCCATCTGGCACCTGAAAGTATTCTATGCATCTTTCTGGGTATGCAAGTAGCTATATCCCATCTGGATGAATTCTTCAGAGGGTTCCAAGTAGAATAATTTCATAAAGCTAAAGTAACCAGTGAAGAACCAGTTTTTCTAAAAGTGTACAATACAATACTGCCAGAGTTTTGAGTTTGCACAAGTGAAGTGAGATTCACTCTGTTTATTAGTTTTAAGGACGACTTAAAAGTGTTTGGATTTGATAATAATTGGCACTCAATGGTGGTAGACAGAAGAGTGTTCCGGGATTAGGGATGGCATGGTGCTGTGTGCGAAACACCTCATGGACAAACATGAAGCCGCTCGTGCCAAAGCTGGAGGGAACCCCAATTATCATGTGTGATGTGGATGTTGATTATGAAGATGATTAGTTTTATGTTTTTATTTTGTTTTTATTCAGAGATGTTTAAAATTTTGTGCAGCGGCTTGTATGTGGTGGGACATACAGATAAACTACAGGAGTGTACAGCACCAGTGTGAATGATGAACACTACCCTGCAAAAAAAACAAAACAAAAAGTGCCATGCACATTAGTTATATTTAACTACAGCATGCATTCACCATGGTATTTTTCAATACACTTATACTATGTCACATTGTTTAATCCAGAGTTGGATTAATTTTTCAACAATATCCTGTGTTGAGGGCAGGAGAATCGAACCACTGAGTAAAGTCTACTCTAGCACATCTCCATGATTCATAATGGGGTGAGGATCTGTAGGGGAGACCGGGGTTAGTTGAAACTTGGTTCGGGGTATACTGGAACATCACATATCGTACTGTTTTGGAACTTCATTATAGCTTTATTGTTCTTGAGAAGATCCTTCTCATTGTGCATCTTCATGACATGGTATGGCAAAGTCATTTGATAAAGCACGACATGGCCTGTGATTTATCAGGACTTCTGCTACTGCTCTTTCCATGACATCAGGTGGGGTCTGGCCACGATTTGTTTTTCGCTTATAATTCTGCATGGCTGAGTCTGAAATTAAGACACAGACTGGTATAACAATTTTGCTTTAGGATTTTGATTGTCGGGGGTTAGTTGGAACAGTGTTTCAACAAGCTCCCAACATGTTCCAACAGACCCCTGTCCCCATGTTTCAGCTAACCCAAAGCAGCCATCTTGCCCTTTCATGCACACCATACAACACAGTGCACTCTGAAAGAGGGTTTTTTTGTCTCAAAATATAGCTAAGATATAAGACTTTGAGGTTTGGGGAAAAAAGCATATTCAAATACTGGCACTATTCTGCTCAGACAGCTTTTCTTTGTGGTGAACTATTTGTTCAGATTTACATTTACATTTACATTTACAGCATTTGGCTGACGCTGTTATCCAGAGCGACTTACAATTATCATTTTTATACAACTGAGCAATTAAGGGTTAAGGGCCTTGCTCAAGGACCCAACAGTGGGGATATTGTCAAAAATCATACAAACCTTTCTCCTCTGAGCACCTACGGTTCCTTCTTCATGAAACTAACATGGCAACTGAGTGCTGTTGTTGTCCTTCCCTAGAGGGCAGCAGCTCACCTCAGCAGTATTCACTTTTTTTTTTATCTCAACTTACCCCGCGTTCTAACTAACCCCAGTCTCCTCTACTCTGTGGTGTCAATTCATGTGGGAAAAGGGGTCTCATACTCCAATTTTTTGATGACTCCATGACTTACAGTCAGTTACAATCACTCACAATGAATTAATTACCTTAAATTGACACGATATTTATTAATACTACATAAATGTTTAAATGACACATTTAGAATTATTCAAAAATATTTATCTGGATCCCTTCTTGATGATAAGAAAAATCTCTAATGCAGGTAGTTCTTCCCAGGTAGAACTTCTTCTTTAGAGTATCATGTACAGTGAATATAGGAAAGACTCACCTCCTTCAAAATGTTCACATTTTGATGCTTTGCAGCCTGAAATAAAAACACCAAAAATATGTTCCAGTTGTATTCACTCAATTTAACTCAAGTAAAAGATATAATGTCAAGAGTTCAGAAAAAATCCCAGAATCTTTAAGATGGTTAAACAATATCCCCCCTGTATCCAAACTTCGTAGAGCCACCCTTTGCTTCAGTTACAACCATGAGCCTGTTCGACCAACTTTGCTCATCTAGAGCGTGCAGAATTTGCCCACTCTTCTTTACAGAACTGTTCAAGCTCAGTCACATTGGATGGTGACTATCTTCAAGTCATTTCACAGATTTTTAATATGGTTTGAGTCTGGGCTCTGACTAAGCCAAGCAAGGATATTCACCCTTTTAACCTTCAGCCACTGTGTTATCAAGTTTGCAATGTGCTTCTTTATACATAACTACTTTTTATTAAGTTACAAAGCATCATGTACATAACCATCACTTCATGAAACATCAGCCAGGTTCGTCATTGATCAGGTTAGTCATTGATAACGCTATTCATTGGCGTTATCAATCGAAAGACCAATGTTTTTCAAGACTGTCACAATGGCATATTTACTGCTACTAGAAGAAACTGCAGCTTGTGCACTTAGGAGAGAACGCATTCAGGTCAACATCAAAAAATAAATAGTGCTACTATACTAAAAAAATAACTAAAATTACTAACTGAGCTTAACCTTAGCTTCGTACCCCTGTCATATTCGCCTCGATGTCCTTGCACCATACATTTCTTTCAACAGTGCGCCTCTCCTCACGGTGCAAGCAGCCTGGGTGTGCAGATAGGGACTACAGCTCCCAGCATGCACGGTAAGGGGCCACGTGGACACTGTGAAATGCCGCACAGGTGAGACAAATTTAACCTAATTAAAAAGAAACTATATTAGGACACTTTTAGTTAGTCCCGTAGCTAGGTCTGAACTAAAATATAGAAATTAAAAAAGTAAACAGATTGAATAAATACAGAGGACTTAACAAAAAATACTGTTGTGGCTGTAGTGCAGAGGTAATGGTGTGTGCATCTACAGTGTGTGTATAATGAGTGTGCAAGTTGTGCGGTATGTCAGCAATTAGCTTTATGGCTCGTCGGTAGAATCTGTCTCTGAATCTGCTGGTGCAAGTCTGGATGCTCCCGTACTGTCTGCCCGACAGCAGGAGCATGAAGAGTGTATGGCTCGGGTGGCTGGGATCAGAGAGGATTCGCTTGGTCTTCCTCCTACAGTGCTGTCTGTAGAGGTCCTGGATGGTTGGCAGTTCAGACCTGGTGGTGCGTTGTGCTGATCTGATCACCTTCTGGAGATCTTTGCGATCCAGAGCACTACAATTGCCGTGCCAGGTCGTGATGCAGCCAGACAGAATACTGTCGATAGTGCACTGGTAGAAGCTGGTGAGTATTCTGGAGTCCATGCCAAACCTCCTCAGCCGCTGGAGAAAGAAGAGCCGCTGTCTCGCTGCTTTTATGATCACACCCACATGATGTGACCAGATGTCTGATTTGTCCTGCTGTTTGTTTTCCGTTTTGCCTCTTTATGACTGACTCATTTTGTTTGCCAGTTTGAAGTTCTTATTAATAAACAGTTTCGGCTTCTGCACATGCATCCAGTCTCTTCAATTAAATTCAGGTTTATTTGTATTGACATCAATTGACATTGTTGCAAAGCAGCTTTACATAGTACAAAAATTTTTTTTTAAATAATTTGAACATTTCTTCTATAAATACTTCACATCCCTAATGAGCAAGCCAGAGGCGACAGTGGCAAGGAAAAAACTTCCTCATTTGGGTGAAACCAGATAAAATATCATACAGATTTAGGCAGTGCTTAAAAGCAGAGCTCCCATATGATTCCCCTACTTGACAAGTTTTTCATGGGAACTCTGAAACCCCATACACATATCTTACATATATCAAGATTAATTCATTTCATAATAACTTGTTTATAGAAGAGAATAAAAATGAGGTAACCAAACATGCAATCTTAGTCTCGAAATGTAAAGTACACCATTTAGAAACCGTAGCTTTAGAGAACATTTCAATAACACAAGAATATCTTTCGTTCATTTATTTTCTAAGCCGCTTAGTCCTAATTAGGGTCGCAGGGAGGCTGGCGCCCATCTCAGCCGACTCTGGGCGAGGGCGGGGTACACCCTGGACAGCTCGCCAGGCCATCGCAGGGCCACAAGTATATCATTAGTTGTTTATTTGTGAATTGTTTACTCTGTACAATGATTTTCTGACAAAATCAATGACAATTAGCTACAAAACGTCTAAGAAATCATTTATCCTCGTAAGAGTGTGAGCGAGTATCCATAGGATGTATCCACAGGGTAACAAGATGGCAGTCCGCTGAATAGATTCACTTCTGTAAGCACGTTATACACGGCAGAAATGTCATGTGATTCCTCAATATGATTGAGTTAAATGCATTTCTATTCAAATGAGTAATGCATTGTGTGGCAGTAATAGTTTATTTTGCCAGCGTAAACAACAGATACCAACTGCATATGGAACATAGAAATCTGTTTACTTTGTTAAAAAAATTTTAATTTTATTTTATTTAAAAAAGTGTATTTTATATTATTTTATTAATAAAGTGTATTTTAGTTTATGGCTTGAAACAAGTAACAGTTTGGAGGGGAAGATAGAGTAGAAGAAGTCACCATCAATCAGACATTCATTCCCATTACAGCGGTTATAAACTGGCATGCGAATTATCACCACAGGCTTCCTATGTGTACATATACGCCAGTGAGACGGACAGATGGACACTTCTTGATGTTCCAAAAGCAACTCGATGGTTAGACACTTTTTCCTTATCAATGGGGCTCCACTACAAACCATGTAGCAGAAACTTCACTACAGTTCAACATGAAGTCCACTTGGTTATACCACAATTGTAAGTCCTAAATCATTTTAGCAAAAGCGTTTATATCATCACCAGTGATAGTGCACATCTAGGTCCATATGGATCTTCATCAGCAGGGGCTTCCAAGATGAGAACTCCAGCAAGCAGCTACACAACAGGACAGACCACGGGACTCAGAAAGCAGAAGGATCAAGAGGATAAGGATCACCGGAATCCCAGAAGCAGCATGTGTACCTCAGCAAAAACACAGTAAGAGAGAGAGAGGGAGAGAGAGAGAGAGAGAGAGAGAGAGAGAGAGAGAGAGAGAGAGAGAGAGAGAGAGACATTGAGAGATGTTGTTAGGTATGCTCATAACAGTGTAATGGTAAAAGAAGAGAGTTAATTAGTGCTAAGTGCAAGCAGGGATTCCGGCAAGACTGACTATGGCAGGGTAAGTAAAAAAGAGAGAACCAGATGGAAGACAGACATGAGGACACTCCCTTTACTCTTTTATCTCTTTACTCTGACTAACCTGCACACAGTGACAGAAGAACTCACTGCAAAATCAGATGCAACTCCTACAATGCCTTTCCCTAGATACCCACCATAACGTTGTCAGCTCCTCTCCGGATGGGTCCCTTCTTGAGTGCCACATGTTTCATGAGTTCCTGGCAGATCCCAAAGCCTGCTGAACTTCTCTGCATCCATTGCATGGTCCACTGGCTCTCTCTACAAGACTCTCCAAACACCAACTGTGAGTGCAGCATAAGGGACTCCAGGAATTTTGGGGACATACTGGGGAGCCTCGATCATGCTCACCTACTTTTGCTTTCAAGGTTGGTTTCCGCTTTTGGGTTTCTGAGTCTGAATTCGCTTCTGTGTCTGAGTCCTTTACTGATTTTGAGTCCACTTCTGTTCCAGATTTATAGTCTACCTTACTTCCTTAGTCCATCTTGTTATCTGATTGTACTTCCATTTCTGAGGATGCTTTTGTCTCTGACTATGCTTTTATGTCATTGTGCTTCCATCTCTGAGTGTTCTTTTGTGTCTGAGTGTGCATCAGTGTCTGAGTGTGCATTCATGACTGAATGTGCATCCGTGATTGAGTGTGAATCGGTGTCTGAGTGTGCATCTTTGCCCACTCCTCCCTCTGAGATTGCACCTGTCTCCGAGCCTGCATAAGACCCTGTGTCTGTATCAGGTTCTGAACGGCCGAATCACTGGAGTCTGCATCAAAGTCTGCATCTTTTTCGGAGTCCATGTCTTTGCCCAAACCCAAAGCCCACATGTGGACATGCAGTCCACAGCCCACGGGCACACCCAGATATAAACCAGAGAGGTGCCTCTGGGGTGTGTGTGTGTGTGTGTGTGTGTGTGTGTGTGTGTGTGTGTGTGTGTGTGTGTGTGTGTGAGAGTATTTCTATCATATCCACCTCTGTGTCCTCATGCCATGTGTTTTGTTCAGCGGTGTGTCTCGCTTTGTGGCCCAAGTTTGTTTGTGAGAGGGACTACAACTCCCAGCATGTGCAGGAAGGGCCAATCAGGTGCTGTAGAACACTGGGCAGGTGCAACAAAATGAGCTTGTTTAAGGGGACACTACAAAAGGACACCTTTAATTAAACCCATTTCAGGAAAATGTCTTTGTAACACCATTTCATTTATTCAAAAGATTACCTCTGTCTGATTTGCCTTGCTGTTTGTTCCTTTTGGAGGTCTTACTTTAATAAACAGTTTTGGTTTCTGCACTCGCATCCAGTTTCTTTACCCTGATTAACCAGCACACTGTGAAAACACCAGGTCATAACGTTGAAATGCTGTTAATGCAAGCACAGCAACTCCATGATTCTAGAATAGTGAATATTGCTGAATAGTCTTATGGATAGCAAGATGCTGGGTAGTAGTGCAGCTGACCGATTTTGAGATGCATCATTACAGGTTGAAGTAGATTAGAAATGAATTATCGATATTTGGTCATTGTTCTCTCTGTTTCTATGGGGTTGTTTTGGGGTCATTAAGAATTAGGTAAACATTGTGGCCTATAATAATTCCACATAGATCTAGTTATATTTGCCCTGCACAAGATGTATTGCCTTTCATTGTCCTGTTTGCCAGAGCATCTTACCTTTGCCTCTTGATTGCAATTTATGACAATTTGCTGTAGCATTAGGTTTGTTCCATCATACCACCATTTCAAGAGGCAATTTTTACACTCTTCCTTCACCATGTTTTATTGTGTGTTTGGTTGCCTGGTAACAGGGGATTCTTTGGCTCAATTGATGGTGCTCTTTTAGAATGCAGTAGTAGAAGGTCACCTGAGAACAGCAGGCTGACCCGTATAAATGGGATTATATTCTCTAAAAAGCAAAAGTCTGATGATGTCCATAAAAACCCATAGTATGAACTGACATCTCTGTACCCTTTTAAGTACTCTGAGGATTAAATATACACTGTCAGGCAAAGGTTTCTCAACACCATATGGCATACTCATTTTATTTCATGCAAATTAATTGAAAAATGTTAGGAATTACTTTATTGGAAGGATTTACATGTAGTCTAATGAGAAATTGCCAAAATCTTTATCTTTACCATTTGTACTTGTAACAAAACACCTAAATACTTATGTAATTGTCAGATTTACATTTTTCAAATTGGTGTACAGGACAGCACAGCGGCGTAGTGGTTGACAGGTATGCTTCATAGCAAGAAGGTCCTGGGTTCGAGTCCTGGGCTCGGCGAGGATGTTTCAGTACGGAGTTCGCATGTTCTCATTGTTTCCTCCCATAGTCCAAAGACATGCCCATTAGGGTAATTGGCTATTTCAAAATTGCCCCTAAGTGTGAGTAAGAGAGTAAATGGTGGTGAGTTTGTGTGTGTTTTGGACCTACAATAGCCTGGCGAGTTGTTCAGAGTGTAGGCACCAGTCTCCCCACGACCCTAGTAGGATTACACAGTTCAGCAAATGAATGAACAAAATTGATGTACATGTACATACAGTACTGTGCAAAAGTCTTGAGCCATTCTCTACTTGTTATGATTTTTTTTATTTGATGAGATCTACAGCAAGTCAATACAAAAACATTTTGAATGTCCCAATATTCATTTTTGAGCACAAAATTAATTTTATAAAATGTTTGTCTGTCAGTAAAGGAAGCAGCAGATTCCATATAGACCACTTTCCAGACAAACACACAATGAAGGCTGCTAGGTTTTACTACAAATCTAAGAAGCGAGTGTAACAGTCCAAATCTCTTGAAGAACTGTGGCTCATTCAACAAGTTGCTTAGTAAAACCTCCAGCTCATTTCCTTATAAAGCTGCACAAGATTTTACCTGAGGCTCCTTTTTTTTAAAAGCAGTGCCATCACACTAAATATTGATTTAGTTTTATTTACTACTGTTTACTGCTTTTATTAGTTTTTTAATGTTTTTTATTTTTAATTTAAAATTTGATCTACAGCAGTTCTTTAAAAGGGACTCGGGATATTTTGAATCTAGCCTAGTGTTTTCCAGTATATCACAGTTGATCTATGTTTTGTAAGAATGACTACAACATGCATTATAATATACTTATTAGCTTGCATTGGCTCTTTATACTGTTTGTGCATTTTTTTATGTTTAATTGTTTTCCCAGTTTAAACATTATCATAAAAGTCACATTAACTCGTAGTTCTAGTCTTTTTCAGATTTTGACCCAGATTGTGCATGTTTTGGATTTGCCTGTGATGACACTTTGTCTGCCTTTGCTCTGGATTCTGACCAAGATTCTTGAAAAAGCCAAAGTAAAGCCCTTCAATTATATCCAATCGCTTTCTATTCTCATGTTCCAAAAGGATTTTTGGTATACATTCCACCTTAAATTAATCTCATGCTTACAAATTAATTCACAAATATGTCCAAAACCCCCCACAAAACCCCAAAAAACACTTTCAGCATGAGATTTATGCAGCTTTTTTTGCCAAGTACTTTAGCTTCAAAAGCCCCAAAATGAGCATGCTTGATGTTTACTTTCATCTAAGCTTTTACAAGAGCGAGAAGGACAAAAGGACAACCCCAGCATCCTTTTGGCAAAAATGATGGAAATCTGTTCGATGGGGGCTTTCCAGACAACTACATAAATATACTGTTATAACTACTGATATACATATTCCATTGGTTAATTCACACAGGTTTCTTTATCATTGTAAAAAAAGGTCTCTAAATCACATGATAGCATTGTATCTGATGGCTTTTCTTTTGTTTGGGACAGCAAATGGCTGGAACAGTGAACAGACAAATTAAATGAGGAAGAAGTGACCTTCATAAGTAAAAGAATGGCTATAAAACATAGTCACCTGCCTAAACAATCTAATTTCTACTGTTAGGGCAATTATAAAAAGTGGGCATCAAATGAAACTGTTACAAACTTGAACAGAAGTGGACCCAAGTTTAACCCCAAGGAGGTTGGTGTCAGTGGATCTTACAGCAGGACAGTGATCCACAGCATCTGTCTAAATCAACAACAACAACAACAACAACAAAACGTAGCTATCAAAGATGGCGAAACCCCCCACCCAGCCTGGACAAAAGTTACAAGGTCGAGGTCATTGTGAAAAGGTTGAACAAAGGAACTAGGTAGCACTTGCATACCCTATAGGCCAGAAAAAAAAATACATGCATGCAAAACTCCAGCACAGTTCTTAAGAAAAAGTCTGGACAAAATTTACAAGGTTAAGTTCACTGTGACAAGGGTAAAAGTCAAACAGGGAAACCGACATGCCTATGCACACCTACACACATAGTAAACCAACACGCAACATTTCAGAATGATCCAACCAGCAGTTCTTGAGAAATATCCCGGCTAAAATTTCAAGGTCAAGGTCATTTTCAGGTGGTCCAAACAAATATTACATTAAATTAAATCATTTATTAATTTATTTAAAATGAAGTTATTAAATAGGTGTTTTTAATCCAAACAGCGTAAATGTGTTAAGTGCTCCGACTTGTATTTTAATTCAAAAGTGCAGATGCATCCACATCCATTCATTGTCTATATTGATTACCTTCAAACAAATTGGACTCATTAAACAAAATGCACAGTTTTCAGGTCTCCCAAATTTAATTGATAAAGGGTAAATTAGACTAGTCATGCCCAATATTAATTTCTTTGGAGATAAGAAACAATAAATGTCATGAATAAGAAAAAAAATACATAAATATAAAGGAAATCAGAAAGAAGCAAAGACTTTTTCACATAATTGTATGTGCAGGTGTGTTTGTTGGAATATAAACCCAGCTGATATATCTAGCTTGGTCTGGCCACCTACCCGGCTGCCCAAAACACATGCGGTTAAATGAAAACAGTTTTTAAAATACTACTACTAATGCAGTGTTGTGTCTAAACATTTAAGCACTTGATTCATGTAATCAGGAAAATTATTTGCTTGATCAGCTCAGACTAAATTTTGAAAGATGGGAGCTAGTCAGGAGGCTGGTAAACATTTATTTATTTTTTTTATTGGCTTTTTGTTGGGTGATTTTCCTCATAATTCGTTTACAGTGTTGTAGTAATTCAGAAGCTGCATCCATACCATAATTTAGTGTGTTAAACAGCTGGTAGCTGGTAGCAAAAATGGGCAGGTATATATACTACATACTAATTGGCTTTGGGCACAGTGTAACTGAGTATAACATAGTGGAGGGTGCATGGAACCCTTATCAGACCTCCAAAGGTGCAGTCCTTAGTTATTTATATATTTGAAACACACTCACTTTACTCAACTGCAGTTGTGCTGGACTAAAGACATTAAACTGATGAGTATTTCTACATGGTCTCATATTCTACATAATGACACATATATA
>JBCNYH010000013.1:20067525-20080210 GCA_039654325.1 Tandanus tandanus
TATATAAAATATGTTCAATAGTATCTGTTGATTAATGTAATTTGTGTAAACCTCTCGGATTTTTATAACACTACGGACAAATCACATCATATTAAGAATGATTAATGTTATGTGCAGATGACTCTGTGCAGAGCTGTGAATTCTCTGAGTGCAGTTTATCACTGCCCATTATGTTTTTTCAGAGCATTCATTATCCTTGATAAGTGTTTTCTCCTGGGAATCTTTAACATCGCTGTGGGATTAACACAATACACAGCAGAACTGTGTCAGGGAATAATGCTTCACACAGGCTTGAGAGTGAGTTTAGGGGACTGCAATGTCAGAGGTGTCAAAAGTATCAAAAATGAAAGCATTAAAATCTAAGAATAATTGGAATTAAATTATATCAAACATGAAAAAAATACTAATTTTATTGCTCATTTCCATTTGCCTGTTATTCTTTCTATAATTATAATAATTAATAATTAATTATCCTAAATATAGATGGGCATAGTGGTTAACACGTCCACCTCACAGCAAGGAGTTCCTGGGTTTGAGTCCTGGGCTCGGGTGTTTCTGTGAGGAGTTTACATGTTCTCCCTGTGCTTGTGTGGGTTTCCTCCGGGTACTCTGGTTTCCTCCCACAGCCCAAAAACATGCACATTAGGCTGTTCCAAATTTTAACTGGCTGTTCCAAATTGCATAGGTGTGGGTGTTAGTGTAAATGGTTGTGTTTGTGTGTGTGTTATGGCCCTGTGATGGTTTGGCAAGCTGTTCAGGGTGCACCCTGCCTTCATGCAGTGTCAGCTGAGATTGGCTCCAGCCTCCCCGCAACCCTAATAGAATTAAATAGTTCGACAAATGAATGTGAGTGAGTACATATAGATAATTAAAATAGTTTTGTGTTGGTGCGGTGGATAAAATTGCTTCCTCACGTCTCCTGGGTTCCTGGTTCAAGACAAAGCTTTGGTTACTGCTGTGTTTAATATTCTTCCCATGTGTGTCCTCTAGGGTCTCTAATATTTTTCCACCTCCTAAAAAAACATACTCACGTCAGAATTATCACATAGTATGGTATTTCATATGATGTGTTCCTAACCACTGCTATTGAAGAGAATATCTGAAGGTGGAATAAAATATCCAGTTGCTCTTCTGAGGCTTTTTTTTTTTTTTTTTAATGAATATTCAGTCATCGTATCAGAATTTCCAGTTTTAGGCAGCTTGAGTCTCCCATGTACGCTGGGCTTTACGGATTGAAGCTGTTTCACTGTTTCAGGGACTGGGCAGCTTGCAGTCTTTAATTCAACTATGAATATTGCACCATGTCAAAGAGTGCTTGAAGATAATGTGAGGCCATATGTAAAAAACTGTCAGAAAATAAGTTATGTCTCACTTGCTTCTTATTTTTACATTCAAAACCCAGCAGCCTTTTTAAATGTTTTTGGCCAAAATGTGGCATCTTACATAAAATGCTCTTTTTAAAAAACAAACTATACAAACATTTCTCCTGTAATATTTCATTTTATGCTGGAAAATTAATGTTTGGAATTCCAACAAGATTTGGCTCTACTGATTCACTAATGTGGTTAGCACGTCCTCCTTACAGCAAGAAGGACCTGGGTTCGAGTGTTTTTGTGTGGAGTTTGCATGTTCTTCCCGTGCTTGTGTGGGTTTCCTCCGGGTACTCGGGATTTATCCCACAGTCCAAAACCATTCACAGTAGGCCAGCTGGCTGTTCTAAATTGCCCCTCGATATAATTGTGAGTGTGAATGGTTGTGCGTGTGTGTGTGTTTTTCTCTGAAGTGGTCTGGCGAGCTGCTTAGGGTGTACCCCTCCTTCACCCAGTGCCGGCTGAGATAGGCTCGAGCCTCCTCAAAACCCTAATAAAAGTAATCAGTTCTGAAAACGAGTGAGCGAGTGATCTGCTAAAGTAACAAAAGTATAATATATAATCAATACCAATATATAATAATCAAAAATAATTTTATGGGACTTTTATGCAGTACAGGAAATAATTTGATTGTTTCCATCTTGGGTGGCACGGTGGTGCAGAGGTTATCACATCCGCCTCACAGCAAGACGGCCTGGGTTTGATTCTCTGGCTCGGACTTTTCTGTGTGGAGTTCGCATGTTCTCCCCGTGTTTGCATGGGTTTCCTCCCTTCGCACTGTCCGAAAACATGCACAGCAGGCTAATCCAGGTTGCACGTCGGTGTGAGTGTGAATGGTTGTATGTGTGTTGGCCCTGTGACGGTCAGATGAGCTGTTCAGGGTGTACCCCACCTTCGCCCAGAGTTGGCTGAGATAGGCTCCTGCCTCCCTGCGACCCTAATTAGAATTGACAATGAATGAATGGATGGATGAATGTTTACCTCTTAATCTTAAGGTTTCTTTTGGTATTAATTAAATATAATCATGTCCCAGTTTTATCAGAAGGGTTTTTTTTTAATATACAGCACATCAGGAAAAGTTTTGACAAGTTTAAAGTTAGAAAATAAAGTGAATGGCTGAAAACAAAAAAGAGTCGTGACCATCACATACTAAGTAAGCTCTTTCTCATTGCTATGTCAGCTTAATTTACAGCGACACGCTCCTCCAGCCACAGCTGATAAGCGGAACCGTATTAAGCTGCGGATGCGGCTCGTCTGTGCGCATGATACTGCGGCTGCACCGCCACACTCCACTTCATCACACCGCACCAGCACGCTCCAACTCACCTTGAGTAACCGCCTTCTGTGTTACGCACACAATTAACCAATACACTACCAGACCGTTCGCCGCGTCAGCCAATCGAAAGGTAACAGGGGCGTGGCCTGCTGCTGCATTTCTCCGGCCAGCGTTGCAGTGGGAGCGAATGAAAGCGCGGCGTGGGCGGGGACGGCGTCTGAATTCCCGCACTGGGTTTCGCGTCGCGCTTGAGAAGCGTCTCCGTCTTCCACGAGTGTGTTGGTGCAGGTGTCCGGGGGGAGGATGAGGAAGAGGATGATGATGATGATGATGATGAGGAGGAGGATGCGAATGCCATAAGAAAGGCGGGCAGGGGCAAGAATGAAGGGAGACGCCGGAAAGAAAGAGAGTGAGAGAGAAAACGGAAATATGATATGAATAACGGGAAGACGGTGCTGTGCGCAGAAATCGACTATGTGCGAAATGTTGAAAGGGCCACGCTGAGCTGTTATTTCTGGTCGGCGACAGTACTATGATTTGGTATGTGGCCACTTTGATAGCAAGCGTTTTCAGCACCAGGGGAACGACAGCTCAAGGTGAGTAGACAAGCTGCATTTTCCATTTGTTTCATAATAATAGCCTAATCATCATCATCATCATCATCATCATTATTATTAGTATAAGGCATCATTTGTTTTTGAGTCCCCCCATGAAATAGCAGGCTCCATTAGCAGTGAAATGGTGCGTGCATTTGATTGTCCCTTTTTTCTCTCTACAATGCATGGTTTCACTGCATAACTTGCATAAAAGTTCAAAGCCGGCCATTCATCCGGACTGATCCTGAGCCTTATATCCTCTGTATGATGTCTTCCTGTACGAGGCCGTGAGCAGCGCCCAGACACAAGGCGTGGAGCGTCACTTTCAGCTCCATCAGCTCTCCTCTGTAGACAAGCGACGGCGCATTTCTTTCACGTGCCGTTGAAGATCAAACGCTATTAAAACGAATCTATAGGCTATTGTCGCATAGAGGCTACTGCATGGGCATGTTCATGTGAAAAAGACATGTGAATAACCGACCGCAGACGGAACACTGTCCAGCATGCAGGAGATACTATGCATTTCAGTCTGTGTGCAGGGTTAGGACAGGGGAGCAGACTGAGCACCTGTGCTCGCAGGCTCTGATTTATTCTCGGCATATTGCATGGTCTAGTCTGTATTCGCTGCAGTCATTGGCATTATAAATCAGTTCAATCAGGAATTCCTTGCAGGCGCCATGCTGCGTTCACTAGCTACTCTGTTTTGGTTGCACTAACAAACGCGGCTGAGACAGGCCTCCAGTCACTGTATTATTATCATCATCATCATTATTATTATTACTATTATTACAGATCATCTGTACATTTGTGCATGCTTTGTTTCACGTTGGTTTGACCACAGCTTAGAGACCCATGGACTTATTTAACCTTGCGTTTCCCCCGTGTGTCCAGGAGAAGGGGTCGCTCATTCACGCTAATTAGGACTACGCGCGTGCATCTGCACCCCATACAATTAGTCTTATTTATTGCAGGCGTAGCTTGGAAGTCAGTTTGCGCTCGAGATTCTCGTCTGCAACCTCCCGAATTGGTGCATTTGTTATTACAAGCCATGATCATCTATTGTAGGGCCTGTAGATTTGGATTGCATTGATCGAAATTAAAAGGCAGAGTGTGCACCAGTGATGCCCCACAAACGCATTCCCATTCCAGGTATCCTCAATGCTCGGGATGACAATAAAGCACTCCGCGCGCGCACATCACAGAATCATCATCGGTGATCATGAGAAGCACTAATTGGCTTGTTGGTGTAGTAGACTGCTGTGGCACAATGCGGCTCTGAAGCGGATGAGCAGTGTGAAGCAAAACTCTCAAGGACTCCACTGGTCACACAGTGCACTAGGCAAGGTCGTCTCAGAGCAAGAGCACATCAGGATTGGGGTGAAATATGTTGATTACTGCTAAAAATGTATAAAAACGGAAAGCTGTGAGCTGCAGGAAAGAGCACCGGGACGGTTCGGCGCGCCTGTGGGCGGGGCTTAACACTGCAGGTACAGCTGAAGCAGGCTGAACATTATTCCAGTTATTCGGAGGCTCTGTGTTGTTCAGGAACACTGGATTAAATCACAGCATGTTTATTCGCACCAAAGCATTGTTGGATTCTTCAGTATGATTTATCAGAATGGTTAATTAACAGGTATGGAAGTGGATATCGCTGCATCGTCATTCAGTTTAGTGACATCCACAGAGCCCGAGGTGCATAAACAAAAATAGTATATACTACACGGGAACAACACAAACAAAGCACACTAAAACGAAAGTATTATACTTCATTCATTCATTCATTCATTCATTCATTCATTCATTTGCCAAAACACTTAATTCTACAAGGGATGCACTGTGGCTGGAGCCTATCTCAGCCGACATTGGACGAAGGCAGGGTTCACCCTGAACAGTTTGCCGGTCCATTGCAGGGCAAAACACACACAACTATTTACACTCACACTCACACCTAGGTGCAATTTGGAACAGCCAATTAGACTAATGTGCATGTCTTGGGACTGTGGGAAGAAACCGGGGTACCTGAAAGAAACCCACGCAAGCCCGGGGAGAATATGCAAACTCCACACAGAAATGTCTTTGTCAAGCCTGGGACTCCACCCCAGGACCTTCTTGCTGTGAGGTGGATATGCTAAACACTACGCCACTATGTTGGCCATTATTGTTGTTATTATTATTATTATTATGATTATTAATATTGTTATTATTATTATTATTATTATTATTATTATTTATTATTATTTTTTAAAAATTATTGGCCCTGCAGTGGTCTGGCGATCTGTTCAGGGTGTATCCCGCCCTTGCCCAGAGTTGGCTGAGTTGGGCACCTGCTTCGCCGTGACCCTAATTACAATTAAGCGGATTAGAAAAGTAATGATGTATTGTTATTATTATTATTATTATTATTATTATTATTATTATAAAAAATTATGATGGAAGCAGTCGATTTGAGCGCACATGCAAGCAGGTGTCTCAATTTTCTTTACAGTGACTCTTGACACTCACTCTCTCAGTCATTTGCCACACCAATTAATCCTACTAGGGTGGTGCCTCTCTCAGCTAACACTGGGCGAAGGCAGGACACACCCTGAACAGTTCGCCAGTCCATTGCAGGGCAAAACATACACAAGTATTCACATTAGCCTGATGTGCACATCTTCGGACTGTGGGAAGAAACCGGAGTACCGGAGGAAACTCACACAAGCACGGGTAGCATGTGTAAACTCCACACAGAAATGCCTGAGCCCGGGACTTGAACCCAGTACCTTCTTGCTGTGAGGTGGATGTTCTCATTTGGAAACAGTGAAAAGCAATCTAAAACAAGATTTCGATCATTTATATTTACATATATTAACCAGTACAGAGTGGCAGGTCAGGTGAGCACTGTGCTTTAAGTCAGCTAATAGCTCTGTGTAGCTAACAGAGTTCCGGTCTGTTCATCCCGCTCATTCAGAAACATAACATCTAGCACTCCCTAAAGGTGTTTTAGTATAGACAAGAATAACAATAGAATAACAAACTCAAAAGAGATTTTTGTGATTTATTTGTGATTACACCATTTGCTCCGAGTGACTGTGACAAAATGTGAGTGTCTTCTGTTTTTGATTCTGTTTTGATGAAATTTTTAATGATTTTTTGATCCTCAGATACTGGATTAATCAGATTGTGCAGTTTCATGCTTATAGTTTATACAAATTTTCTGAAACAGAAGCTCAAACAGTAGTCCTAACTGTAAGTTAAGTGTAGATGCTTATAATAAAGCGCTCAATCAAGTATGGTTTTCTACAGTAACAGCTACTTCACAGGGACTTGTATGGCAAATATGCATATAATTTCAAGAATTCAAGGCTTTATTCGCATACACAACACTGCAAGGAAACACTGTATGCAGTAAAATTCTTAACATTCTTACTCATACATACATATATGGAAATAGATATTAAAATGTATAAACCAGTTATATGGATGAAGGGTGTATAAAATATATCAATTAAATAATATCAAAGAAAAAAAAAAAAAAAAAGAACAAAGTTTGAAATGTGGAGTAAAATAATAAGTTGCGGGTTTCCATGTTCTCCCTGTGTTTGCATGGGTTTCCTTTGGGTACTCTGGTTTCCTCTCACAGTCTAATGACATGCACATTTGGCTAATTGGCTGTTCCAAATTGCCCCTAAGTGTGGATGTGAGTGTGAATGGTTGTGTGTGTGTTGGCCGTGCAGAGGTCTGGCGAGCTGCTCAGGGTATACGCTGCCTTCGCCCAGTGTTGGCTGAGATAGGCTCCAGCCTCCCTACAACCCTAATAGGATTAAACGATTTGGCAAATGAGTGCATGAGTGAGGATTAAAAAGCTGCAAAGTTAATAAAGTACAAAGTGAAAAAGTGTGTGATGTCTAAACAGTGCTTAATGACCAGTCTTATACCCCAAATAATAGTGGAGTTTAGTATCCTGATAATGTGAGAATAGAAACTGTTTCTGAGCCTGGTCCAGGATTAGGTGCTCTGGTAACTCCTGTTGTTTGGTATAGTGTAAGCAGTTCATGGTTGGGGTGGTTGTGAACCCTGATGACCCTTAGAGCCTTTCTGCCATATGCATTTCCTGTATGGTCGGTAGTTGTGGGATGTGGTGATGTGCTCTGACCAATCTTTGGCTGACCCTGTGGTCCTTGAAGAACAATAAGAGCTGATACCGCTAATATCCAGGGTCCATGGTTCAATCCTAAACTCATTTTTTTTTATATCTCAGTGTCCCATTGGGTTTTGTCTGGGTTGTCCAGTTTACTCGCACCTCACAAAACCATAATTTTTGTAAATTGCTTCTGGGTGTGAATGAGAGTTGTAACGTATTTGTCCAGTCAGTGGTGGTCTGTGATGAACTGGTGTGCCATCCAGGGTGTCCTGCCACAGCAGCATAGCAAAGGAACTGAAGAAGTATGGACCTTGAATAAATGAATGAAAGGTCATCATGGTTAGCACTCTTACCTTATAGCAAGAAGGTTTTGTAAAATTATAAAACCAATAATTTTTTTATAAAATCAAGGATTGAAATTAACCTTTGTTAACGTATGTCGGCAACATACGGCTTACCCAGTATGCGTAAGTGGTTCAGCAAATAAATGAATGAATAAATGTGAAATCATATACGCAGGAGATTTCGGGATACATTCCCAGTAATTGATTAAGAGTCCTGTAATGTCTCTGTTCTTTGAATGGCTTTGTGTTCAGGATGGCCTCTATGCACCTTCTTTAAGGATTATATTTTGGTATAATGCATAAGGCATGACACCATAACTGAAAATGGGTATCATAGGCTGCTTTTCATAAAAAAATTACCCACCAAATCCTGGTTTTAATATAATTACAACATTAGAAATTGTTACAGTGTAAATGTAAACATTAGGACCAGGGTATGGCCTATATGCACGTATAATAAAGTTATTGACTATAATAAAAGAATAATAGCACAAAAAAGACATTTTTACTGTCAAATGTCGTGTGTCATATTGTAGTCAATGAAACCAAATTTCAGTCATTTTATGCTCAGTAAAGTTCAGACAGATACTTGTTATGGTGAGTTACATGTCATGTCATAGCTGCAGAAGCCTTTGCACATACATAAAACAAGAAAAAATTTGGAGTTAAACCTGATGCCAATATGCTCCTCAGTTTATTTATTTATTTATTTTGCTGCCTCCAGTAGTTAAGATCAGGAGCATGGTGGTTCAAGCACCACGGTTGGTCAGAGCGTTTGCGTGTATACTTTGCATGTTCCCAAGCTTGTGTGTGATTCCTCCAAATTGCCCCTAGGTGTAATAGGTCTTATTAAATACCTGTCCTAGAGAACAAGTTCTGTAGGAGGCTTGCAACCCTCCGAGGTTAAAACATTCACAGCTGTCTGGTTGCTGATAATGTACAACCTTGACAAAGTGACCTTCTACTCCACCCTGCTAAGCAGTCTTTTGGCCTTTTGAGGTGATGGGTCCAAACTGGTTCACCTGCTTGCACTGAATTAGAACAGCACCAGCCCGCATTGCATTTTCTGCAGTATCTCTCAGTAGCCTTTCCCCACCCAGGAATATAGCAGACTGAAACTCAAGCACAAATGTATCTTATTTCTATCTAGATTTCTAATCTGTATCTTATAAAGACATCCTTTTTTTTT
Source organism: Tandanus tandanus (assembly GCA_039654325.1). Taxonomy (NCBI): domain Eukaryota; kingdom Metazoa; phylum Chordata; class Actinopteri; order Siluriformes; family Plotosidae; genus Tandanus; species Tandanus tandanus. The sequence continues at coordinate 20,076,424 of JBCNYH010000013.1, forward strand.
TTTTTTTTTTTTTTTTTTTTTATAAAAAAGATATGTAATAGATAACTGTGATAACTATAATACTGTAACTACACACTGGATTTCCTAAAGTCATTTCCCCCCTTGGGATTACTTTTATTTCATATTATCAACCACACTAAATCAATAAATCTGGATGATATACCATCTCGTAGATTTACCCCATTTATTATTGGAAAAAAAGACTTTTGCAAGCCTTTACCACAGCCTATAGATTAAGCACAAACTTTTCACATCAACATTTCAACATTCTCCTGCCTCTCAGTTTATAATTAACAATTATACACCAATGGCGTGGTGGATGTCACAGAATATTCATTTTAGCAACATCCACCAACCGTGAGGTGCATATTTTTTTAAGTACATACTACTTAGGCACCTAAGCAAAAAAAAGTAAACTAAAATGAGATTTATATGGTTTATTTTTTTTCATTTTAAAGCAGGATATTGATGCCGTTTGCTTCAAGTGACCATGATAAACTGAGTGTACATTGTTTTGATTCAAGCATTTTCCACTAATAATTTCAATCCTTGAGAAAGTGGAGTATATAGCCTTTCATGTGTAGTATATACTTATAAAATTTACTCATAAAAATATTTATATAAGTTTAGATTTAGGCACTGTCTAAAAGCGACACTCACAATAGATGTCTTTATTCATAGATGTTTGAGCCTGGGTTTGGCTTTCAGCGCTTTTTCTTTCACTAACTGATTTCCGCTTTTATTTGTATCACCTGTCTTTTTAGTTTAAGTATCCATTTAACAGGTTCATGTTTTATCAACCACCTGATTTCAGCATTCACTTCATAAACATTTATTTTTCCTGCAAGATATCATGTACTGTGATATCATTTATCACCCTATATTGTCATACTGGTCATTTTCTACCGTACTCCAAAATATTTATTAATTTTTGGTCATTTCAAATGTCATATCTAATCATTTTCAAATATCAACTTTCCAAGATAAAGATTCCATTGTGAATTAATCAAAAGAACACAGTATTTGGTCAGTATTTTTAGGTGGCTCTGGTATGTCATAGAGTCTGGAGTCTAATGCATTTTTAGGTTAAATCCTTATTCTTTTCGCCAGAAACAGTGCTTAACTGCTCTTGCAAAGCTAAAACACTGCTCACAGAATCCTTGTATTATCAGCATAGACTATTTTTGGCAAATAAATGAGGTTTCTGTTTCTACTGATTTTTCTGGATAACATGGCGTAAACTTTTAAAACATTGCCACAGTAATACATTTTTTAATCTAAAAATACAACTCACAAAAGGTCTGCGGAGTAGCTATCTCTGTTTCTAGGCAGTTCCTAAATACATGTTAGCTATGCATGTAAGCTTGTGTCTGATAGACATGGGCACACTGCTGCTGGGCTCTCTCTCTCTCTCTCTCTCTCTCTCTCTCTCTCTCTCTCTCTCTCTCTCTCTCTCTCTCTCTCTCTTTCTCTGCAACCTCTGCTTCCTCACTTTACTTTCTCCCTGTCTTAGCCCTCCATCTGCTGGAGTGTCAGTGTGGATCATGCTGTCTCCTTCAGATCTATTAAATATCCAGATATCTGCTTACACAAACTGAACTGCTCTCAGTGTTTGTCTGCTAAGCATAGGACTGCACACATCTGTAGAAACTCCCCCACACCCGAATGTGTTATCATTTTAAACCTACTGTATGATAGACATTTACACACATTATTCTTTTAGTAAGAAACAATTGTTTTTACCAGGGTAGGGATACTAGACTCCATGCTCAATTGTGCATGTTGTAATGTCTGACACACAATGTTTTAAAGACAGTTCTCAGATTTAACTGCTTTGGGAATCTGTTCTCCTATGTGCATATCGTATCAGAGATTTAACTAATGTAGAAAAAGTGCTTAAGGCCCTGCTGTGTTGTGCTAAAGACTGCAGTTCCTGCAGAGGAATTTTGTAGCTGTCATCATGTTTAGATATAAATGTAATCAAATATGTACAATATAAAGAGGATACTTTGCATCCTGTCTGGATGTTTTCTGTGTTTGTTCTATATAACTTAACTGCTATGTAAGTAATGCATAAAATCATGCAGATATAGGGCAAGAGCATTATGTAAGGCTTGCATTCAACAACAGAATAGGGGAACGTGAGCTCAGTGACATTGATGGCGCCAGATGAGGTGGTTAGAACATTTCAGAAATTGCTCGGCTCTTTGGATTCTTACACACAGCTTTTAAAATGTTAAAGTCTTTAAAATGTACACAGAATAGTGCAAAAAACAAGCAGCGAGTAATGTTGGATCTGTCTCCTTTATGAGGGAGGCCAGAGGAAAGTGCAGAGACTGCTCAACTGTGCTGTGAAGAAAAGCAGAATGCAGAACATGTTGATCCCTGAAGTGGATGGGGTACAAGTCCATATAGTATGGTACCAATGGTATGAGTCCATATGGGGTTTTACTCCAGTTAGCAATGTACAGGAATCTGAGGATCACGAATTGCTAGCAAATCAGTCGCAAGTTGTCTTGTGACTTTCATGTGATATAGGTATTTAGGTATATATAAATATTTGCTTGCATGTGGAGTCGCAAAACATCTAGATGCAAATTTCAAAACTTGCACAAAAAAAAAAATCACAAAAAAAGCCCAATTTGTGTCAGTCGCTTTCTAGTGTGATCACCCCTAAGAAGCAGCGCGGTGGCTAAATGTTTAGCATTGTAGCCTCACTGCAAGAAGGTCCTGGGTTTGAATCTTGACTGAGGACCTTTCTATGTGCAGTTTTCATGTTCTTCCCATGCTTCCCATAGCATACACCAGTTTTATCCTACAGTCCACAGACTGTGCACATTAGGTTGGCTACTCCAAATTGCCTATTATTGTGAAGGGTTGTTAGTGCCTGTGTTAGCCATTCTAGTAATAGGCTTGCCACCTGTTCAGGGTCTCTGCATCTGGACGTGGTCAGTTGGCTCTAGCTTCAAGAAGTATAGATAATGGATGGATGGATAAGCATTATAGTAGGCAGCGAGTGTGTAGAATATGGTTTTGCAATAATGCTCTAACATTAAATGATTAAAGACCACATGAAAGTCTTATGATAATAAGGTTGTAACAATCTTTCATACTGTCAGTGATGCTTCCGAAACCTTCTTGGCTTATTTCTTATAACGTAGAATTATTAATTGCTTTTCATACTGCGCTGAGATAGAGCCTGTCATGTGATACACTATAAAGATAGAGATTGCTTGTCACATGGCCAGCCTTTGTCATTGAACACAGAGAAAACAAAGTGGCTGTAACTTTCACTTATCAATATAGAGAGTGAACACGATAATGGAATTTGAGCCAGTTTACTACAGCAACGAAACTTCACTGTCAAACACTGATTCAACTGATTCCAAAAGTATTGAGAACTTACCTAGTTAACTGGTTTTGACTGGTAAGTTCCTTGTTTGTTGGATATCACACCTCCGTTAGCCTATCATTTTGGGGCACATCAGCTTTCTCGAAGCTACCCTGTAGCCTGGAGCTTTAAGCTTTAGCCGAAAACAAGTTTGTGTTTCTCCTATAACGCTGTAGCACTCCAGCCATGGTTTACCAAAGTACAAGGTGTACCACCATTTATATGAAATACTCATCACGGCAAACAAAAGATGTATATTACATAAGGTGTCCACCACAGCAAACAATAACAAGTACTTATGCACTATTTATATATAATTACTAGGGATGTGAATCTAACAACAACTCATGATTCAATTCGATTCCGATTTTTGGGGTGACGATTCGATTCAGAATC
>JBCNYH010000013.1:20098323-20109472 GCA_039654325.1 Tandanus tandanus
ACACACACACACACACACACACACACACACACACACACACACACACACACACACACACACACACACACACAAGCTGTGAAATACTTAGATCAGTGACAGCAGCAATGTGGATGTGCCAAACCTGGTGGCAGACATGAAGAAACTGTCTCATGAGCTGCGTGATTCTCTAAACTAGGGCATGTGAGCAAGCTGTGTGTAATCTACCTTAGAGTAAAGACTGTGGCACACTAGAAGTAGGAGGAACAGGGAGACTGTGTTTAACCCACAAATTAAAGGCACTATGGAAAGTCAGACAGACCAATGGGCATTTTACTTGTCTAACTAATTATTTGCCACTTACCATCCACTAGATCTCTTTCCCTGAACTATCAACCAGCGGAACTGAATGCTTGGACTTATTGCTAATGATGCTGAGAACCTGAATGCTTAGACAAAAGCACTACCTGCCTTCTTTCACATACAGATTGCCTGTCATTGTGATTGACAGGGCGAAAGAATATACCATCTCACCCAGTTTTGGGTTGTGTCCAGAAATAGGAATTGATACTACTTGTATCTACTAATGATCTATTCATTCATTAATTTTCTGAACTGCTTAATTCTTATTAGGGTTGCGGGGAGGCTGGCACCTATCTTAGCCGACTTTGGGCAAGGGCGGGGTACACCCTGGACAGCTCGCCAGGCCATCGCAGGGCAGAAACAGGCTGACGGCAACCCAATGGCCTACTCTTTTGGAATGACAGCAGTGGTTCTTTTACATGCCTCTCACCACAGACAGTGAGAGACATGGCTGGCCTTTGATAACCCAGTTAGCTGAACTGGGGGGCAGCAGTGACAACTCGGTGATAGTTGGGCTTGAACCCCCGACCTTTGGTGTATACTGATCTAGATATAAAATTAATAAGTAGCATGTCTTAAAAAAATGCAGTACACAGTCTATATTGAGTCCGTGTACAGTACAGCAGTGCAGAGATTCTGACACAGGTTTGGTCTTGTTGCCATGCATAGATGTGAATTGAATTCACACAGTCCCCTCATAGCATGATTCAAAATGAAAGCCCACCAGCAAATCTCCTGCTCACATAAAAATAAATAACATTTCTGGTGTAATAGAAGAGAGTAGTAAAAGAACTGATCATCTCACTAATCGGTTGCTTCTTCATCACTTTCTTCATGATTTTAAATTAGAAGTGAGCCCTCATGATCAATCTCAGCTCTCCCAAAACGAGCCAATACAGCACAGCAGCATCTTTAGTGCAGCCTGACTACCATCAGACTGCAGCTCAGTATAAAGACCGCATTTTCTTCAACATGGCTTTCTGCTCGACTCAGTTCAAATTAAGATTTTAGTTGATGAAATTCATGATCATGTGAATTTATCACGTATTTGTTATCCCAACAATCAGTGGCATGAATGTTTTTTTTTTTTTTTGGCTCTAGACCGTGTTATGATATTTAGCCACCACCTCTATTCAAGTTTGTTGCCTGCTTTCGATATTTTGCTGTTAGCCGTAGTTTATAATTGCAGGGATTTTCTATCAATTTGTAATGACATCAAAAGTAATTATTCATTCATTCATTTTCTGAACTGCTTAATCCTAATTAGGGTCGCGGGGAGGCTGGCGCCCATCTCAGCCGACTCTGGGCGAGGGCAGAGTACACCCTAGACAGCTCGCCAGGCCATTGCAGGGCTCAAAAGTAATTAGAGTAAAAAAAAATCTGGTCTTTTCTTTTTAGTTTACTTTAAATTCGAAGTAGGCAGTAGGATATTAGAACTGGTGTTAGTAGAATTCTTTTTTTTTTTACCTTAATGCCTTTATTTTAAACATTATTAAAATGAATGCTCATGATGTATCTACCCTCTCAAAACAACTAACTTTACGAATGTAAAACAAATGTAATTTGATGTAACAATAGAGTAGGGGTACTTTATGTACTGTTGAGAGTAAACACTATGTTGATAATAAATGCAGGGGGAACTTGCAACTCACATGCAGAGAAAGCTCTGAACTCAATGTTGACTAAAGTGTTTCATCATCGTTCATTTTCTGAACCGCTTAATCCTAATTAGGATCGCAGGGAGGCTGGCACCCATCTCAGCCAACTCTGGGTGAGGGCAAAGTACACCCTGGATAGCTCGCCAGGCACTAAAGTGTTTAACTCAAATTTTACTAAAACGTGAAACCGGATTCAAATAACTCTTGGGAAAAATTTGGGAGTTGGGCTTGCAGCTCAGATTCAAATAAATCTGTTAGCTTGAATTTGATTAAAGCTTACAACTCAATTTCAGAAAAAGTTATAAAATGAATTAGAATAATGCCGGATTCATTTCATTTTTTTGAGCCTATCCCAGTCAAGTCTGGGTAAAGGTGAGGCATACACCCAGAGCAGCTCACTAGACCATTGCAGCACACACAACAACATTCACATCTAGGGACAACTCATTCAATTAGCCTAATGTTCACCTTGAGAAAAACCATGCAAGCATAAAAACGCCCTCTCCAGGCATGGGGCTCAAACCCAGGACCTTTTTGATGTGAGGCAAAGGTGCTAACAACTACACCACCATGTTGCCCCAACTTGATGTTTGAAAATCAGATTTGACTTATGCTCAGATTTAAATAAAGCTGATAACTTGGATTTGAATAAAGCTTGTAACTCAGATTCATAGTTTATAATTTGGATTTGATTACGTTTGAAGTGGGGATTCGAATAAAACTCATAACTCAGACTTGATTAAAGCTTCGAAATCAGATTTGAGTAATTTGATAATTTCTACTGAAAAAGTGTATGAATTTCACCATCTACTAGTCTCAGAATAATTCAGACACAAGTTTGCACATGGATTTCTTTTTTCATCCCAACAGCACGCTGTTGTATTTTCGGAACATGATGCAACACCGTCCCTCAGGACCCTTCGTAATCGCTTCAATTTTCATTTTACTTTTTTTGCATCCCGTATGATTGCTTTGCCACATGCCACAACAATGCATTACACATGGATTTAATAGACGTATAAACTCTTTATAGCGTGTTCTAAATGTTTTTAATGAATAAAAAACATAAATCATTAATTTTCACTGAAATCATGCACAGAGGTGCTTATTGCTCTCTCTGTATTCACAAGATGAGAATATGAAAAGTGAAACAGGCACAGGCAGGGAAAAAAACAGAAAATATAAATAGATGTCAATGGAGACATAAAGGATATAAAAAAGTAAAAAGGTGAGTGACAGGCCTGTCATAAAACAGAAGCATATTAAAAGAGGAGGATTGTGTACCAGCAAAGCTACAGCAGTGCTTGTTGTACAGCATTGCTTTTAGTCAGTCTTTATTATGGCAAATCTGTCCAAAGAGTTTGCAGATTATTTGCAGATGGTTGAGGTGGACCAATCAATATTTGATTAGAGTGAACATTGTAGTGGGATTGTTTTGACCACCTTAAACATTGTCACATTTGTTTCCGTTCATTTATTTCCATTCCAACATCTTATATTGTCGGCAGGAGAGTCGAACCACTCAGTGGTAATTCCTCTCCAGCACTTCTTAAAGACTTTCAGTGGGGTTAAGGTTAAGTACTCAGCAGTCAGTGAGTTCTGCTGTCTATTTTTTATGATTCAAGTTCAGCATGTAATCATGCATTTTAGTATTTTCCATCACAGTAATTCATGATTTCTTTCCAACCACATTGCTTCGATAAATTGATGGTTCAGCACTGTCCTTACAGCTTTTAATAATGTGCTGGATAATGTGCTTTCCAGTAATTTTTCTACTTGATGCACACCAATAATTGGACGCATTTTGAAACACTACTATTTATTTAGTTATTTATTTATTTATTTTCGAAATAATCTATTTACGGTATCAGTTTGGACTGTAAGAATCTGTGCAAGTTGAAATGTATTAATCACGGCAATAATAATCAGTAACTCAGGCAGTTGTCATCATACAGACACAAAGCATGGTATATGTCATGATTTAGGCAAGGCGACTCAAAGTGCAAAAGCCAGAGTAATATTTATTCTTGAGGGTACAGAGATAAAGAAACCAAAACAGAAGGCACATAAGCCCACACACAGACTTGTGAACAAACAAATAAGTCTCTTAATTAAAATGTGCATGCAGTATTGCAAAGTAAAGAAATGAGTAGCATGGTCATGGCGAACTCACACAGATAGCTATACAGATAAATACACTGGTGAACAAACTTCCGCACGTGATAATCAAGGTATTTAATTTAAATGCCAACAGGTGAACAAGTAAAACAAGCTGGAGAAGCAGTGACAAGTGAACTCGGGATGAGAAGTAGAAGTCTGACGACAGAGGTGTGGTGGGGAAGGCTGAGATGTAGCTATTATTACCAAACACTCTATGCCCACAGTCTTTACCCATAATCGCCTTTTTTTGAGCTGGAGCGATCACACTTTGCGTTTTCCAGCAGAACTGAATCTCAAGTTATAAATGGTTGTGTACACAATCGATGGTAGAACAGAAGCAGTGACAGCAGCTTTAGACACAGATTTCAGCAGTTGAAAGTGGTTAATACAAATCGGAAACCTTTAACAATCTTGGTGTTTCAGTGTATCATATCTTATGGGAAACAATTCAAGCCATTTACAGTGTCTAGATGTGGAATTTGATAAAGTAAATTTGACATGCTCTCTCACTTATACAGGCACAATTCTGTACACAGTCACAATAATACACACTCAATAATGAGGCTAGACTGCTGGGTTGGTGGCATAAACAGAAGGTCACGTGATTTTGTGAAATAGGTGGAATTCTTACATTTGAATTTTAATTTAACATATGAAGGACTGAAAACCACAGTGGTGTAACCAACAGAAAGCTATTTTTGAGAAAAATGACGAAAGTTTTTGCAATATAAAAAAAAGTCAGCGATAATGCTCACAATATGATTCAAGGTCATAATGGAAGATGAAGGAACCATTCTCGCACTTAGAGACCTTATCTACATCTGTCAAAATATGACCTCATCTCATGTTTCAGTCTTTTGAGGTTAGACCACTGTGGCTGTCCGCCCTTCAATTTTTTTTTTTTATTTGTTTTTGGCATCCCTTACCCAGCATTAATAACTCTTGTAGTAACCTGTAAATGGAAACTTTCACATCAAAGGTGAAATTTTGTGTGTGGATAAGCAACATCTATTTTTTCACTACAGGGTCGATTTTTCCAGTGTTTCATTCCTGAGAGGAAAGCATTCAACCAGTCAGGGCATCGCTTCTTGAAACATGACACATGCACTTGATGGTTGAGAGTTGACCAAAGACAGCAGACACTCTGATTTATGTTGTATCTCAGTATCCAGCACTAACAGTAAAACCTGACCCGTGATCATCCTGAAATAGGTCAGAAAGCGGATGTGATGGAGTTTAAACTCCTGAACTAAACAGTTAAATTCCCAGTGTTCTCGCCTCATTCTCAGAACAGAATGCACCCCATTTGTTTTTTACTGTTTATCTTGTAAAAGGATAAGCACCAGCTCATTATTTGACAACTGTACTGGCGATTAGTTTAGCAGAATGCTCGCATGATCATGTCGTGTTCAATGTAAATATTTTTATTGATACGATTAAAATAGTGTCGTATCATGTTCTATGTGAAAAGACATTACATCTTTGGTTTTGTTTGCGGTATGAGAATTTATGTTTAGTATTAATGCCTTCCATTGGTTTGGTGTGCTCAACTGAAGCCCCAAAAGAGTATAAACTCAGCCTTTATCAACTGCACTGGGAAAAAAAAAAAAAAAAAAAAAAATATATATATATATATATATATATGTTTTTCTATCAAAGCATTTCTCTATAAAGCAGTGTGAAACTATTTCAAACCAATATTATTTTTAAACAGTTTTTCACCAAAGGTGAAGCGGACATCACTGATTATTCCCTGAGACAGGACGGTAAGGTGACAATTCACTTTAGGGACATTGTTATGATATGACTCCCAGAGACCAAGGTAGGGTGGTAAACACATAAGTATTTATTTAAATAATTAATATGACCGGGCTCCCAAACAAAATGCTTGGAGGCGCGCTTGAGAATCACGCAGCTCCAACGAGGATAGCCGCGGAGGTGAGTCTAGCGGGAGTTTATATTAGGGTGCTAATCAGTGCAGGGAAACAAGGTGCAGGTGAAAATCATTAAAACTCCGGCAATTGTGAACGAGGTGTGTAGGAGTCAGGTGGAGAGTTTGGCGCGGACTCAGACATCCACTCAGTCTGAGGCAAATAAATGTTTCATACTACACCAGAACATAAAAAGCTAATTAAATATAGTTTATTTTTTTCCACATTTTTAACCACAACAAAGGCAGTGCCGACTGCGCAGTAGCATCTTTTTAAACTCATTGAAAATTTTAGTATATACTACACAGAAATACAAGTGAAGCAAAAAAAAAACCCCAAGATTTTTGTGGTTTGTTTTCTATTTTTAAATAAACATGACAATGCTGATGTTGCATGCGCCAAGTGACTGTGACAAACATCTTAAAATTATATTGTGAAAACTTCTTTGGCCAAAAGTTTTATTATCTGGATGTAAGAAAAGTGAAAAGTTTACAGAGATATGTCTTTTTTTTTTATTAGAGGTGACATAATATTATGTGTGGTTACCTTACATTATGTCTAAGTCATGACTGTCTTAACCAGATAATATCAGCTGGATAGGTTTTTAAACTCTGCAGTGCTGCTCCAAGAGGCTCCAAGGTGCTGCTTTAAGAGGCTGTGAACCTTCCCGTGGATGACAATCACTTTTTGGCATGATACTTCCAGAAGTCCTACATGTTATTCACTTATTCACTTATTCACAGCTTACTGTGAGGAGCATGCCTCCAGTCTTGAGAGCAGGCAGCCATTTTCTCGCTAGCTTTCTCTTGGAAGAGGGAGAAGGGAGGAACATAGATATAAATAGATCAATAGGTTACAACCTCCTGACAACACTATTGGGTGGCAGAACTTCTACGTTATTTCTACTCACTCTCAGATATAACTTACAACAGCATGAGTGGTAAGACAATAAAAGTTATGACAGTTCAGGGCTGCGGTGCTTTGCTGTAAATTGTAACCAACCAAGATGGCCGACAGTTGTAGCCATCTGCCACAGGGCATAGCCAATCTTTCTTATTTGTTATCTTTGAGGAGGAACATTGGCACATGACATTATCATGAAATAATCATTTAACTTATCTGATGTCAATGATGGATAAATTGTTTCGTAAAAGAATACCATGGATTCACTGGTAACTTTCCACCAAACAAAAACAAAGACATTGAATGAATATGAAAGTCTTTTGGGCAGCACAGTGGCATTGAGTTCTCACAGCAAAAAGAACCTGGGTTCAGGTTATCGGCTTGGGTGTTTCTGTAAAGAGTGTGCATGTTCTCCCCGTGCTTGGATGGGTTTCCTCCTACAGTCCAAAAACATGCACGCTTGGCTAAATGGCTGTTCTAGATTGCCAGTAGGTGTGAATATGAATGATTGTATGTCTGTTGGCCCTGTAATGGTCTGGTGAGCTGATTCATGGTGTACCCAACCATCACCCTGTGTTGGCTGAGATAGGCTCCAGCCCCCCGTGAACCTAATAGGATTAAGCAGTTTGGCAAATGACTGAGTGAGTGAATAATATATTTAATTTTCAGAATACAGACCAATATGTTCACACATTTCCGGTAAAGTATATACTATTTTCGCTTATGCCACAATATAATTATTACTCTATTTTCATTGAAATTATAGTCCCACAGCTTAACTCTCTTTGTTGAACTGGAGGTGAAGGAGCTCTGCACAGTTTCTCCTGAAGTTTCTTCCAGTTTAACCTCTGAGGAAATGTCGATTGAGGTCATTCATTCATTCATTTTCTGAACCACTTAATCCTAATTAGGGTCGTGGGGAGGCTGGTGTGGTGCCCATCTCAGCCGACTTTGGGCGAGGGCAGAGTACACGCTGGACAGCTCTCCAGGCCATCGCAGGGCAGAAACACGCTGACGGCAATGCAGCCTCCTCTTTACGAAAATCAGCAATGGTTCTTTTACATGCCTCTCACCATAAACAGTGAGGGACATGGCTGGCCTCTGATAACCCAGTTAGCAGCACTGGGGGGTCAATTGAGGTCACGTGTGTTAATTTATATTACAGTGCATAAAGCTCCATTGGAGGGATGTCCCACTGTTTTGAAGAAACACAATCAGAATTTTAATCCCCTTTAGCTTTCTATGCACTTGTAGTGGGACATCGTGACAGGCAGAGAGACAGATGGGCACAGAGTCTGTCCACCGAGTGTACTGCTATGGGACATCCCACAGTAAACTACCACAGCGTGTTTAATGTTATCTACCCAGGTTTCTGCAGGAGAGGTTTTCAGATATAAAGATAGATCACTTTTGCTCCAAGGAGACCTTTGTACCACAGTTCCTGAATTACTTCATAGCATTCACAAATCTGTGCCTAATTCCCAATCACTGGTGTGTGGATTATGTTCATTAAGCAGCTAAAAAGCTTGGCTCCTGCTCTTTATCCGGCATTAAACAATGGGCATGTAGTGAAAAATTATGATACACCAACATGAGAAGCACAGAGAGCAATCCAGCTATAGTTATATCATATGTGGTACTAAATCGGATACAGATCGGATTTTTTGAAATGCAACCTCAGTCTGAACAGTAATGCGACCTGAACGGAATTCAATGCGACCTTGACGTCACTCTTGGTCGACATTCGTCATAATTATGCGACGGCGGGAGCCTCCGAAAACAAAAAGAATACATACAGACTTCTCTACAGAGGTAGCAGCTATTGCTCAAAAAAGCCACAGCCAGAGTTTTGACTCTCTTTCTCTTCATTCTTCTCCTCCTCGACATCTGCTGACACATTTTTCTGCCTCCACTGCATAATAACTTTAAAATAGAACTGTCAACACTGACATCTCTCAACTCCACGTTTTCCATCCACTTCTGTGTATTTTCACTTGTGTTTCTACTGCACATGCGGGCCACAGTGGGGGTCTTAAACTGTTCACACTGCAGCCTGTTATAGGCCACATCTCTAAAATAATGTGAACAGCCACTCGAAAAAAAAACCGGATCTCTAAAAAAATCGGATTCAGGCCACTTGGCTTGCAGTGTGAACGTAGTGAAAGTCATGATGATGTGAAATGCGCCTCTGAAGTAGTGGCTGAGATAATCTTTTTCATTTGCCTAGCGAGTGTGGATTTGCTCTCTATTTTCTATGCTGACGCCTCCCCTCATCAGCACTTTATCACCTTGTGCAAAAATAGATGTGTTTCTCCAAAGCTCTGATTTTATAGAGAAAAAACCCTTACTGCAAGGTTGCAGCCCCATGGCATATTGATTTTTGCTTTGGAAACCTGCAGTTTCGACTCTCAGGTGCTGCTTGTGATCCCAGGGGTATGATATCTACTGGTCAATTCACCAGCGCTGTGAAGCATGAAGACTGGTTACACTGTCAATATGCCGATGTTTAAGAAAAGGAAAGTGAAAGTCTTTCACTATGGAGATGTTGTGTCTCACTTCGTCACCAGGATATGGCTTAAGTGAGAAGTGTAACTGTGTAATGGCACAATGTATAGAACATAAGTTCTGAGAGTCACAGTTTGCCAATCTTTACACATGATGTTGGGCGAGGAGTCCTGACATGTAGTGAGTGTTTCAGTTGACCTTCATCAGTGTGGTTAAGGTCAGGGCTCTTTGCAGACTAATAGAACCATTCCTTCCAAACCAATTGCTTTCAAATTATCCTTGGCAGACCATGTTGTCTTGGACCTCATTTTGTGCACGTGGTCTTTATCAGGCTGGAAAACATTGGCTTTTAGCCAAATGTGAATGATACAGCACACAAATGTATTCTAAACCAGTGAGCACCATCTCTGTTCCTACAGCTCTACATTTCTGTAGGTTTCATCTCCAGTCAAAATCTAACACACATTTAAGTTTTTTAGTTGGTCAGGAACTTCCTAAAGGTTGTGGATAAGATGGTAAGATGAACCTGATTATGGTTGGAGCTAAGGTCTTTAGGGAGGTAGATCCTCAGGAACAGGGTTAGTGACTACTGTTGTAGACAGTCAGGTGGCTCCAATTTTGTGGTAAAAGTCTGGGAAAAGCCCACGTTTGGGGGATTATTGCCAGGAGTCCAAATATACATATAGTATGATTGTTCATCCTTGTTCGAGCTTAACAGGCTGTCTCTGGTTACTTTTTACATTTCAAAATAATTGAGAGTGACTCTATGATACAATATAGTGGATTGTTCTCATAGAGCATATACATCCATCCATCCATCCATCCATCTAATCATTACCTATACCACCTGTCCGTCAGGGTCAACAGGGAAGCTGGAGCTAATCCCAGCCTTAGGCAAGAGGACCCTCAACAGGTACCCAATCTATTAGAGGGTTAACCCAGAGACAAACAACCATACACACACACACACACACACACACACACACACACACACACACACACACACACACACACACACAGACATTTACATACATGGGCAATTTAGAGGAGCCAGTTGACCCGATGTACATGCCTTTGGACTTCAGAAGGAAACTAGTGCACCCTGAGGAGGCCCCAGCACGCATGGGGATAACGACTCTATGAGTTGTGTTAAGTGCACTTATAGTGTGCACATTTTAGTCTACTTGATTCAGAACCTGGTTTGTTTGCACTAGTACAGAATATAGGACATTCTTCCTGTATTTACTTTCTTGCTCCCCCTCCCTGAGGCGGCGCAAACAAACAAACAAAAAAACAAGTACACAGTCCAAACGCAGTAATAGTAGGCAAGCAGGGGTCACACGATCATTCAAACAGACCAATGCAGGCAAGGCAGTATCAGAAAGCAAGCGGGGAACAAAGTTCATACACTGAACATCGATATCAAAAGTTGAGCACAGAATTGTAATCTGAAGAGAGAGAACGAACGGGGCCATACACAGAAAGGCAAACACATACAAACAATGGCTAGGTACACACCAGAAAACACAGATACAATACTTCACATCTGACAGTGATCTTGAGTGTCATTATATAGTGATGTTTTTATCAGCGTGAGTGCTGACAGGTGTGCTGAGGTCATGTGATATATGACTGTTCATGGGGAGATCCACC
>JBCNYH010000013.1:20186445-20200724 GCA_039654325.1 Tandanus tandanus
TACATATATATGTCATACAAATACACACACATATATATCTACATATGATTGCTTGTAGGGACATTCTACTAGGGCAGTTTGAAGACATCTTAGAAGGCAGAAAGTAAGATTTTCAGACATCCGTTAATGCCTTTCTGTCTTGCTAGACACTTTTCCAATTTTCCCTGCATTTTCCACACATTGAGACACACATCACACTCAGAGAGAGACACTGAGATAGACAGAGAGAATGTGGGGAGTGGACTAGTAACCCTAGTCTCTTGTACACCATTCAGAGAGCCTATGATATAATGATTCTGTAAGCTATTTATAACTTAGTTGGAAATGCTGCTTTGTCAATTTTTGGCATTTATTGTAATTTTGCCTCTATACAACACCACAAGGAATTTGAAATAAAGCCATCTAGTACTGATCAACCTGCGAGACTAGCTGGTTATGGGTGGACCTGCACAACAATAATAATCATGTATCTAAATCCAGTCATCCATTATATATAAAAATTACACATCATGCTCACAGGGGACCTGAAGCCAATGCTAACTGACTTTGAGTGTGAGACATTGTACATCCCAAAAATAGTATTTTCTATCAAATTGCTAACACAGCGATGAACAAGCATCTGTGTGGCATGGCAAGAACTGGCTATCTGTGACCATTGATTTGACCTATTAACATTGTGGCAGCTTGCCATAGCAGTTCAAGAAATTAGTCTGAATGCTGAAAGTGCTTAATCCTTTTTGTCCACTTCATATCAGTTGCCACTCTTTCCCAGGACATCTCTGGCAAAGGCAGCTGTAGTCCCACTCTACTTGAGAAGTTGTCCTTTGATCTGTTCCGATTCCTAGCTTGTGTACATGCTGTCTCAAGAGTTAAGTCGGACATCATTTGCAGGTTCTACGTTTACATTTACGGCATTTGGCAGACGCCCTCATCCAGACTTACAGAAGTGCTTTAAAGCCACTATCAGATAATACATTTTGAGACTCATTCACTAGGATACAGACTAAATATACCATCAGTCAAAGCTCAATGGGTAGAGGTTGAGGGTTTTTTGTTTGTTTGTTTTGTTTGTTTGTTCATTTTATTTAAATACAAACATAGTGCTAATCCATGTACTTCCAAAAAAGGTGGGTTTTCAGACATCGTTTGAAGACTCCCAATGACTCAGCTGTCCAGACATCTAGAGGAAGTTCATTCATAGAAGAGATGTCTGAGACATTTGTTACTCTTCCCATCGAAGAAGTCTTTAGCGGTCAGGAAGGCTGGGGCAAGAGGAGCTGGTGGGTTCTCGTAGAAGGCTGTCTTAGTCACATCAGATGAAAATATGGATAGGAAAAGCATGGTAAGAAGCCAGATATGTTTCAAGTTATGATTTCTTCCATCTCTGCTGCTCTTAATTGTCTACGATTGCTTTGCAGCACATCCAAGGAGCAGGGTGAGAGCAGGTCCAAGAAACCAAGGAGCAGGGCGAGAAGTCTTCTTGGGTTTGATAGATAGGAAAGAAAAGGAGACAGTGTCAGGAAGATTAGATGGGGTGTAGGAAACAACAAGTTCTGAGACACTTCCTTGTCTACAGCACCAATAGCAAGTCTGTCTCTTATGTTCTGGCTTCAGAACATAAGAGACAGACTAGTTTATGGCCTCAAACTCGCATTTGTCTGCCAGCTCTTGTAAGCTACGGATGTATTCCTCCACGCTCTCACTGTGTTTCTGTACCCGCTGGTGAAATCTAGCTCTCTCATGAATTACGTTGACTTTAGGCACAAAGTACTTGTCCAGTACAACCTTGCACTTGTTTTCTTTCCTTTCCTCAGAATAAACAAATGTCTTAACAAGCTGTTCTGCTTTGACTCTGAGCGAATACAGCAAGGTACACACCTGCAGTTCCCCACCTTCTTTGTCCAACTTCATAGCAACTCTGTACCTGTGGAATCTACATTTCCATTCTTGCCAGAGCTCTGTGTGGCTGAAATCAAACTTCTCTGGTGGTGGGAACTTTGCTGTGGATGACTTCTGACACCATTTAATGACATGAAATCAATCCAGATGGAGATATTCTTAGGTTTTCTCAACTTTATTCCCAGCTGAAGAAAGCTACACACACACACACATACACACACACATGGCACACCGCGCCAGGTCGCCACTCAGTGTCGCTAACTCAAACTAACAACCTTACACCACAACGCAGATTTATTTGCTGAGCCCAACTTATAAGGCTGTTTTGGCTACCAAGAGCGTTTCTCTTTAAGCTGTGCAGTACCTTGGAGCTGGTACTACAGACCCATACCCAACACTCCAACCTGGTACCACTAGATGTTCAGGTACTGTCCGCCTCGGGCTTTTTGGCCACATTCCTGAATTTAATTTTGTTGCTGCTCTAACCAACATTATAGGCACAATAGATTGCAAACACGTGAGCACCCTCTCCTGATCCATTCACATACCTAAACTCTAAACAGTACCACTCAATTAATGTCAAACTCATCTGGGACTCTCAGAGCCATCCGTTAAATGTAGTCTCCTGTTTCCCAGTAGGTGCTCATCAGTAAGCAGCTCTATGTAAATTCACCCCCAATAACAATATAGGCTTTTGTTCTCATAATGATGTGCTGCATTATGCGCTGGATATGTGCTGGGTGTGTATGGATACAGTGTATCAATTTAAAACCGTGTATATTTATTACATTATATTAAAAAAAATGCAGCCATTGGTTAGCTCCTTTACATGCCAGAAAAGGTGTGAATTTGACAGGAGCTATAGTTGCCAGCATCTTACACCTGTATTTAGCAATGTTATTCTTGGCCTCTGATTTTAGGTCAAATCATTTTTGATTAATAGACCCAGTTGTTTAGTTCTTGGTCTAACTTCTTTCTCAGGTACCACTGAGATAATCAATGTTATTAACTTCAAGAGTCAATGATCAAAATGTATTTAATGTTATGGTTGATCAGGGTCTATTCATCTCCAAAACAGCAGGTCTTGTTGAGCATTCCTGGGATGCAGTGTAAGTAAGTTAATGCTGGCTGTAATAAAAGGTGTCAGAATATACAGTGTATTGCACCTTGCCGTGTACAGGGCTGCCTATCCACAGACCAGTCAGGTGGTGTTAATGTTACAGTTAAATGATATAATCTGCCATAGATGCATATTTTCATTGGTGTTATTTTGTTTTTATTTGTTGTGCATTTTTAGATATTTACGTAACCTTTTGTAAATCAGGGCTGTAATATCTAAAACTGTTATATGCATTTTGGTATTGCCTAATTTTCTAAGCCTTAACACTGTTTTAAAGTTTTGCAATGTCATTCTTACTTTGCATTGTTCCCTCTAGATGTGTCTTCCTCTCAGACTCAGCAGAAATTTGCATCTCAGGCACCACAAAAGATCTGCTCTCCCACCAGGAAGAGGAGGGAAAAAGTACCACGAAAATCTCCTTACCCCCTCTTATCTTCCATGCTGCGCTGGTCTTGCCCCAGAGAAGACAGGAAAGCCCTTTTGTCCAATGTGAACTCTCATACTCCCCCAAACTATGGCGCTCTGCCATGACAAGTGGACGAATCATATACTGATCCATCAAGTACAACAGTATATATGCAGTCAGTATTGAATTTGATTGACCTAAAGATTTATTCACCTTCTCCTTTGGCACAATATTACCCATACACAGGTCTTCTCTAAACGTAATAAGGTGCCCAAGTAGAAGATATGAGAAGAAAAGGTTTATTTTTTTTGTTGTTGTTGTTGGGTTTTTGTTTTTTTCAGTTAAAAAAATATCCCATTAATTATTAAAAAAAAAAAAAACTTGTAGACAAAATTAGTTTTTTCTAACACTCAAGTATTGGTTATTTTGTATGTTGTAAAACCATAGGTCCCTCGGAACAACTAATTAACACAGGGTTTTATCCTTTTCCTCCTACAGAATATACCTCAAAAAAAGTAATTTTGGCACATATTTATAGCACTTATTCCATCATTTGTGCAAGCTAGCATTATTTTACAATGAGTTCGATGGCCTCCATTGCAAAATACCAATAAAATGTATTATTATTTGTATTAGTAAGAAGGCATTGGTCGTGAGTGTGCAAAATTTACGTTGTTTTTTTTTGTTTGTTTGGTTTTTTTTTTTTTTTTTTTTTTCAGATTTATTCCTGAGTTAAATATCGTCATCTGATGCAAAGCACAGACGATCACAGAGCTTAACTGTAAAGTTAGATCAAAGTCTTTGGATCATAATGCAATACTGATCTGCTGCTATGTCTGGATCTGTCATCATAAACCTTTCTGAGGGGTCTCTTGTGTGCATTGATATGTACCAAATTTATCCGCTTTAGCCCAGTTTTTCTTCAAACAATGTTAACCCATTTTATTTGTTGTCTACTCTTGAAACACAGACAATTAGTGCTATTTTTTAATATACTTAATAGTCAGCGTGGGAACTGAAAATAGTATACAAAACATACTTTTGTACTTTTTGGGGTAAAAATGTATAGTTACGATAAAGAAAAAAACTTTGGCATGTTAAAGGTGACATTAACAATAGACTGCTAGTATTTTTCTCTTAGAATATTTAAAAGACTGCTTTTTTTCGGTGACTTCATGCTCACACCTCAGATTCTCTTTTGTCCATGAGAGATGTTTGGGGAAATAGCTTCAGTTCAGAAAAAAGACCTACTAAAATACCATGGTATATAATGTCAATTTCCATCTGAGTTTTTTAATGTGTCCTCAAATAAAAAAAAAAATTCAGAAGGTCTCAAAGTTGAAATAATACAAGTATTGTAATTATTGTACTTTGGCGACCCTTGCACAAATGTCTGTAGAAGTTGTGAAATGCATTGTTAGTGTACTGTTGAACTGTTTTAATCAGTTTGATAGAGATACGAAGTATTAACACATAGATTATATTATATGTACACCAAGGCAGTACTGTAAAGTAGATATTGTGCTGACAAATGAAGACAACCTATACCAATGAGAATTAACATAAATCTAGTCATCGAAAACATATGGCAAGTTCTCTAGATTGTTTTATACTTAACAAAGTGAACTACTTAAAGTAGATTGTCCACTTTTGTTTGGGGGAAAAAGCATGGATTAACTTCATCTTTTGTTGTTTCATACACTTGTAAATCTTCATGAGGTACAATGAAGGTGGTGTGTCATTAGCGAACTGATGCATTTCTAATCCCATAAATGCTTTATTATGTCTAGAGCTCACTAATATCTGCTGACTTACTACATGCATCAACAAGAAACATTAGCATGTATTGGATCAGTTTAGTTCTAACCGATAATGAATGTATGGTTTGGCTTGAAGAGTGTTTGTTCTACTTGTTTTTAAAAGCCTGCTGTCTCTTTTTATTGGAAAGCCCATTATTTAACTACTTATTTATCTGAACTGATTCACCAAAATAATAATTTCCCCTAAAGTTTTACTAATGTGTCCAACACAAAATGGCTGTGAAAATGGAGGGGTAAACCACTTTGGACTGTTGCTGTAATCTACAAAAGCAAAAATGAACCCTGTGTAGAGACTGATACAGATTGATTCAGAGATATCCAGATACTCAAGAAATATACTAAATTAAAGTAAGTTTATTAGAGTAAGAAAGTGTAACTGCATAGAACAGTTTTCCTTTTTCAGCACATCAGTGGGTTAATGGACTGTATAAGTCAGTATTTGCTTGTAGTGGTGTTTTTCCTTCATACATTATATGTATCAGTATGTAAGGCTGCTTTTCATGTTTAATATAAATGGGAGACATTGTAGGACACCCATTTACTGGCTTTTAGCTGTCCAGTGAAGCTAAGGACCTTTTTTTGCTAAACATTTGTCCAGTTTGTTTGTCCTACAAAACCCACATGTTTACATTACTCAGAGATACAGTGCAAGGACGTGGCACATCATCCTCATTTTGACTTGGTGCTATGTCTTTTTGAACTCTTGTGGTGCTGTGTTCCACATGTTAACACAACAGCTCATGTACAGTTCTCTTCATGCCGTTGTGGTTCCTCTCATCAAGGTCTTTTAGCGAGTAGAGTTGTAAGCAATAATAACATACTAACAAGACAGCACTTGCATACTCATTCTGTCTCAGTGCAACAATCCAAAAGGCATGTTTAGCAAGACTCAGCTTCAATAACAGATTTTGTGTCAGATATGATTGAAGAAATTGCTTACAGATTTGCATTTGTATAACAATTTGCCGACCAAATTAACACTGTAACCAGGGTATAATTTTAGAAAAAGTCCCATGGAGCATGGACAGGACCTAGCTACACAGTCAACTACAACACAGTCTGAAGAACTAAATGCAGTATTTGTTTTTTCAGTGATTTTTGACACATGTTCAAGGGATTTTCGTGCGAACCTGTCAGAACCTATTTAGTATTTCAGTAAACGCTGACAGGTTTTCTTTAAATGATGCTTGATTGGATTCTATTTTAGTTTCTCCAGCACTTGCATGGAGACGTAAGCTAATGCATCTCTCTTGTAGAATATAACTAATGTGTATATGTAGACAGTCCCACTTTTTTGCTTGTTAGGAAAAAAAATAGGGCTCATGCACATGAATTTGTCATATCAGCTCTTAGATTGCTTGTACTTTGCTTAGTGTGCTTTTTTTTATAGTGCTTTGTGAGACTCGGCCTTTTTATTTTGTGTTGTGAACTACTAATTTAACATCTGTCAGCTTTCATTCACTTGGACATGTGTTTCCTGCTCATTGCTTTTAATGTTTACCAGCACTAAGAATCTAGAATGTACTAAAACATTATGCACTAATTTACGACTGTTTTAAGATTAAACCTCATATGTTAGAGATCATGCTAATTGGGAGCATATTTCAAAGTGCATTTTGTGCTTTTTTATTTATTTATTTATTTTTACTTTGTTTGATTTGTGTTGTGTTGTATAGAACTTGATTATAATTTATTTCATGTAGACCGTTTCTGGGCTGACTTTTGCATATGTTTGTAATTTTGTTCACCTCAAATACAGTGTACTTAGACTGTTCACATGTTGCAAAAACACCAATAATAGACCTTTTTCTCTCTTTTTTGTAGTTGAATGATTGAGTGATTTCGTTCTTTGAAGCGTCATTGGTAGGTCTGATTTATTTCAGGTATTATTCTTAAACAGTATGGTGCTGTACCAAAGCCTTATGTAAAATATTGTTCTACTGTATTGTTTCACTCTTCTGCCACTGCTGTTAAGACAAGTGAACATTCTTCAAGAAAATTGGGACATGTTGCTAGCCAAACTGACTGATGCCACTATATTGCAGTGTGCCTCGAATTCCTCGTCCTTGAATAATACTGCTCAGTATTGGCAAGGTATTTTGAAAAATTTTCACATGCCCAGTAAAACAGTAAGATTTGGTGCCTGGTGTGTCTTCTTCATGTCTGCTGCTAGGAATAAATGCTAACAGTGTCTCATATCTGTATAACATTATCTGAACCATGTTGTGTGTCTCCACTGTTTAACTCTTTTGGACATTGATAGCAAACTTATAAGAGATTTATCTGAATGGCCTTACCTGACAATAAAGGAAATGACCCAGTAATCCATCTGTTTCCTTCACAAGCTCAAACAGTCATGTTCCAAACTGAAACACGTTGCATCTATATGAAAGCATTTCTAAAGATCTGCATTCGGAAATAAGTCAGATTAGAGATGTGTTTAGGCTGTCATGTTTGTAAACTGTGTCAGATGGTCCAATAGAGCTAATATAAAGTGGAGCAGTTCAAATAGCATTGTTTACATCACCAGATGCCCAGATATGCACATTTTAGCAGGTTATGTTGTCATTTTCCAATGCTTCATTCCATCTAATAACTCTCTAAAATTTTTGTATTTTGATATAATAAAATACATGAGAGTGTACTTTGGTCTCTATGGCTGATTTATTTTTTAATTTGCTTTACATTTAGAGTGACGCGTGTCAAATTAAATCTTTTAAATCATAAAAGTAAATGTCTACTTTGTAACCACAAGATTTTTGGTATCAGTTTTCTGTCAAGTGTACACCTGTAATAATGTCTACAGTAAACTCTACCATGTGTGAGGCAAGCTAAATCTAGGTATAATTTAATCTAATATACAGTGCCTTGCAAAAGTATTCACCCCCTTGGCATTTTTCATGTTTTGTTGCCTCACAATCTGGAATTAAAATGGACTGTTTGAAGGTTTGTATTATTTCATTTTCACAACATGCCTACAACTTGGAAGATTTTTTATTTATTGTGAAGCAAACAACCAATAGTACAAAAAACTTGTGCATAACTACCCTAAAGTCAGTACTTTGTAGAGCCTCCTTTTGTGGCAATTACAGCTGCAAGTCACTTTGGTTAAGTCTCTATGAGCTTGCCACATCTCACCAATGGGATTTTTGCCTGTTCTTCAAGGCAAAACTGCTCCAGCTCCTTCATGTTGAATGGTTTCCGTTTGCAAACAGCAATCTTCAAGTCTGACCACAGATTCTCAATTGGATTGCATTCCAACACATTTAAATGTTTCCCCTTAAACCACTCGAGTGTTGCTTTAGCAGTATGCTTCAGGTCATTGTCCTGCTGGAAGGTGAACCTCCGTCCCAGTCTTAAATCACAGGCAGACTGAAACAGGTTTTGCATAAGAATATCCCTGTATTTAGCATCATTCATCTTTCCCTCAACTCAGATCAGTTTCCCAGTCCCTGCTGCTGAAAAACATCCCCACAGCATGTTGCTGCCACCACCACGTTTCACTGTGGGGATGGTGTTCTTGGGGTGATGGGATGTGTTGGGTTTGTGCCAGACATAGCGTTTTCCAATTTTAGTCTCATCTGACCAGAGCACCATGCCTTTTGGCAAACTCAAAACCGGTCTGTGTGTTTTGTGGGCAGCCCTCTCTTGGCAGGTTTGTTGTGGTACCATGTTATTTCAATTTGAAGATGATGGATTTGATGGTGCTGGGGGGATCAACAAAGATTTGGATGTTTTTTTTATAACCCAACCCTGACTTGTTTGGAGAGCTCCTTGGTCTTTATGGTGTGATGCCTCTTGCTTAGTGGTGTTGCAGCCTCTGGGGCCTTTCAGGTTAGGTGTGTTTATACTGACAGATCATGTGACACAGATTGCACACAGGTGGACTGCATTTCACTAATTATGTGACTGAGGGTAATTGGTTGCACCAGAACTTTTGAGGGGCTTCATAGCACAGGGGTGAATACATATGCACACGCCAATTTTCAGATTTTTATTTTTTAAAATTATTTTTTATACATTTTTTTTCTCATTTCACTTCACCAACTTAGACTATTTTGTGCTGATTCAGTGAAAATTCAGATTAAAAAACATTTAAATTACAGGTTGTAATGTAACAAAATAGGTAAAATGCCAAGGGGGTGGGGTGAATACTTTTGCAAGGCACTGTACAGTACACAGTTAGCACGTCCGCCTCACAGCAAGAAGGCCTGGATTTGATTCCAGGGCTCGGGCGTTTCTGTGTGGAGTTTGCATGGGTTTGTATGCTGGGTACTCCAGTTTCCTTCCACAGTCCAAAAACATGCACAGTAGGCTAACTGGCTGTTCCAAATCGCCTCTAGGTGTGAGTGTGACTTTGAATTGTTGTGTGTGTGTTGGCCCTTCGATGGCCTGGCGAGCTGTCCAGGGTATGCCATGCCCTCGCCCAGAGTCGGCTGAGATGGGTGCCAGCCTCCCCGTGACCCTAATTAGGAATAAGTGGCTTACAAAATGAATGAATTAATTAATATACTATACAGGAATTGAACAATCTGATTTGTTTGTTTCTCAAAATAATAGGTATTCAATTCGGCAACATCCACTGAGACTGAGCACAAAAAAGCTCACTAAAATTAGATTTTCAATCATGACAGATGGGCAGGTGCCCCTAGGAGCTTTCTCTTTAAACCCTTTTCAGATTGATTTGATAGTACTATGCAGAGACAATGCAAAGCAAGTTAAAATGACATTTTTATGGTTCATTTTTACATTTTAATAACACAGGTGAAGATGGTCAGGTAAGATGTGTGCTTTGAACCAACTTATTAGTGCGATGTGGACACGTTGTGCCACCTTCAGCAGCAACGAATGAAATAAAATGCTTCTAGCAACAGAATATCTGTCTTTGGCATGAGTGTGGAAATACTCTCTTCAATAAATTGTTTTAATTCAGGGCTATGAATTGTCACAACATTACAATGGGATTAAGGTCAGGACTTTAATTAGGCAACTCCAAAATAAGAAAAAATATATAAAATTCAGCCATTCACAAGTGGACTTGCTCTTATGCTTCAAATTGTTGTCCTGCTGCATAACTCTATCTGAGATTGAGCTTTAGATCACAGACTGATGACCAGATATTTTTCTTCAGTTATTTTGGTAGAGAGATGAATTTCCCCCCCAATTTTGTAAAGCCACCCAGGCCCTAAAGCAGCAAAGCATCCCCACACCATCACACTACCATCACCACCATGCTTCACTGTGGGCATTCTAATTTTATTGTAGAAAACTTCACTGGAGTTACACCAGATGTAATGGGAACCATCCCAATCAATTCGTTACCCCTCAGAAGTCAGGAAATCAAGGTGTTTTTGGCAAATATTAGACGAGCCTTTATGCTCCTCTTGATTAGCAGTGGTTTTCACCTTACCACTCTTTCATGGTTAATATTTCATCTAGTGTCCTCCTACTGATGGAATCATGAATATGTACATTAACTGAGCTAAGAAAAGCCTGCCATTTTATTCTGTGTCCTCCTGTGACTTCTTGGATGGGTTTTATATTTCAATAACTTTTTTTAGGTCTTGTGGAATTTCTTTTGATTGAAGCATAGTGTGCTGTTTGGAGAGGCCCGTTAGGTTAAGTCAGGTTTGACAACAGTCTTTCTTGGATTGACTTCTCTAATTTTATCTTTTATTAATTAAATCTGGTTTTACACAGTTGTTGGTGAGGTTTTTTCCTTTATTAGATTACACGATAATTTAAAAACTGGCACTGACACTGTTTATTCAGGTTGTAGTTTGTATTATGTAAATGTCTGAAGACGAGAAACAATTAATTGTCAATAATAAATTAATATAGAGGAAATTAAATAGGAAGTAAAGACTTTATAATGCACTGTACATGCATCTTGACTGTTTAAAAAACACTTCAAGATTTTGGAATTGGCTTATTTTATCACATGCAAAGGTTAAATAAATAAATAAATACATAAATCTTAAAGAGATTATTATGCAATATAAACTTAGGGATTGAAGATCACAGATGTTCAGTTTAGGATTGTGCCCTTACCTTCACCCACTGAAGTTCCTGCAGATTCATTGAAGATTCATTCCTTGAATTATTTAAAGAGGGTAAAATATCCCTTATATTGCTGACAAACTGGGAGTCATTTGCTCATCAAAAAGTAGGTCTTTTCTGGATACTCCTTTTGTCCAGAATTATATTTGCAATCACATTTTGACATCACCTGTTTCAAATCCCATAATTATTTAACTGTTTTTTCCTCATTACTTGTGTGGGCGGCACAGTGGCCTGATGGTTAGAACTTCTGCCTCACAGCAAGAATGTACTGGGTTTGAATCCTGGGCTCGGTAAATATGTTTCTGTGTGCATGTTCTCCTGTGCTTGCGTGGGTTTCCTCCAGGTATTCCGGTTTCCTTGTACACTCTATAAATATGCACATTCGGCTAATTGGCTGTTCCAAATTGCATTTAGGTGTGATTGTGAATGACTGTGTGTATGTGTTGGCCCTGTGATGTACTGGCGAGCTGTTCAGGGTGTACCCTGCTTCGCTCAGAGTCAGCTGAGATAGGCTCCAGCCACCGTGTGTCCATAGTTCAACTAAGCATTTTTGACAAACGAATGGATGGACTGCATTATCAGTCCCAAATTACCCTCATCCCAACTCTTTTTGGATTGTGTTGGATGCCAGAAATGCAGGAATGGATGTATATTTACAAATAAAATAAAGTTGGAATAACACATCTTGGGTTCATGCTGTTTGCAGTGAATAAATGTAAAAATCACAGGGTTTTTTTTTTTTTTTTGTAAATTTGCAATTTTTTAGTCATCAACCATTTCTGATTTGCAGTGTTATGGTATAAACATTTAATCTGTGTTACATATTTTCATGGCTCATCAGACACTGCATATCACATAATGTATTTTTTTTCTCTTAAGAAATGGTATATCATTGAAGTTAGAGCTAAGATTTACATTTCACCCATTACTAAGGTCAAGTTGATCTCAGAATTAAATCTAGTTTGTGATTAACCCAATGAGTGGATGCATGAGCGTTTGGGGCAACGCCAGTAGACAGCAAGCTGGATTAATGCTAAGTATTTACATTAATTATAAAATATAATGTATAATTTTTTAAAATTATTTTTAAACTGTGTAAAAGTGTTTATTGAATGATTAAGAAGAAAGCGTGATGAAGAAATAGGCTGTATTTTCAGTCTTCCCTTCCCTCAAGATGGCTCAACTGTGTGAGAAACATGATTTAGTGAATTGGAACATTTCTTGGAGAAGTAATCTTGATCAAAACTTAAGCTAGTTGGTAAACCTGGTACCCCGTAGATTCCTAATGATTAGTGTTGTGAGCAAGAAAATCTTAAGTCGAGTACTGAAAACTTCCACATGTGCTTATAATAACACCATTTAGTATTCCTCACAAAAGCGAAACTTGTTTATTAATACTGCACACTAGGATTTGATACACACAATCACCAGTTTATCCAGGTCCTAGAATCTTTAAGTTGTTATGAATTAATTTTTTTGTAGTGTTTTCCAACTTGAATCCACAGTGGTTTCTCTTTCTGTATTCACTTGTCCTCATGGTTTGATATTCTGTGCATACTGATATGCTTTTTTACTCACAATAGTTGAAAAGAGTGATTAGTGAGTTCTCATTGCCAGCTTGAACCATATTTCATTTAATTCTCTCATTAATAAGGTGGCTTCTACCCACAGAACTCCCATCACTGGTGGGTATTTTAAACTCTTGTGTGTAAATGCTTGGGACTGTTGTGTTTTAAAAAGCCCATGACTTCAGCAGTTTTTGAAATACCCAAACCAGTCCTTCTGGCTTTTATAACCAGGCCATGATCAAAGTCTCTGAGATTACATATTGCCCTCACTCTAATGTTTGATGTAGACTTTTAACTGGACTTTTCCTGGATGCTGAGTCGGCAATTTTATTTCGTGAACAGTAACCTTTGAGCTTCAGCTAAGGTTTAGGCAGCTTTAAGTAATTTTTTATGTTAAATACATTTTTTCAATGTTTTCCCTTCTAAATAAATTCATTTCACTGAAAGGTTGGATCTGTTCGAACCCTTTTATCATTACATAGGGTGGCAATAACTGTGTGTTAAGGCAGACTTGCTATAGAAAATATCAAAATCATTAGTCATTCCCTGATTCATTCATTCATCCTTATCCTGGTTAGAGCCAACGTGGATAGGATGCCAATTTATGTCAAGGCACCATGGACGTGTATATCTGTATTTATATGTTTATACTTGCCTATGGGCAATTCAGCCTATTTTAAAAGTATGATTTTGTTTGGTGGAAGGAATGTAGAGGAAAGCCACTAGATACAGGGAGAACAGGTGAAATTCCAACTAAACTCAGAATTGAAACTTGTATCAGTGAGTCATCTATATCATTCTTCAGCATTGCTATACCGCCAAAGTAAAAATACTTACACAGATCAGCCATAACATTAAAAACATTATGAAGTGAATAACATTGATTATCTTGTTCCAGTTGCACCTGCCAAAGAGTAGGTATTAGACAGAAGGTGAACAGTCAGTCCTCAAAGACATGATGTGTTGGAAGGCCTAAAAATGAGCGACCGTAAGGATCTGAGTGACTTTGACAAGGACCTTAATGTGATGGCTAAAAAACTAGGTCCATTTATTTAAACTTCTGGGCCTTCTCCCAAATAGCAGTACAGTAGTGTTCCTGGTACACAGGACTAAGTACCAACCAAAGGTGGACCAAGGAAAAACACCCAGTAAACTGGCAAAAGTGACATTGGTGCCCAAAGCTCAATGATGAATGTTGGGAGTTGCTGGATATGCTAGTGAAGGAACACAGTGCATTGCAAGTGAGGTGGTGTTAATATAATGGTTGGTTAGTGTATATTATAATCATTCTGAAAAGAAAATGAGTATATCATGTAGGGCTGGTCAATATCATTCATTCATTCATTCATTTTCTGAACCGCTTAATCCTAATTAGGGTCGCGGGGAGGCTGGCGCCCATCTCA
>JBCNYH010000013.1:20201620-20214165 GCA_039654325.1 Tandanus tandanus
TGTGTGTGTGTGTGTGTGTGTGTGTGTGTGTGTGTGTGTGTGTGTGTGTGTGTGTGTGTGTGTTGGCCTTGCAATGGTCTGGCGAGCTATTCAGGGTGTACCCTGCCTTTGCCAAGTGTCGGCTGAGACAGACTCCAGCCTCCTCGAGACCCTAGTAGGATTACATGGTCTGGCAAATGAGTGAGTGAGAGAGTGTATCGTTTTATTATTTACCGTTCAACCTGTATTCCCAACAGATCAGATTCAAGAGCTTAATGAAGATGGCTTAGATATCATTATGAATGAGCTCTTGTTGGGAAAACCAACCACATCTCCCATGATACCACTTCCTGCAAGATTAGGACACACACACACACACACACACACACACACACACACACACACACACACACACACATAAAACTGGAATAAAATAATAGATGTGAATAATTTACTTTTCCTTTTTTTGAGGAAGGTGTTGAGGTTGGTGGTATAAGTGTTCTTCAGGCCTCTGATGCTGAAGTACTCATACCTAATATGAAAAGCTAAAATTTACAGTACCTCTGTTTTCTGCCGTCATATTATATTCCAAGTTAGTTTGGTGTTTTATTTGCTTTTGCATTTTATTTTATGTTTTAATCTTTTCATGCACATCACTCTGCCTTAGAATTATAATTTATTTCCTTAGTGTCTCGTAGTTTATTTTATTATATATTATGAAGCCCAGCCTATGACACCCGTCTCAGTATCTCTGCTTGTGCCAGAGACTAAGCCTAAATCTGTCACTTATCCCCATGATCAGCTTCCTTTCCAAAGCAAAGATTTCATCTCCAACACACCATCTGTATCATCAGCAGTACAGAACTAATTTTCATATGAATACATGGTGCAGTATTCTTTCTTTTAGATGTACAAGTGCACAATTGTTTTAATGAATGTAAACGGAATCAGGTATGAACTGTAGAAGTTTTTATTTTATTCAGTTCATTAGTTTATATCAGGTTTTTTAGTTTAATATCTGTATACTGTTATTACTGCCAGGAACTTGCCCTATATGAACTAGGGGATTCACATCCTATTCTTGCATTTTGTGCACTCGCGAGAGTAAAACCGCAACCTTTTCAAACTGACTAATGAAAACTATCAAGTGGATTTTACAGATAGCAACTTCGAAAATGTAAGTTAAAACCAGCTGATAATAAAAATGTACATATGTTTACACGTAACAGGAGAGTTTGGAAGCCTTGCCTTTCATTTCACTTTAATCTTTATGTGCTATTATGAAAAAGCATGTGTTTATCAGAATAACCCAAAAAGCAAGATGTTTAAATATATTTGAATAAAAAGTGCAAATAACTAATAATATCTGAACAACAAAACACTACATACACGTGTACATTTATTCTTGCATGTCTTTACTCCATCATATGCATCTGTCTGCTTCTTTTTCTTCTTCCTCTTCTTCTTCTTTAATCACGATATGGAGCACAATTAAATCATTATGAGGCACATCACAGTGTATTTTATAGAAACTGTACCCTACCTTAATTGATTTAGACAATTATATGAAAATGTTGAACAATGAAAACTTATGAAAATGTTGTCTGTGTTATCGAAGAAGAAGAAGAAGAAGAAGAGAAGAGAAGAGAAGAAAAAGAAGTAGCAGATAGATGCCTATGATGGAGTAATGACATCTGACCCTGTATGTACACGTGTAAGTAGTGATTTTGTTGTAATTTTGTTAGGCATTTGCACTTTTTTCAAATACATCTAAACCTATTTCTTTTAGGTTAATAAGATAAAGTGGGGAAATGCTGCAAACCGTAAGACACACCTCATTAAATGTGTCAATTAAGCATTCTTTGTCTTAACTCACCCCCTGTGCAGCTAAAAGGGCCAGCTATGTCTCTCACTTTCTGTGGTGAGAGGCATGTAAAAGAACCATTGCTGACTTTCGTCAAGAGTAGGCTGCATAGCCGTCAGCGTGTTTCTGCCCTGCGATGGCCTGGCAAGCTGTCCAGGGTGTACTCTGCCCTCGCCCAGAGTCGGCTGAGATGGGCGCCAGCCTCCCCGCCACCCTAATTAGGAATAAGCGGTTCAGAAAATGAATGAATGAATTTATATGTCTGTTTGTTTATCTATCTAGCTATTTATTTATTGTACACTCTTTTAACACTGGGCGGGACAGTGGCGTAGTGGTTATCCATCCGCCTCACAGCAAGAAAGTCCTGGGTTCGAGCCCTGGGTTTGACATTTCTGTATAGAGTTTGCATGTTCTCCTCTTGCATGCGTGGGTTTCCTCCAGGTTCTCCAGTTTCCTCCTACAGTCCAAAACCGTGCATTAGGCTAATTGGCTGTTCCAGATTGCCCCTATGTGTGTATGTGAGTGTAAAAGGTTGTGTGTGTTTTGGTCCTGTGGTGGTCTGACGAGTTTCAGGGTGCAGCCCGCCTTCGTCCAGTGTCTGAGAGGGGCTCCAGCCTCCCTGTGACCCTATGGATGAAGCGGTTTGGGAAAATGAGTGAGTGAGTGATTTTAACCTTGTGAGGTCAATTAACTACAACTTATCCAAAAAATAGGTCGCCTCACATGTGGTGCAGATGTTCTGGTGCTCGTTTATGCGAGAGGAATAATAATTTGGAGCATCCGGGGTATGATTATTATACAGCAGTGTAACCTTCATGAAGTGACTGACAATGAATCTTCTCTGTAGTAAACACTAGCGGTATGCAGTGAGTGATGAGTGAGTGGACGACCTGAATACATCTTAGATCATGACGTCACGCAAACCGTTTTAGCCGTTACTTCCTCCCTGCAGCGCACGTGCTATTGGTGAGCATCATCCATATTTTTTCACTCAGACACGCCCACAAGCGCGCGCACGACAGCTGCTCGGGAAGCAGAAGGGGAAGTTTACAGCGGGCTGCTGCGCTCGCGAGCCGCTTAACGTTTGTTTTCCGTCGATTTTTGAATAATAATGACAGAAATAAGCAGGACGGAGACTCGGAACAGTCTGTGATTTGTTCGGGCGGACGTTCGGCGACAGCATGGCCCCACAGCCAGGTGAGTGGCTCTTTAATAGGAACATAATGAGCAGTACAGACATTTTGTCATTGATAATGACATCTGTTTGTGTCGCTGTGGCTTTCTATTCAGCAGGTGTCATTTCTGTCCTCTTGACGCCTCATGTCGTCTCATTAACTTCTCATTACATCTTCTAACCGGATGTGAGTACAGGGCCGGGCTGTAGGAGGGCCACAGGTCGGGAAAAAATGATGCTGTCCTTCATTAACCAACACATTTGATGAATCCAGTTGGAATTTTGGCAGCTCAGTGAACTGGTTTAACTGTTTGCATGAAATTTTCATTCATTCATCATCAGTAAAGGCTTTTTCTGTAGTCAAGGTTGTGTTGGACTCATAGCCTTTTACAGGAACGCTGATAGGGTGGGATATGACCCTCAGGTGCATCTAAGGGCAGTTCACTGTCAGTTTAATGTTTTAGATGGTGGAAGGAAATGGAAGAACCCTGATGAAACCCACATGGACACAGAGATAGAGAGAGAGAGAGAGAGAGAGGATGTAAAATTCCCCACTGACCCATATTAACATAATCTCAAAGCAAAATACTGATGGGAATACTGAAATCTGTGAAGCGGTATCACTGCACCACTGTTCCACTAACCTGTCTATATAAGCCATTAAAATAATCTATGATGAGTAATAATATTTAACAATTATTCGCCGAAGGTGAGCTCGATGTCGCTGAGTAGTCCCCGAAGCACAACATGAAGGTAACTATTCAGTTCAGTGAAATCCACCGAGCCTACGATGCATAATTGTTTTAGTTTGTACTACACAGAAACCAAAAAGCAAACCAAAACAAAATGTTTATAATTTATTTTTGCAGAGGCTTCCTGTGCTCCGAGCAGAGCCACGCAAGTGCGGGCTAGTTAACCTCATGTTTTTAAGTCAGAATTGTAGAATATACCACAAAGAAATATAAGTAACTTGCACTTCATAATGGTTTGTTTTTAAACTTATTCAAGTTTTAGTATATAGTATGCGGAAATACATGGAAAACAAACTAAAACAAGATTTTAATGGTTTACGTTTTCATTTTTAAATAGTTACAATGATGACGCTGCTTCAGTATTGGAACAAGCGATGTAATCACATCACCCTTTAAAATTGAAAAATAAAGCATAATACAGATATTTAGGCTGAAAAACGTAGAAAATATTCACATTTATTTTTGGTAAAGAAGCAGCCGTGATATAACTTACTGTCTTTTCAGTGGTATTCGAAAACTTATTTCTAATATATCTGTGTACAGTATACTAGGATAATTATTCAGCTCAGGCTTGGAGGATGTTGTTGAATAGAATACTTCCCTTAACATTTTATCTCTGGACATTTTATTATTCAGCATCATCCACCTCACCTTCTGCAAATACGAATCTTTATTTATTAATTTTTTTGGTTGCCGAATTACTTAACCTCTGTCATTTAGGATGACGGGGACTGGTAGGAGACAGCCGTTTTCGTTTTGTCACATATCCTGGATTAGATTTGAAACTTTGACTTGACCAGACTTGTCCTTTGACTTAGATATTCTAACCCCTCCCCCTGTTTTTGCTTCTGAACATAAATTATACTTTTGTTTGCACAATTTTGCAGATTTCTGCTGCTTCAGCATTTTGAGTAGCTATTTTTAGAAGATTCACAACACATTAACCAAGTTATGTCCATTTTAGTTTGTCTTACACTAAAGACAATAAGGAAATTTGGAAAAGTTCAAGGTGATGAATAATTATGCCAGTTGTTAACCTGCAGTACACTGATCAGTACAGTTATACTGTATAGAAGCAGCCAGGCGTGTTGGTAAATAGACACTGCTTGCTATTGTAATACATCAACAGTTATCTAATACATAAACAATACTTGTTGCTGATGTATTAGAAAAGTACGTTTAGGTTAGCCCAGAATGCCTGGAGTAAAGTTTATTCCATATGAAACACTTCTACAGATGTTTCCATCTCTGAAGCTCAATCTCAGAGGTGGGGACAACTTATTTTTCAGTGTATGAAGATGTAGACAAGGAAGTCCTGTTGCTTCGCATAGGTTCCTCAGGGGAGGAAGTCCTGTTGCTTAGCAACCAAACATTCATCAACTTCCATAGAATCCCATACCGTGGTGACGGATGCAGCTCTCCCACAACCCTGAAGCAGCATGATTTTCCTTGCAGATTATTAAAAGCTTATCCTGAATTCACTGTTGAAGTCTGGACTCATAGAGCCAGAGTACATATATGCATTCAGTGATGTATAATGTGTGACATTATATGTGGTATAATGTGTGTGGGTAAAGGTTCCACTGAGGCAGCATGCTGTCTGTGAAATGAGTTTCAGTGGGTTAAATGCCTCATTTAGCTGTTAGCTGTAATTATTCAATTCTTCTGAGTGTATTACAGGCTATACATTGATCTTTAATAAGAGCCCTGCAAACTAATTTAATCTTAAGCACTTATGCTATATCGTAACATAATGTAAAGTCATTGATTACATTCATCAATGAACCACAAACACATGCTCAGCCACCTATACATGCACTCACCTAATCCATCAGGATCAAGTGACATCATCGTCATCACACAGAGATATAGATAATAAACCCTGAAACATGGTGCATGTATGTGTATTCACCCCTTTTATAAGAAGCCCATGCAACCAATTACCTTTAGAAGTCACAAAATTAAATTGTGTAATTAAATAAAAGTAAACCTGTGTGTAAGGTGTCAGATAATTTCAGTATGCACTTGTTCTGAAGGGCCCCAGAGTCTGCGCCACCACTAATCAAGAGGCACTGCCAAGCAAATGACACCAGGAAGACCAAAGATTCTCCAAACAAGTCAGGGCCAAAGTTGTGGAGAAGTACCATTCAGGGTTGGGTTATAAAAAAAACTAAATGAAATCCTAAAATATTGTAATAAATAAGGAAAAATTAAATCAGTTCAACAGTGTGTGGGCTGTGGTTTTTTTTTTTTTTGGAAGCTAATATTATCCTCATGGGCTCAGAGTGTACATTTTTTAGAAAGAAAATGGCACGTTGCTACTGCCTGTATCTCATTATAAATTATGAATATTTTAGTTTAAAATGAAATTTAGAAATTAAAGAATAACTGTAGTCTTATAGATTCTATTTAGCACTTTTCCCTGTTTTTCTTACGCTGCACAGCGTAGCGATCGCAAAAAAAAAAAATAAATAAAATCTGCTCACTACAGTATATGTTCCACTATACGTCCTACATGTCACAGCTCATAGTGGGTTAATGTCTAGCCATTCTGTAGCCAAGGTTGGAGCTTTATTCCGAATAGAGCACCGATTTTCTCCTCTCCCTCCCCCAGCAGACAGGCAGCTGTTGAGGTAAGGCAGGATCATGGAGGCAGGCAGTGGCTCTGCCGCAGCACCGCACAACGCGGCTCCAGCACCTCCAGGAGACATGGCGATTCCTGATTCCCACCATGGGTGAGTTGTAGCTTCCCTTGTTATCCAAAGCCTGAGACTCCTCTTCAGTTTGCTTTGTGGAGGATTATGATTAGTCATGCTGTTTAGTGTGTGTGTGTGTGTGTGTGTGTGTGTGTGTGTGTGTGTGTGTGTGTGTGTGTGTGTGTGTGTGAGGGATTTTTAAAGGGCTAGATCAAGTATGCTGCTTGAATCTCTGTACATGTTGCAAGACTTGGCAATAACTGTGTGCTGTGAATGGGAACTTATATAGGACACCGCATTATGTTTCTATAAGCATGTTAAGTGTTTTGATGATTGGGGGCCCTCTCCTTTTTTCTCCTCTTTTTTCTCTTCCCTTCTGTCCCATATGGTGCTTTCATTGATTGCAGAAACCTTTGTCCATAGATGACACTTGTATGGTGACACAGATGCCCAGCAAGTCACGTGACACCTTGAGTAAAAATCTGAAAGGCAGATTTTTTATTTAATTTATTTTATTTATTTATATATTAATTTGCCATTCTCATAATATAAGGTGTTTGTATAACACTGCATTAAAGTTTTTTCAGAATATAAGAATTTCTCCTGTCCTTGGGACCAAATGCTGTCCATGACTCACATTGTCTAAACTCCAAATCTCTCATTTCACCTTTGCTGTGCGCAATAAAAGGCTCCTCAGTCCCCAAAGCTACCTGGACTCACCTTACCTGTCCCACACAGCTGCTCAGATTTCAATCAGTTACAGTTCAGCCAAGTTCTTTATGTCCTTTTTTCATTTATGACCAACCATGACTGAATTCTCGTCTTTGTTCCTGGGTTGATCTGACCTTTTTTTGTGCTCTTGTTCGTAGGTACATTGCATTTGGGTAGCTGTTATCACCTGAAAGCAATCAAAAATCCCTCTCAGTCTGTTTTTTTTCTTCTTTCTTTTACTTGTGTTGGTTAGACATTCTTAAGTCATTAGGATATAATGGAGACGTGTGTTTGGATGATTTAATTTGAGCGTGCTTTGTATTTCCAGTTTATGTGCCAGAATTCATAAGTGTTTAAGGACATAAATACTATAGGGTAGTAAGTATAATAACAGGCACATGAAGGCTCAAGTCCTTTGAAATTTGTGTTTGTATATGTTTAAGCCACACCTGCTTAACCTGTGGCATGCTGTTCTGTGTATTGCCCCACACCCAAAACTGAATTTCAATAGTTCTATTCTGTTTGATTTGTCTAGTGTTATTTACTTATTTCCTGCTATTCTCAGACATGCAAGTGGTTTTATTCTGCCTCATGCCATTGTGATCTATTGAAAAGGAAAATATTTCTTTAAAGCTACCTGTGTGTGTGTGTGTGTGTGTGTGTGTGTGTGTGTGTGTGTGTGTGTTTGTGCATGCACACACCCAGCCCCCACACGTCAGAGCAGGAGAAGGATGAGCTCAAGAAGAGGCCGAAGACAGCAGAGAGAACAGGCTGGGAGGATGCAATCGCTCTTATGGTCAGTATCTAATGCGCATGCTCCATTCTATGATTTATGCATATAATGTGTTATATAAGATTGCCTGCATGTGTGCATATGTGTTTGTGTGTATACACAGGCGAGGAATGCGGCCGTGCTCCCAGAGCTGTCCGCTGACTCTTCTCTCCGCTCATGCACCAGTACAGCCAGCATGAAGGTCAAGAACGTGAAAAAGTAAGTGCCCCTCCCATCTCAGCTAAGCTCTCTCTTTTTCTTCCTCTCTTTCCCCCTGTTCTTCTCTGCTCTCTCACTGTGATGGTTTGAGCATTAGATGCATACTGATGAGCTTCCCTGTCTTTGCAGACTGCCTTTCAGCAAAGGCCATTTCCCCCGCCTGGCAGAGTGCGCCCACTTCCACTACGAGAATGTCGATTTTGGTTCTGTGCAGGTGAGGGATATAATTTAGCTTTATTTATTTTTATTTTTTTTATTTTTTTTAAGACACAGCTGTGGGAATTGAGGAAGTATACAAAGAAGAGTTATGTCACATGGAATGGAGTTTCATTCAATTAAACCACTCACGCCTGCAGTTTGAGGAGGCTGAAGTGAATCAACCACCTTATTTCATGTCATATTAATTGAATTAGGCATTTACACATTCACAAGCTTTTTTGGTACCTTAGTCCAATTCCTCAATTTGGCTTAGGAGTAGAATCCCTTTAAATATTTGCTTCATATGTACAATGATCTGTAGAGGCACTCTGGCATAAAACTTTTATTTCATAGCATATTACGTACTGTATAATACATACATCTCATCCATCAACTGAAATACCCAGCATGTATCATATAGTCAGTGAATGATCTGTCAGCTTCCCGGCACTATTTGTCCCAAACATCTGGCATTGCTTCTGCATTAAATAATGAGGCAGCTAATAAAAACAATTTAACCAAACAGTCAGTCCAAAAATATCCACTGTGAAGGGATTTTAACTATATTTTTTAGTGTGTCATCTCCTCAGTGTACGAACTCTAGAAGTGAAGGGGAGCAGACATGTTTACAACAGATATAATAATGACTGAGCATGTCTTGCACCTTAACTTGAGATACACATTTAAGCAATTCTTTCTAGTCTCCAGCAGAGAGCAGTAGCAGCATGTTCTCTTCGGGGTGTAAAGCGTCTTGATTAAAGGAGTACTGTTTTCGTACTGTATATACAGTGCACTGTAGTAAAGAAACGCCAGCAGGATAGAACCTATTTTTGCTCTACCCTCTTCTGGTCATGTGATCCTCACACACAAACACACACACACACACACACACACCACATGTCGGCTGTACTGCAGTAAACTACGCCTACTGTTTGAGGGTTCTGTGTGCAATACTGCAGTGCCAGAGAGACAGGCACACACTGTACCATTGTGTGCAGTCTGCACTATCACACATGCATACACACATGCATATTAGCAAGTTCAGAAAATAAATTAATGAATGATAATTCACTATGATTTTTTTCATTATTATTATTATAATTTTTATTATTAATACTATTATTATTATTACTATTATTATTACTATTATTATTAATTTTTCATTATTATAATTTTTTTTTTACGTATAATAATGTTTGTTTCTCAAAATTCTTTTTTCATTCTAATAGCAATAAAGAAATCAAATACTCTCATAATTAAAAGAGAAAATAAAACCGCTATCTGTGGCCTTTGGTGAAATGATTGGGAATGAGCCACTGTCCGGTCTACCTACCTGCCTTTCTACCGGCGTGCACTCTGCCACAAGGCTAGGCAGGCATATTGAAGACATACTGCTAAAGTTAGTGAACTAACCAGCTATCTAACTAGTAATAACCAGTGAGTACTAACAATAATCATGCTAGTTGTTTATACTCATTTTGATAATGTTAGGTGTTTTCCTACATGTAAATGAGAGATGAGGTAATTGGATATGATAACATCATGCTACGCTCCGACAAGCATCCCACACCCCTGCCCCCAAAATTCTCTTTTATCGTCCTTCAGCGGTATTCAGGTGCTTCACATTCATGTGCTTTAGAGGAATGGTTCTGGGTTTAGATACTTTCAAAATCTACCATACTCTGGTTTTTCTGCCTTTAATAGGATCACCTGGTACATTAATTAATTCATCCAACTAGCCAATCAGGTGGCAACAGCACAAGTGCTTCAGTGAAGGCTCTTGTCAGATACTAGTATGAAGAACGATGTGATCTCAGTGAATTTACTGTAGTTTGTTTGATGATTTCAAACAGGTTGGTTTGAGAATTTAATCTCTTTGGGTGTTACACATCTTTGTTTCTAGACTTCACACAGAATGGTCTGGAAAAAAAAAAAAATTTACATCACATCAGATTTATTCCAATCTTCAGCAGTATATTTTTGTCAGCCTGTGGCCTCTGTGGCCTGTTTTTGTTTTAGGCTGTTTTTGGCTGTCAGGACTGGGACTTGATGGGTTCCTCTGTTGTTTAGCTCATCTTTTATAAGATTTACCATATTGTGTATTCTGAGATGCTTTTCTGCTAACTAAAAGTTAATATATAGATTTAGGCACTGCCTAAAAGCAGAAAAGAGTCTCTTGTTAAATGTCCGAGCCTGGCTTTGCTTTTTACTGCTTTTCTGATTTCTTAATTTGTATCACCTGTCTGTTATTAGTTTAATTATCAGTTTAACTTAAGTTGATGTTTTATTAAGCTTTTCTTTTCCATTTGCCCCATGAACAT
The DNA here is from genome assembly GCA_039654325.1 of Tandanus tandanus. Taxonomy (NCBI): domain Eukaryota; kingdom Metazoa; phylum Chordata; class Actinopteri; order Siluriformes; family Plotosidae; genus Tandanus; species Tandanus tandanus. Next base: position 20,212,307 of record JBCNYH010000013.1, read on the forward strand.
TTTTTTACCTGTCAGTCTGTCTGCATACCTGAATGAAAACATTTTTATTTTGTGCGAGTCTGAGCAGTGGTGTATGAGCTTTTGTTTTTGGGGTTTCAGTTTCGTGATTAATAATAATAAATCTGTTTTCCTATTGCTGCCCATCATCATGCAAATCAGCAATACATAACAGTCAATCAGTAATCACTTAGCAATGTGGCAGCCTTTTAGGGTTTCCTGTGGTGGGCATGCAGTGTCACTGGACAGGCACGGGACAACCATCCATACCATGTTCCATGTCTATGGTGCTCTGCTCGGGAGCTCTGCTAGGAAGAGTGGTATTCGAGTTACTGTAGCCCTTCTATAAGTTCTAACCAGTCTCACTATTTCCTTCTGAACTCTCTCATCAACAAGGCATTTCAGCCCACACAACTGACACTTACTTGTTTGTTGTTTTTCTTTTCACAATTTTCTATCAACTCATGACACTGTAGTGAGTGGATTCTTTGAATTGGTTCTCTGTTTTTACAAAAAAAGTGTAACAAGCTGTTTTTCTTAATAATAATAAAGATAAATGATAACATATAATGAAAATAAAAGTTTTCTAGATTAATTATGCACAGTAAGCATGTCATACAGGAAAATGCCTGAATATTACTATTATTTAAACAAGTGTTGCACTTAGTTCTGGTTGTGTTGGCTTGCTTGTTTATTTTTTATATTGTTTAATTAATGCCAGGGCTGTGTTGTGGCGTAGTGTTTAACATGTCCGACTTACAGCAAGAAGGTTCCGGGTTTGAGTCCCGACCTCAGTGAGGGTGTTCCTTTGCATGTTCTCCCTGTGATTGCGTGGGGTTTACCCCGGTACTTCGGTTTCCTCCCACATTCCCAAGAAATACACATTAGGCTAATTGCCTGTTCCTAATTACTTCTACGTGTGAGTGTGAATGGTCGTGTGTGTTGGCCCTGTAATGGACTGGTGAGCTGTCCAGAGTGCCCCCCATCTTCAAAGGTTTCCCCGCTACCCTTGTAGGATTAAGCAGTTTAGCAAATGGAGGGATGGGTGAAAAATTTATGGCAATAGTAAAAATTTACAGGATTTGACCAAATTATCTCTGTGGTTGGCTTAAGTTCAGTATACACTGTATTATTTTATGTTCAACGTGAAACAATGGTGGCAATTTCTTATGACCTTATTGGTGGTCATATGTCCTACTGTGAGTGAGGTTCAAAGATGGCTGTTGTCACACAGCCTTGCGACCAGAGATCAGACATTTGGGATGATGATCTCACTGTGTGTAAGCTGTTACAACCTACGCCTACTAACCAGCCAATAAAAATACACCATAAAATGATCAACACACAGAACTCAAATAGCATGGAGAAGAAATGATGGAGTATCAGTATGTAGGATACCAGTAAAAAAGAAAATCTTGTGGGGTTGTGGCAGCACAGGTCTTTTTTTCAAGTCGTCTCTTGGTTCTCTTGCTTCCATTTATTTCCTTTTTTCCACATGCTGGTGATGTTTACCTCTAATGCATGTTGTTGATGTTTTTTCCTTTTATAATATCTTGTGTCATAGCCTACGATTCTAAAGGTGTTATCATTGTACAGTCTACATATATGTCGTACTCAAGTTTATTAGAGCCGTGTTGCGCTGTGTGATTTGTGATGATCTTATAAGATTGATAGAATCGCACAGTCTGTAGAAGGCTTTAGTCTCTGACCTAATAAATTTGCATGAGGATGTGTTTTTGCTGAAGAGTCCCTTGATACAAGCGCTCTGGATAACAGCATCTGCTATATGCTGTAAACAATATTCAACACACACACACACACACACACACACACACGTATGTATGTACACACACATATATATA
>JBCNYH010000013.1:20223369-20237288 GCA_039654325.1 Tandanus tandanus
ATACATATATGAAATTTTATGATTTGACTTTAGCTTTTTTTGTGTGTAAATTTTTGTGTACATATGGTATTTTTACAAATACCAAACTTCTCATGTAAATGCTTCTAAGAGCTATTTACAAACAAATCTAACTTGATAAGGCAGAATGTCTTTCCCCTGCCATAGCTAAAAAATAAATACAAGTTGTGTTAATATTAGAAAGAAAAACAAAGGGATGTGCTGGACTACTGCGGTGTAAGTCAGCCACTATCCAAAGTGATCTTTGCTGCATTCTCAGAGGCAGTGTGCATGTCCCATATACTTCAGATCAGGTTTACAGAGGAGACAACACCATCTCTTACTGCCCTTGGAGAGAGAAAGTGGTCTAAAAGCAGCAGTGCAGGGTGGAGTCCTGAATCCTTGTTGATTTAAATTTCTAATGCTCCAGGCTGAGATTAGCTCTCATTGACTCAGGCATAAATCTTAAAGCCATAATCCCCAGACCCTCTCTCAGCATTGCATTAGCAATGAGCTTCTGAAGCCAGGGCTATAGGAGTGGAGTGGACATGCAATTAGATTTTCCTCAGATGTCTTTGTTTTTCCTCTTTAATCTTGGCTCAAATATTTGTCTGATATCATGGAAAAATTATTAAATGAAGCTTCTTGCACTGGGGTAATATATTGAAAATCACAATTAGCACTGTCTTCTTTCTCTGTGTTGCTTTCTTGATGCAAATGGGTTTCACCAGCCCATTATCTGGGTCACGTTCTCTTACTTAAAGATTCTACAAAAACTATATAAATCTTACAGGTGAGATGCTATCTTGCTATAATGAAATATACAAGCCTACTGCCAGTCTGTTAGTGTGAGAAGGTCCAGAGGTCAATGGATACTGAAATACTGAGCAGATCGAATTCTGTGGTAATAAAAGAGACAACTAAGAGAAATATGAATGAGCTGTTTAAATGTAAAATTCTTTTTGAGCATTAGTGGTTTCTCAGTAGCAAAAGGCTCATGCTGCATTGTACTGCACAGGAGGAATTTTAATCCACAGATTATATAACATCAGCAATATTCATTTCAGTAGCTGTGTCTGGGGAATTTTTTAGGTTGCAATGCAAAGCAGTTGCACCAACTTTATTTGAATGAGTTTTAAGGTACTGTTTAAAAATATGCAATTACTAGATGAAGGGTGACCAGAGTGACATTTAGAGAATTGTCTATGCTTGGTGTAAAATACAGAGGTATTCCTGCCTGCAGGTGTGTCTAGCAGCAATACATTTATTTTATTTTTTTTGTGTCCACATTGGATTATTAACAATTATTCACCAAAGGCGAGGTGGATGTCACTGAATGTCAGGGGTGTTGTTCAGTTCAGTGACATCCACTGAGGTTGACGGTGAAATTTTTTTTTAGTATATACTGCATGGGAACATGGGCAAAAAGCACACTCAAATAAGATTTTAATAAAATTTAACCGTGACCGATGCATAAACTCTAAGTGCACACGAGTATGTGTATAAGAGTCGTCTAACGGCGTGCCACTAACTATCTCTGAGTTTTGGTATATATTACACTGAAACTTAAAGAAAAGCAAAGTAAAACTAATTTTTATAGTTTATTTTATACATAACATTACAGAGGCATGTCAGGTGAGCTTTGCGAGTTCTGAGCAGAAGTAAACAATATGTAGACTGTTGTAATAGAGACTTGAGGGAAACATTTCAGTGTGTTTGTGTGTAGTAGTTGCCCCACATTATTAATATCATATCATCAGTGGAGGCCGCAGGGTGTAAAGTATTGTATGTTGTTGAACTACTGATTGATATTAGCTCTATCAGCTTATATGATGTCTGGGCTCCTGTCTTTACATTATGTCATATACATTTAGTGAGTGAAACCTCTCAGCTGTAGCTCTCACTGCTGCTCCACTCTGTGCACGCCATTCCATCTGAGCCATCTTCAGTCCCACATCACCTCGGGGGCAGGGCTTCCTTCTAGTGCAGTAGTGAGAACTGGATTTGTCCTCCTTTTCTGGTTGTAACTGGACACGCCAGCCTGCACACCCTTCTGCTGCAGTAGCAGCTTGATATAAATGCGGAGTTCTTTAGACTCATCCAACCTAAAGAGAGGAGTGGCTGACTTTACTGAGCCTCGACTAATTGATGGATCAGTCTATATGCAGTCTGTCGGTGCAGGTTGCCTACGTGTGTGTTAGGTGGTGCCCAACTGCAGCATATGTCAGTATGGTGCAGGCTGGTCTGATGAAGCAGGGAATGTTACGGTGTGGTGAGAAGTGATTCTTTTTTCTCTTTTTGACGGATGTTTCTTTAAGGAATAGTAGTGCCTGCTGGTCTGATTAACAGTGAGGGAATATGTTTCATACAGAGTCAGAGATGTGTTTTAACTCAGATGCATGTACTTGCATTGCTGTGTCAGCTTATAGTATTTTTTATTTAATCATGCTTCTGTGCTCATTATAGGGACTGCATATGTGTATAACACAGATAGTAAGTAAATACTCTACAATTAGTTCTCTTTACACAATTGCATGTTTTATCATTTCAATTCCAATGCATTGCTCAACTAGGTCATTAAGTCTCCTATGTGCTTTCATTTATTTATTTATTTTTTGCTATAAATAATCCATGCTTTAATATTTCAGTACTTTTAAAACTAGCTACTTATACTTATGTTCTTAACTCTCTTTACACTGCTTAGTTCCATACAATTCTGTGCTGTGAATTTCTGCACTGATAAAGTACATTTCAAATTATATACTTGAGATGTGGGCGGCTCTGTGGCATAGAAGTTTGCATGTCCGCCTCACAGCAAGAAGGTCTTGGGTTCGATTCCCGGGCTTTGGTGTTTCTGTGTGGAGTTTGCATGCTCTTCCTGTGCTTGTGTGGGTTTCATCCAGGTACTCTGGTTTCCTTCCACAGTCCAATGACATGCACAATAGGCTATTTGGCTCTTCCAAATTGCCCCTGGGTGTGAATGTGAGTGTAAGTGGTTATGCTTCTTGTCCTGCTGTGGACTGGCAAGCTGTTTAGGGTGTACCCCGCCTTTGCCCAGTGTCGGCTGGATTAGGCTCCAGCCTCCCCTTGACCCTAATAGTAGGATTAAGCGATTCGGTAAATGAGGGCGTGCGAGAGTGAGAGTGCTTGAGATCTGATATAGTGCATTATATTAGACATTAGATAAACAGCCTGATGTGGTTTTCATATGGATGAAGGAAATAAGAGAAGTAAAAAATCTTATGGTGCAGGTGTTCAAACAAACAAAAATGTTTTATGAATGCATATTGAATAAAATATGTACTTACGGTTAAAACATTTTAACTGAATACTTCATACCATTGTGCAACAAATTCTTTCACACTTTCATCAATGAATGTTTTCCAGAACACCAGCTACAGTCAGTGATACACAGAGGAGGTCTGTGTTTAAAGTTACACTTTCAGTAGTGTGTGTAACCGATATTTGCATTCTGTAGTTCAGTGCATCTCCTTTGCATAGAGTGAATAGGATTATTGATTGACACTTATGGAATGTTATCCCATTTCACGGATATTCCCAGGGACTGCAACAGACAGATATGTCATTGACTGGCTGTAGTGCCAAACTGCTGGAACCAAATTATCAAGCAGCTTATTGTTTTAAAATAAACATTTCCAGCTAACACCTTGGAGAGTTTCATGCCAGTTGCCATCTCCTTGTCGACTTGTAGGCATTGCGACATGTGACAGATCTGAAAGATTTGGAACGGCCTTTTATTGTTCCCAACATAATGTGTCTGTGTGGGCAGTGTTTCATCTGACCACACCTGTCTGTTGGGTGGATCATCTTTTTCTGGTCTTTACTTATTATGTGTATGCAACAATAACAATAAAACTTAGCATTTATTTTAAATTTTTTTTAATTCTCTCTTTCAACTTTACATTACTTTTAGTGCTGTACATAATAATTCCCAGGAAATGTACTCTCATTTCTTCAGGTGCGGTAAAGGAAAACGGTATGAATATATGGAGGATATAAATACGTATGTTTCTCTAAGTCTAGATCAGGGTGTTTGGGTGCTCTTTACTTATCATTAGTCATATATTTCATACCTTCTTGTCACTCATTAGTTTTCCAAACAGTCAACTTTGCTAACATGGTTTATCATGTGCTTGGCTTCACCTTGTAGGCAACCCAACTTCCCTCTTAATCGTTACTTTCTTTTTGTCTGTCTTCAGCTATCTCTGACCTGTGACGAGAATGATCTGACACGCAGTGGCCTCAACTCCAAAGACCTGGTCTATCTTGTCCAGATTTGTTGCCAGGTATGACTGTGCTTTTGATTTATGGTTACATCTGTGTGTGTGTGTGTGTGTGTGTGTGTGTGTGTGTGTGTGTGTGTGTGTGTGTGTGTGTGTTTGTGTAAGTGTGAGAGAGAGAGAGAGCTCTTTGGAGTTCTAAAAGTGGAAATCCTATTAGTTTGTTATGGCAACAGTGGAAAAATCCTAGCTTTGTTATTATGAGGAAAAAGTAGAGGGAAGTTATAAACAGAACTGCAAACTTAGATCAAAAAGGCAAAACGACCACATGTAGTGCACTTGGTATTTTTCTCTTTTTTTGGCTGGATCTAGAAAGAGGCCAGGCAGGATGAGAATAAGAAGGAATATGTGCAGGTTAAAAAAATATGTTCTCTATCCAAAAGGGTTTTTTTACTACACGTGGCCGGTAGAATATGTTACATATAATACTGCTGGAATGACGTGTTCAGAGTTCAGGAACACCCAGTGTTCAGGGTGTGGTGTGTGTAAGGAAGATTTAACTTTAGGGTGGTGTGTGGTGCATATCTTTCTGGTCTGAAAGATATTAAGTTTTCTGAAACCTGAATGGACCATGAACAAGCCTCTGTAAGAGTCCACATCATGAAATGGTTCCTTCATATTTCTTCTCATTTAGATTTAAATGGTCTTCAGCAAAAGAAATGATTTGTGGTTTAACGTCAATTATGATCTATAAATAACCTATTTGTATACCTGAATACTTTTTGGAATCAGTTGGATTAGGTTTATTTCATAGTAGCTAAATGGTACAAAATCATTAAAAGTGAGTTAAACATGACATGCCTTGGCCTTGTTGAGCTATTTATCTAGCATTTCACATAATTTACTAATTTGACTTAACAACTGCAAATTTACATAGACATTAATTCATTTGCCAAACCGCTTTATCCTACTCCCCTATCTCAACCGACTCTGGGCGAAGGTGGGATAAATTCTGAACAGCTCAACAGTCCACTGCAGAGTGAACACACACACTGCCAGTCAGACTCTCACCAACACCCAGGAGCAATTTGAAACAGAAAATTGACCTAATGTGCATGTCTTTGGACTGTGGGAGGAAACTGGAGTACCTTGAGGAAACCCACACACAGGGAGAACATGCAAACTCCACTTAAAAACACCCTTGCCGATCTTGAACACACAACCTTAGCTAAGAATGATTTCTTCTCTCCAGTACTGAGATCCCACAAGGTGTGAAGGTGGTCAGTTGAAGCTCAGTGAGCAGCAGAAAAAGCACATCACACTGTGACTGCTGTTCAGTAATTCAACACGTCTTTCGTTATTTTATGATTAATTTATTGCCCGCTCAAGATATTAACTGAATCTTGTCTTAGTGTGAAACCTATTTTTGTTACGTTTGATTTTTAGACTTGTTACAAATGAAGACCATGGTTACTTTTGTATCTTTACTCATTTGGCTAATGTGTTTGTCCAAAGCAACCTGCAATTGAGATAAATGTACTTTTACATGGAAGGGGTTAAGAGCTTTGCTCTTAGTGATGGTTATGGTGATAGTGGGATTGCAGTCAGTCAGTCAGTCATCTTCTCCTGCTTGATCCTTGGGGGGCTGGCTTTCTCTGAGGGTCTGATCTCCCTCTTCACGATGGTGGGATTGCATCACTGGTAAATGGAGAATGTTTTGCACTTCATCCATCCATCCATCAGTTATCTATACCATGTATCCATCAGGGTTGTGGGGGGAGCTGGAGCCAATCCCAGCTGACTTTATCAGAGCTTTCAAATTGTTTTGGAATATCCTCCTAAGACCCAAACACTAATGTTGTGTGTCTTGTCATTTCTATGCACTGCTTCTCTTCCTTACCACCTGATAACTATTAAACTCGATCAACATCTTCAAACAGGAAGAAGTTCGCCAAAAGAGTAACATCCAATGGCCCTAATATAATAACTGTACAAGGACATACACACAATGAAGTTGGAAGAAAAATGATGTCCTCATATGAGGACATTGGGGGTAGGTGGGGGTCTTATAATCTTTCAGTACTGTTTTCCACAGTCACATCAATGTGACTCCTCAAACCACAATACCCCTTTTTAAGGTGATGCACTGTCGATGTTCCCTTTTCTTACATTAGTGACCTCTAAAAATAAAAAATGTAAGGCAAAAATGTTATATATTTTAGAATGTTTTTTAATAGTCTTTACTTCTCCATAGCATGAAATTTTGTCTCTTGTCATTGATTGGCCTTTTGTTTTACAAGAGTAAGGAGGTTTTCCTCTTGACAGACAAAGCATGGGTGTCACTCTCACTGGTCTGGATTGTCTCAATCATGTTGAACATAAGAACTCAGTCATGAGTCTTGAGCCAGTGTCAGTAACATGTATGTGAGCCACAGTCAAAATGTTGGAGTGAAGGGCATCCAAAAATGCATGGAAGCTATGATTCACTCTGTATATGCTGTATATGTACTGAGATTGTTTTTGAATATGGAATGGAAGTAGAGGGCACACGTGGCCTAAGTATATGAGAATCCTGGTGGCCAGTCACCAATTCACACCAGTGCTAACCACTTCACCATGGTGCTGTCTTGATTTGAACACAATACTGTGATATAAAATCAGTGTATGTTAAACTTTGCTAACATTAGACACATACATAGTTAACATAAGTAAACTTTATTTTATTAGCATTATTTAGTCTGAAAATAGGATGAACAGGATTAAGGAAGCCTACACTGGAGTGTGAATTTCACTTTACACTTTGCAAATGATAATAATAATAATAATAATAATAATAATAATAATAATAATAATTAAAAAAAGAGTAGACTGCATTGCCGTCAGCGTGTTTCTGCCCTGCGTTGGCCTGAAGAGCTGTTCAGAGTGTACTCTGCCCTCGCCCAGAGTGGGCTGAGATGGGTGCCAGCCTCCTCGCAACCCTAATTAGGATTAAATGGTTCAGAAAATGAATGAATGAATAATAATAATAATAATAATAATAATTTAAAAAAAAATGAAAACAGTGGTTTACTATTTATGGTTTTGGGTTATTTTTGTTTGGTTGCTTGCTTTTCTGTGATGGTCAGATACTTTCAAACATTTTGGGCAACAGAGAAAACATTAGCTATGTGTATAATAGACAATCGGATTGTAAAAGATTTATATAGAAAATGTACTATTATGCTTTCTTAAAACTATTTACTGCACATTACTGATGAATCACTGCTGAACATTTGAGATTACCACTTCTAGCAAGCAGTTCCTGACTGCACAGCTGATAATATTATTACACCCTTCTGTAACTCAGATGGTGAAAATTTGCATCTTTATTTAGGCCACTGGTACTGGATGATTAAATAATTTATTATGATTTTTTATGATAAATCACATGCAGGAGAATACCAATATTGCGCAAGCCTACTACTGAGACGCCACTGCTTTTTTAAAGTTTTTTATTTTATTCTACTGGTAGAAATCATCACCAGGTTATCTTATGTAGTCTTGATGTTTAACGTACACCTTAATAAGTAAAAAACAAACAAAGCAGACCTGTAAATAATGCCAGTTGTAAGAATTTTATTACCACAGACCGCGTTGCAAACATTACTTTTGGGGCCTATAGACTGCCTGTATACGTGTTAAGTTAAAAGGCCAGTTTTGCTTAAAAAAGAAAATAAATAAAGTCATTCAAATGGGCACATATATGGCATTTTCAGCCAATGTATTAAATTTTTTCTTACTGTAGTTAATACATAAATATTACTATGCTATCTGGATACCTATTTTAGTTAGCATACCTACCATTATGTGACTTGTGCAAACAGTGTCTATAAATAATCATAAATTAGTTGTTAACTAAATTTTAAGTTGTAATTGAAGTGACTAATGCAAAAAATGCATCTATTCTTTGTTTTGTCCAATACTTTCTTTTTTGCGTTTTGCGTTTTTTTGGATTCTCTTTTATATTTATAATTAAAAGGCTTTCTGATATTTGTACCAAGAAGGCTGGCAGCAGCAATACTGAATAACTTCTTCAAATAAGCCAAGTGGTGCATTTGGAGTGAACAATAATAACTAATACCATTAAATAACTTGATGAAATTAGATATTGTATACTGAAGGTTATTGGATTTCCAATGCAGGCTATGATTCCCAGACTCCAAGAATTCTACAAATCCATCCCAATGAATGTAAAGTAGTAATGGTTTAGGTATAATAGAAAAGTTAAATAAATTGGTGTAATTTATTTGGCTTTCATTCTTGCTTTGAAAAAACATAAAGGAAGAAGCGAGTGGTTAAATTGAGTATTGTAACTGTTGGATAGTGTCATTATCCGCACATCCACAGTTCAGAGTAGAGATGGCAAGATTGTAAGATGGTAGGCACTGATGTGATTGCACTGGATCAGATATGATCAGATCTTTGCATCTGTAAATATTATTTATTGATATGTCATTATTAGTAGAGGCACCACACCTTTATTAATTAGAAATATAAACCATAATTTTTGACCAATAATTTCATATTTAGTCTGATTCCATCTATCCATTACCTGTGCTGCTTTTCCGTCAGGTTCAGGTGAAGGGTCATGTGAGAAACAGGGGAATACCCTGAAGAGTTCACTAGTCCACATATTGCAAGGAAGTTACAGAATCTAAAACAACCATTCACCCTTACATTCACATTCACACCTGTGGGCAATTTGGAATAGCCAGCTGACCTAATGTGCATGCCTTTGAAATGTGGGAGGAAACTGGAGTATAACAGATTACAGTTCACGGAGTGAACGGGAAACTTGAAGTAAGCACAGGAGCTCCAGTTCAGGTGCACAAGCCGGGTGGAGAAGCGAATAGGAAAAGATTTTGGGGAGCTCACTGTTGAGCAGCATCTTAAGCTCTGATTGGTAATCGCTCAAATCACTCTTGTGAAGGTTCAGTTCAGTTGAACTCCATACCTACCCACCTCACATACACTTGAGAAAATTTCGCCTTTCATCACTTCGCTGGCGATTATTGATTTTGCTTGGTTTGCTTGTCGTTCAACGCTTCCTGTGTGAATGTGGCCTAGATCAAAATCATTGCTTGTGCAGTTGAAAAATATATATGCACTAGGATTAGTATATTTATGCATGAACACCTCAAATACTAAAAGAAATGAATTTGTATTGATTACATCATTCTGAGATTCAATTTTCAAATTATCACAAATTTGTTAAAATAGCAGATATTGGTATAAGATTTTGCACACAAACATATAATATAAAATATAGAGTTTTGATTGAAATTAAGTTTCAAGAAGTGCTGTCTTCTCCTTTAAGTGAGAACATAAACCTGTGTTTAGCCATATTTCAATAGATTTTTCAGCTCTGTGAAAAGCACTTCTGTATATGATTAAAAGAAACACTTGGTTTGATTTGTGTATTACATTCTACCCTGAAGTAAAAAGCCTACTATATGTTTTTACATTAAATGCAGGATAGGTGATTTTTTTAGAAGCATTATTGTTACATTTCTTGAGTTTCTCTTTACTTCCCAAGAGCAATTAATAAATAAAATATTTTGACAAAAGAAAAAATGCTCACACATGTTGGACCGATACTCTCAATATAGAACATACTTTTCTAACATACATTTGACTTCACCAAAATTTCCTGCCCTACCTTTAAAACTTTTTTTTAACAAAACAAAGCCACATCAATGAATTTTCATAATAGACTTGGTCGATTTAGTGTTTAGTGTATAGGCACAATGCAGAGCTTTTAAAATGCTATGATCTCTGCTATTTGTTCTAGACGCTGTGATCTGTACAATGCTTCATTGTAATATTCCTTTCTCTGTCTGACAGAGAAAGAAGTGGATTGTGAGGCGGTCATATGAAGACTTTCGCGTGCTCGATAAGCATCTTCATCTCTGTATATATGACAGGAGGTTTTCTCGGCTCACAGAGCTTCCTCGATTTGAAAACCTGAAAGTTAAATCACAGGTATCCTCTACCGTGTTGTTTCTTGGTATGAGCTTTGTTCGGTGAAATTAAATTTAATAGTACTTATCGATCAATCGTATTTACATATTTAAATCTGCTTTTTTGTCCTGTTTTTTTTTTCTTTTCTATATATTTTATTTTTCTATGTATTTCTTTCCATAATTTATCATGAAAAAGAAAGTGGGTATTTTATCATGAAATATCTGTATCATTTGTTCTTACAAATTTAATTGAGAGTACAAAATTGGAAACATAACGATTTGTTTTTCCTACTTTTGATTGTATGTTCAAATAAAAAACAAACAAAACAACATACTGTAAGTGATAACACAAGGTTACTGGTCTCTACAAAATAATATTTGTGAAGTTAAAATCCCATTAGACGAGAAGACGAGTAAAAGAATTCCAATTCCAAAAAATTTAAGAGGGATTAACAGTTAGGTGTATTAATAATGTTTTTTATAACCCAGCATTCCATTAAATAACTCCAAACATGCCTGATTTGTTGGTGTATCCCTGGTGCATACAAAATAAACATGTGCTTTTTTAATGTGGTGCTGAGTGACATCACATGTCAAGAACACGTTATTAAATCACAAGCACATGTGTTGCACAAATAAATCAGACATGTATTCAACAGGTAATTCCTTTTAAACTGATTGAGATTTTTTTCTTTTGAAAGCAGAATGATACACACTCAGATTAAAGTACTTCATCATTTGCCATCTTTATGGGGTTTATAACATAAAATGTAATTGTTGGTAATTTTTTGAAATATAAGAGGAATATAATAAGAAGAAAACGAAATATATACATTTTTATTATTATTATTAAATCTATAGTGCTGTCCATTATATTATATACAGTGTATATAGAAAAGTACTTTCCAAATGCAACTTATAACAACCAAGTGAAAGATATAATATCAACAGTTGTGAAGCATTTTTGATATTGTTGTCACATGCACACTGTGACCACTCTTTGCCAAAAATTCCTGTAACTGCTTCAAAGTCACCACAGACCTCTTGGTAGCCACTCTGACCAGTTTTCTCTTTGCTCTTCCATTAAGTTTGGAGGGATGGCCTCACCCAGGAAGGATCTTAGTAGCACCAAACACTTTTCATTTTTTGTTTATGGACCTTACTATGCTCCTAGGGATTGATAATGCCCTTTTTGTATTAATTTTATGACGTGTGCCTGTCCACAACTTTTTCCCTAAGATCTTTTGAAATGCCTTGCCACCCATCATTAATTGCTTGCTTTCAGTTAGAATTTCAGGCCCCTGCAATGCTGTTGAAATTTCTGTTTTTATGCTGAACTAATTAAAATGATTACAGTTGATCATAGGTAGAAGACAATTAGCTTGGTGTGCAATGGAGAAGGTGATAAGTAACACCTGATTGAGTTTTTTTTTAGGTATTTTTAGGAGGGGGTGATCCTTTAACAATGTCAGTGATTCTGTTTTTTATTTTATTTTTTTTCCTTTTTTCTGGACCATTGTTTTTGCTATAAGTTGCATTGAGGAAAGCAGAACTATTGTGTTTGTTTTAATTTCAGGCTGCAAAGCAACAAAATTCTTTTTATACCATCTGTATATAACTCCTATGCGGTATACTAATACTGATTTACTCACTCATTTGCCGACCACTTAATCCTACTAGTAGGGTCACGGGGAAGCTGGAGCCTATCTCAGCATACACTGGGCGAGGGCGGGGTACACCTTGAACAGTTTGCCAGACCATCACAGGGCACACACACAACCATTCACACTCACATTCACACCTAGGGGCAATTTGGAATTAACCTAATGTGCATGTCTTTGGACTGTGGGAGGAAACCGGAGTACCTGGAGGAAACCCACACAAGCACGGGGAGAATATGCAAACTCCACACGGGATTCGAATTTAGAACTTCCTTTCTATGAGGCGGACGTGCTAACCACTACACCACTGTGCCACCCAAAATGCTTTTCTTGTAATTAAATATATAGTTTCTATTATAATTTCATTATGCAGGTCAATCTACAATATACTTTTCTATTTGTTTGAGATCAAATCCTCTGATTCCTTCATGCAGATTACGGAAAAACGGTTTGAATTCTCACGGTTCTGTAATTTGCATGAAGGCAGACAAGCAAATAAATTTAAAACCTGTCCTTGGGACAACCCATCAGATGAGCGCTCTCTTACAAGAGAGGGAAAAAGACACACTGAAAACAAGTTTTTTAATGAAGTGAGGTCTAAGAGGCTGATTCATTAGGATGTATAGTAGGTCAGCTTTTTTGTGCAATTGTAAAATTTATTATTTCCCCTTTTAATCCCTCCTTCCTCCTGCTTTCTCAGCCACTTTCCCAGATGCTTACTGCATATCTTTCCCGCCTCTCATCCATCGCTGACAACAAGATAAACTGTGGGCCTGCCCTGACATGGATGGAGGTAAAGTATGAACCAATGGCTCAGTCAGTTCCACTCTTCCTTTAATCCTTTTTATTCATTACTGTGTTACAGATGTGCTTTGTGTTAAAGAGCTAAAGCAGATGCCCACACCCATCTTCTCTTGTAACATTAGTCAGTTGATGGGTAAAAAGCACCTGTGTATCTGTATAAATGTGGCTTTCACTAACATAATACAGCTACCAGACTATTGTTCAGCGCAACTGTATTTAGCCAGCAGTGTTGGCGGAAATATACTGCACTCTCCATAATGACTTACTGAGCAATTTAACAAAAGTACATTGCATATTTTGGTGGTTAGGATAGAGTTGAATGAACTTAACAGAAAACTGTGTATACTGTAAAATTGTAAGAACTAGGACCTTCTCAATGATTAGTCATCTTACAAAGAGCATGCAATGGAAACCTGTTCAAGTGCTCCTTTGTTGAGCAGTATTTAATGGTTTGACCAAGAAATCCCTGCCTTTTGTTCATTTGAACTGCTGTGAACTTCTATTGAATTCAGGATTACAATTAACGTAAAATGAGCGACTTATTCAGTGTGTAACAGCATGGAAAAACTCTTTACATGAGCAAATTATGACATTTTCTACTGTATAAAGTTATGAAACTACATAATTGTATTTTAATCTGAATTAAAATATGGTTTCCCTTTGTTAGGTCTCTCAATCACAAGTAAAGATATAACACTGTAAAGAAAAAAAATTGTTTACAGATTCCAGTCTAATTCCATAGAAATAAACCAACACAGAGACTAGCTAAAAGCAACTGTTATTTATTATTTATTAGCTTATTTCACTTTAAATTTGTATTTTGTATTATATGTGTAATAAATATGACCTTTAAACTAAATCCATGCTGATATAGATATACAGTAGCCTACAGCAGATCGCTAATTTGATCTTGGTTAGCTCTAGGCAAATTTAACAACTTCATAAAACTTTATCTGCATAGTTTTGAGGAAATATATTTGTATTTACTATAGTATATATAAAAAATATATAATAAAATGTAGTGCATGTGAGGAACACGCTTTACCAGAAAGTACTGTAAAACCAGTGCATTTGCTCTTTTACTGGCAAACTCACAGTAGCATAAACAGAAGCTTGTTGGTTAACCACAGAACTGGCTTGATGAGGGAAAAGAGGCAGGGATGACAAACCCCACCAGGGTTTTCTCAGAATGGTGAACACAATAAATATATATA
>JBCNYH010000013.1:20244952-20255828 GCA_039654325.1 Tandanus tandanus
TGTGTGTGTGTGTGTGTGTGTGTGTGTGTGTGTGTGTGTGTGTGTGTGTGTGTGTGTGTGTGTGTGTGTATGCGCGCGCTTCCTGGCGAGCTGTTCAGGGTGAACCCTGCATTCGCCCACTGTCAACTGAGATATGCTCTAGTCTCCCCTAATAGGATTAAGTCATTCAGCAAATAAATGAATGCATGGATGTTTAGAAGGTCCTCATCACTTATCTCTGTTACCTTTTAAAAATGCTAAATACGTCTCTGCTTGAAGAAAATTTTATATTAACAGTTCAATTCAACAGCATTGCACTATAAGGCTTATTATTTCTGAAGTTCTACTGATTAAAGTAATCTTAATATGCAGTGACAGCAATTCAGAAAGTATAAAAATTTAAAGCCCTGAAAAAATGTCAAACATCCAGTGCAATGAACTCCATAAAGATTGTACTTTCAGCAACACTTGTAGCTTCAGCAACTCTGTGGGTTTTCTCTATTAATGAATACTTCGGACATGATGGTATGTCTGAAATTGTGGAACTGGCGGAAAACATTTTAGAAAAATACCTGTTGTTGGTGATTTCAACTGAATCCTTATAAACATAACTGAAACCTATTCTTCAATGTTTTAATTATTCCTTTGCATTCTAGGTCAAAACAAATAGAGTCAGCCTGCTTCAGTGGCACATCTGCCTTTATGGAGGTACGCATTCAATCAGTGGTGGTGGAGTTTATTCTTAATCACGTCGATGTCCTCTTCAGCCACAAACTCAGCACTCTGATCCGTGAAAGCACAGGTAATGGAAAACTCAATGCTCAGCTTCCAGCATCAACTATTTAGCGACACATTACTAATCATAATTTACATTTGGGTTATTTTTTGATTTTTCTACAATCTGATTTCGTAGCCCATACCACTCTGTCCCGGCCAAAGTCTCTACTAGTGTGCTCACCATCCACGAAGCTGCTGTCTCTAGAAGAGGCACAAGCCCGCACTCAGGCCCAGCTCGCCTCTCCTGTCTCCCCTGAGAGCAAGTACATTGAGGTGGGAGAGGGTCCTGCTGCCCTGCGTGGAAAATTCCATACAGTCATCGAGTTTCCCATGGAAAGGTGAGTCCATGCATTGCTATGTTACTGCAGAAATTTGTGCTCATGTTATTTATTTATTTATTTATTTTTGGCATAGTGGTTAGCATGTACTCAGCATGTACCCAGAGTCGGCTGAGATAGGCTCCAGCCTTCCCGTGACCCTAGTAGGATTAACCGGTTTATAATATTCTATGTCCTCATAGAAAGAAGCCCCAGACAAAGGTAAAGAAGTCTCCTGTTGCAAGCTGGCGTTCATTCTTCAGTATGGCAAAATCCTCTTCCACAGCCAAGCGCAAGCTCCGTCGTCATCCCAGTGAGCCCAATAACATGAAGACATCACATGCACTCCCAGGTAAGGTTTTTCTTACATATTGAATACGCCGTGCTCGATTCAGTACCAAACATTTTCTTTGGCTTCTTGGTCATATACAAATAATCCTATGTGCAATACATTATCTGTGAAGCTCCTTTCACCAAAATTGTTGATATATTACTATTTTTTAAATTTTAGATTGCAGTAAATAAATAATTTATAGCAACTAGCTGTTCACCAGGACCAAATTAGTTGTCTGACTGTGTATGGTGGGTCAGTCTGAGGGTGGACTTAGCCACATCAGATTGAACAGAACCTTGGGATTCCTCTTGCCTCGGTCAACTGAGTGTTGTTCACCAGTAAAGTCAAGGAGTCAACAGCATCCTGCTCAGGTTGACATGGGCTCTCTGACAGGTGTCTTCGGACTGTCAAGAAGACTGTTGAAAGTAATCCCTGTTGCAAGGTGCCTGATGTTGTAGAAAAGCTCTAAGTGAGTCGGAGTACTGCTGTGAGGTATCTCCATCAACTCGGCTACTATGTGTATGTGTCTATGTATAAATCGTTTCAAAATGCTGGTGTCTGTTTACTTTTGAAATGTCACTATAATGTCATGTTCCCTGTCAGTTACAGATGACAGAGAAAAAGTGTAAATTATACAAATAACTGAGACAGTGTGATAGAGCCTGTCTAAATTTGAGTATTGATGGTGTAATGTAATGTAAAATACATTTTATGAAAGTAAGAATTCTAAGAGAAAATAAGGAAGGATTGTGGTATTGAAAAAAAGAAGTAGGCAATGCCACATTATAAAGTGGCAATGTGGTAAAATAAAGGATAATAAATAGTTATTCCACTAGGTTGAAGCCAGTAATTAAATAAATATACACGTAATTAAGTAAAATGACAATTTCAGTATTATGGTATGACTATTGCACTTGAGATGAGGTAGGTAAGTAATAATGAGAAAGAAACCTAGATAGGGCGAAGGATATCTATGACAAGTTTATCAATATACAATTTTGGAATTTTATGTGACTCTTATTCTATAATTCTTTAGCATCATAGTAATTGTAATGCATAATGACATAGACTTGATTTGTTTTTCCAGGTGGTAGAGGAGATACTAGAACATTACGATCATCTAAAAGTGAGGAATCTTTGTCGTCAATTAATCTTGAGGGTAAAGTGCTATTTTGTTTAGTTCATTCCTTTTCTACCCATAACGTGTCTGACATCTAATATCTGTTCTATATCAGTGTAAATTAACATGTTGCCTACTATAGGTGGATCAGCAATGTATCAGGCACGCAGGCCTCGTTCTACTAGTGTTGCCCTGTCCACTTCCTTCAATGAAGAGCTGCTAAACAACCGTGTCCACAGGGATTCTCAGTTAAGCTGTAAAGACAGGAAAGACACAGCTTTGTCCACCACTTGTGTGCCTGCTCTCATATCAACACCTCACTCTGCTGATACAGATATTGGCAAGGCTCCTTTAGACTTTGACCCAATTTCCTTTCAAAGCAGTACAACACCAGTTGAAGCTTCCGTGTCTGAAGAAAGAAAAAGAGGCAGCAGACGGAAGACTGGAGGCAGTTCCTGTGAATCGGAAACTTTTAAAAAAGTAATTCCTACAGGACCACCTGATGCAATCCCAACAGTTTTAGAGGACACATATCATAAGCATTCAATTTCAGCAAAATTTGCAGCAACTGTTACATCTCAAGAGGAATTGAAGTCCTCTCAGACTGCTACAGCCGTTCTCAACCAGAAACCAGAGGTTACATTAGAGATGAAAACTCTCTCTGTGCCTCCCGCTGATGTAATATCACCCCTGGTTAAGCCTAGCGAGTCAACATGGGGACGGGATTGCCAAAACAAACCTTCCTCCTTAATCTTGACAGAGGCTGAAAGCCTTGATGAAACTCACAGTGAGGAAACAAGACCAGTAAAACAGACAGAATCAGGTAAGTCTAAAGGCTTTTGCCATTTAACATTTACAAAAAAGTCATCATTCTCATATTTTCCTACAATTCATTGTGATTGGTGGCATACAAGTGATTTACTTCTCAGGTGATTATTTGTTTTCTGTATTTTTTAGTTTCTATGAAGTTCTCTCCTCATTCGATGTTTCTCTCCATTTTTAGGTGCCGTGACATTTGACTGCACTCCAGGGCTGGTAAGATCAGTGTCTCTTATAACCTCCCAGTTTGCTACAAAGAGTGCTGCCCGCATGCTGGCTCTGGCCTTGGCTGAATCAGCGCAGCAAGCCACATCGCTAAGGAAGCGGGGGAGTTCGGAACCACCAACTCCTGTTTCTCCAAATCACCTCCTGGACCCACTTTCCCTACTGCAGTGGGCTCCAAAACCTTCTCTACAAGCGCAAACATCATTCACCAGTAGAGGACATTGCTGTGGCACCTGCAAAACCTTTGGAAAACCTTCAAGTGTCATCTCCGCTGGAAGTTACACTGATGCTGGCAGCCTGCAAAGCACCTGCGCATGTCATGGCAGTGAGAGTGGACGTAGCTACTCTGATGGAGGTGATGTTTCTGCTGAAAGTCATGAAGCAAATTTGCCCTCCCAGGATTTACCTACTGTTAAAAGTGTAGATCCTGAGCAGGATGTTGAAAGCCATGTACCCATTAGAGAAAATGTTCGCCATGTTGGAGTTGGTACAGATGGTGGTAGCCCAGACAAAATCTCTGAGATGGATTCATACAAGAACCAGAAGCCTTCTTTCTCAGAGACGGACACAACTCCTCATACCACTAATAGTCAGTCAGCCAGGGCATCGCTCATCAACAAGCAAGCTGTCAATGCTTCCAATTTCCGTGTGATATTAGCTGAAGCTTCTATGCCAGCCTCAGTGCAAGATGTTCTTCCACAATCTCCAGATTCGCCTTTGACTTCAACTTACCAGTGCAGCCCCAAAGATGAAATACCGAGGCCATCAGGTCCAGCTTTTTGGTCAGGTTCTTTTGGACAGGCTGGTGCTTTTCAACCTGATTACATGCAGTACCAAGCTAAGATCTTCTCCAAGGACCAATATAACACCCTGGCACCAAGGTCCCTCCATCAGTCGATTAAATACAAGACACAAAAAAGAAATGAACACTCTCCTAGCTTTATGTACAGACATAGTGGACCTAGATACCCACCAATGGATGGTGCATCCGTGTATCCCACCATTCGTAGGGTACGCTCCATGCATACACCACCCGAGGACACGTTTTTCTTCTCACATCCATCTTACCAGAACAGTACTTACCACAGACCGGTTCTCTCAGATATCCACCAAGTAAGGCCTTATTTTGAGGATGGTAAAGTACAATATAGGTACAGGCCCTATTCAGGAGCGCAATATAACAACCTAGATCAGTATCTAGTAAGTAATCATGGATATGGCAAGTCCTACACCCTCCTTAGGCGGCCTACCTATCCTGGTAGAGTGGCAAGCAAAACTGAGAACTATCACAGCCCCGTCATCATGCCTATAAGCAGAGAAGCTAGTTTTATAAAACAAGGCACTGGCCTTTTTCCAAGAACGCGAAATCCTGATCTGTATGAAGGTTTTGATGCTGGATTTTTAGATCGACGTTTCAGTCCATCTGTTAGACAAGGGAAAATAGAGAAGAGACTACAAAATGTGGTCCCCCAGACCCATCTTCAAAAAGAGAGCCAGAGGGGCCAAGAAACAATGCACAATAGGACTAAATCCGATTCAACCAAAGATCTGCTTATTTCTACTGAAGGGGCTGATGGGAAATACAGAGTTACCATGGTGTCTCATTATTCCCCTGAACACCCACTATCTGAGCCTAATGTACTACTTCCCAACCAGACAGAGAAACAGAGGAGTGGGCACAGTACCAATCCTGCTGTGAGGATAAAGCAAAGTCAGTCTATGCAGAGCTACACACAGCACACGCCAGAGGCCTTGCCACAGCCTCGTAAGCTAACTCTGCATAAAGAATACAGCTGCCCTGATTTTAAACACACTGATAATTCTGAGCACAGTAGTGCCCGACTTCATAGCCAGGATAGGGTGACTAGGATCCACAGCAGTCATCCTAAGGAGGACCTTCAATATGCTTGGGTTAAGGGACGTGACTTGCAAAGATCAGCAAGGTCACAAAGCATGAAAAGTCATCGCCAACCCAGACATGCCAAAATGATTATGGAGCATGAACATAGGTTCTCACATCCTATTCAGAGCAGGCCAAGGACTCGTAGCATGTTTGCACCATCTCGTAATGATTACGTGGATGGCTATGTGTCTTTGCAACCCAAGGTACATGGCATTTTTCCGAACTATGGCTGCATGCCCCCTCATAGAAACAGAATGTATTCTACATCTATGGGGACAGGACGCTTTCTTCACTCTGAGATTAGACCTGAGACAGAAATATATGCTGAATAATAGCTATCTATAGATGTGTATTGGGAAAAATAATGTTATTTTATTGATTAGAGTCTATTATATAAAAGAAAGAGAAGCATTACATGTATTTTAATATGGTATGAAATTTTACTTGTACATTGTCCAATATTAATACACATCAAATAACACCATCTTTCATAGAGATTGAAGACATCATATTAACATTGAGTCACCTAGCATTTTTACTAATTATGAATAAAAAAAGTCTATAATTATTTGTAATAGCTTACATAAGTCATTGTGTCAGTCTTTAGCTGTTACTAATTTCAAAACTACGAAATAAAGCTTTTGAAATAAATTTCAGCATAACACTTAAATGTACACTTGGTCTTACAAGGTATTACTTAACTGATTAAACTGGTGTTCGGATAGCCTTCATATTTCTTCATAACACAAAATGGCATCCAAGGATCAGTTTCACAAGTCCCTAATGTGTATTTTAATGTTTTCCCCCATGTCTTTTTTTATATAATGACTATAGTGACTCCAAAATCTATGGTAATATAAAGTGCAATAACAATTTATTGCTGTAGACAGTGTAGTGCCCTTATTTACTACGATAATTTTTAAAAAGGGATTTTGTGTTCAATGGGATAAATTGCATGAATGTATGAATGTAAATGATATCATATGTAAGGTCATGGTGAGTTCAAATTGCGGGAATTGTAGAAGTCTCTGAATTTCTGGAGAAATAAACTGAATTTGAAAATGATAAAGACTAATGAGACAGATTGAAATAATCTAATAATTTATGTCCTTAAAGTGACGTTTAGGTAAATTACTTTGCACATACAAAGTAATTAAAATGCACTGGCAACGCCATGCACTTTCCACCTTAAGATATGAGCTTCCAAATTGACACAATCCACCATAGACTGTGGAATTTTAATTACTTTTTAATTAGTTTGTATATGGTTTTGTTTGTTTGTTTGTTTGTTTGTTTTTTCCCTTTACTTACAAACCTTTAGTATTTCAGGGACTTGTATGCATTGCATACCATATTCATAACACTTCGATAACTTTTCATAGACATTCTAGTTACAGGTGTTTTAAAGAGGTTCTACACACTTAAATGTGTTTTTTTTTTAATGTGAACCATTGTAGATATGTAAAATTATATGAGTGTACTGTGATGAATTACATCAATGCAGATATTCATATCAACAAAAGTACCATTTTTATCGAAATTTCTATTTTATGGCTTAAAACAAAACATTCATTGTTAAAAATCATTCTGAACCTTGCAAGCCAAATGCTGACGTAGAGTTGATGGTTTGCTACTTTTCCACATCATGTAATTTTTACAATAAAAAAAATTAATAGAAACGTTAAAGGGCTCTAATCAGAAATGGGCTCCCCACCCTCCCTAGCAGAGATAATAGGTCAAAGACAGCGTCAAAGCATCCAAAACGCATGTCCAATCTTGATCAATATTGTACTAGCTCATTCTTTGTTAAAATGTTTTGTCAAATGAAGTTAAATGTATTCTAATTCAGCTTTAACACACAAAGAAGTATGTCGCAAATGAAGCAGACATTGCTGTTTCAGCTGTAATGTATATAAATTGTGTTGAATATATATTTTCCTGCTGTTTATTGCTTTTATGTAGTTGGTGGATAGGCAAGCACTTTATGATTAGACCAAGTCTGTGAGACAACCAGACACTTTAAGATAATGAATTTACTGAGGATAATTATTTTACAGTTTCGGTATGCAATGTAGACTTGAGGATAAGTATGATCCTGGAATAAAAAATCAGGGTCATGAAGGTGAATTGACCATTAAATGGTTACAAATAGGCATATATTGCTAATTCATATATTTATTTAAATGAAATCATCAGTGTTGTGTAGTTGTCCAATGTTTGTTATTCTAATTTCTTATGTTGTCTACTCGTTTTTTATGTTGTACTGTTAATTCATTAAATATTCAAAATATCAGCATCATGTCTTTTATGAAACTCCACTTGACTTTTATGAATTATTGTGTTATAGCTTTTTTTAAATGTAAATTTGTTAATACAGTGTTGTAGTCTGCGTGCTGATTTTTCATAGCAGGATTTGCATTGCCCATCTCAAAAAACTCACCACCTAGATTTAACTGAGCTAAAAGGCAAGAGCCTTTGATTGGATCATTACTGCAGTAATTAAAATGTTTCAGCTTTCAAGTTATTCAACCTGAACTAATGCAGTGAGTACCTTCTGTAATTTATTAAACCTCCATGTTTAAAGACACATTCCATGGTAATGCATAATATGTAATTTGGGTCAAATTATTTGTTTGTATCAAGCAAATAAAACAGCAAAAAACTTCTAAAAGGACTAACATTGGTTGAAGAACTGGCCAACGCATTATTAAAACCTGGAAGGATAGTTCTGTACTGTCAAATTCATGCAAGAAATGTGGTTGGAAAAAATACCTTGACTGACTGATAATTTGGGGAAGATGAATTGTATACAAATGTACAGTGGAAATTACGACTATGCTTAATAATAAATGTAAGAACATTTCCACACACACAATGTGACAAGAAATCACAGGATTGGGCCTAAACAGCTGTGTTGTACTAAACTGCTTGTTAGTGGAAATAATCGGAATAAAACACATCAGTTTGCTGGGAAGCATAAGGAGCAGTAGAAAAGGTTGTGATCTGATGAGTCCATAAAAAAATGAAGTCAACTGACAACCTTCATGTACTTAAGCCAGGTTTTCCCATCAATAGAGTTTTTCCTTTCCTGATAGCACAGATATAAAATTTGGGTACAAATAGTCAAAGAATGGTTCAGGTAGCATGAGGAACCATTTCACACATGAATTGTCACCACAGAGTCTTGACCCTCACCCTAGTGAGAAGCTTTGGGATGTGCTGGAGAAAGTTTCTTAAAAGTTACTGTGTGGTAATTGCAGTTTTCTTTTTATGCTAGGGATTCTAATTTTCACCCCTGAGGTCCCCAGACTTCATTCTGAAACTGTACCATCTGCATTTGGGAGTACAGAAAATCACACACACTGAATAAATACAGCACAAAGTGTGAGTGTGTGCCCATCTAAATTCAATCTGGCAGCAAAGTAGCAAACTCTTACACAGACTGAAACAGAACCAATCCCAGCAGTATAACTATGAAAAATTACACTTACAATTGTGTCCCATTTATCAGACCAGCAATCAATTGATCTCAGAATATAGCAAGCATTATATATTTAAAAAGAATATTAAAAAATTAAAACAATGTGGATAATCCTTAAAAGTGGGGCTGCATGGAAGAAGCAAGAAGGTTCTGTATTCAAACCTGTCTTTGTAGAGTTTGTGTATTCTGCCAGTGCTTGTGTGTTATTTCCTCCAGGTGTTATTGTGTGTTATTTTCTCCAGGTGACCCCTACATTCTGGCTCCTCCAAATTGTATATAGGTGAGAAATTCTACAATAATGGGGAAATTTTCATAGCAATAAAGTCATAGGAAACACATTCTGCCAACTATATCTTTGAACCAATTTGTGATAATAAAAAAAAGGCCATATCCCATTCATAAAAGTAATAAAATGGATAATGTAGAATTTGTAACTATGTTTTTGACCAAAAAATGGAGATCATATCAGCTTGTCCTGCTTGTCTCTGTTTCCACTATTTACACCATGATTCATTGCAAGTAAGCCAATTGTAAGAGAAATAAATGGATTATATTCTAAAATATGTTTAATTTAAAAACTCACTTATTTTCCAATTTTAAAAAAGTAAAAAAATAAATAAATAAATTAATTAAAAAAAATCTGTCCCAGGGTATTGTGCCATCTATGTCACAATCCCTTTATTTGCCCCTGGTGGCGACTGTGTGCTGAAGATTGCTCTCTGAACATTAAATATTTTTAATGATTTTGGATAAAATTTATGCATTTCATGGGAGTAGGTTAATTGCGGGTCATCTCTGAACGCTGAAAATGTAAAAATCCAAAGAGTTTCACTTTTTATTTGAAAATAGCCTTAAAATATGGTGGCCTGAGCAATAAATCCCCAAATGTATGATTGTACATCCAAGTTACCATTTTTTTTGTTTGTTTGTTTTATGTGTGTGCCTAGCAATAGTAAGACAACAGTAAGGAAAATCCTTTCTTTGGAGCCACAGAACAGTGGTCAACCTGTTGTCTGGAAGTTTTGAGTTCCAGTCCTGATGATGAGAGAAAAATTGGCTATGTATGGGAGGGAAGAGATGGCATACCCTCTTCTGTCTGTCATTAGCCAGTCGTGGCCATCTCTGAACTCATGTATGTATAAACTTGTGTCCTATGCAGCATGAGTAGCATTTCAAAAAATAAAAAAACATGACTGGCTGACCACATATCTTGGCTGAAACACGTTTTAGCCTTCAGCCTTCCTGCTTGGTTGTATGATCGGGAGAGCTGGTTAGTGCATAGGAATTAACCAGGACCTATGGGATGGGGAAGAGGGATAGTGACCTAAATAACTTTTTTGTAATCTTAGAGTTCACCATCTTGTATTCCGTTGGCTGACAAACCCAAGACTTATGTATTCACAGGACAAAGTTCACATAGATAACGTCAATTTGAGGACAAAGTAAGGTCATGCATGCCTTGGGTAAAGTCTGTCATGTCTCACGTCCTTTTCCCCTCAGTGAATTGACCTTTCCATCAGGCGAATTTTATTCTCACTTGATTTGACCGTTGCTTTATCTAAGAAAGTAGAAAAGCACAGTTTTCAGGTAGCTCCCATATGACCATCACAACAGGTCAAAAATCATACATTCTACAGCTACACTGTACATGTTGGCATATAGGTCTTTGTATATGCTGCAGACTATAAGGCAGTTCTGTATGATTCCTCACATGCTGGCACCAGGTCTCAGCTCTGGAACCTCGTTAATGCTAATATTAAAAATAATAATATTTGCTCCCAATAAACAAACGCACAGTAACGGTACCTTATAAATTCAGATTCAGTCTGTACTTTCTGAGCCATTTGACGTGTGTGTGTGTGTGTGTGTGTGTGTGTGTGTGTGTGTGTGTGTGTGTGTGTGTGTGTGTGTGTGTGTGTGT
>JBCNYH010000013.1:20311794-20324068 GCA_039654325.1 Tandanus tandanus
ACACACACACACACACACACACACAAAAACACACACACACACACACACACACACACACACACACACACACACACACAAATTGAATTAACTAATTTAAAAATCAATCATCAGGCATTGACACTGGCTGCCTAGCAACCAACCGTATCATTCTAGCATTCTCCTTTTGACTCAGTCTTGACATGGACTCACTGATGTTGACTCAGTCTCACCTAATCCTGGTAAAAAGATTAGACTTATCTTTGATTTTACAAAGGTGGTCTTGACCACAGTTTGGACCTGAAGTGATCAGTTGCAATGCAATGTGTGGAAAAAAAAAATCTGTCAGAATTTTAATCTTTATTTTTTCTCAAACATAAGTATCCTACTGATTTGTGAAATGCTATAATAATAAAATTGACATTAACAATAAGACAAGAAAACTGGTTTTGTTTATAATTAAATATACCTAAGCACAATCTACTGCCTGACAAATCGGTGCAGGCCAAATATCACAACTAACCACAGATTAAAAATTGAGAATGCAATTAGCTGGAACAGATTTATAAACTCCATCAATAAATGTCTTGCCTGAATTGCACTTGTTATCCTTGTTGCACTATGAATTGAAAAAAAAAAAAAGATACAAAAAAATAAAAATAAATAAGCAGAACATCCTAATTAAGTGAATTTTCCTGTAAGCAGTTACTATTTAGCTGGATATTTATCTTGATTTCATTGCACTTTCATTGCAGTTCTTAGTTTCATTCGATCCCCAGATTAGGATGATCAAAAAAATTATTTGTTTCTAAAAGACATTTGTTTTTGTTAAAATACAAAAGAAACAAGCTTTAAAATTATTTGAAAAAACAAACAAACAAAAAAAAGTTGGTCACATTTTTGTGTCCAAATAGCTCAAAAAGAATATGATCAAGCCCTGTTGCTCTGCTGCCAAAGAAATTGAATACAAGCTAAGGAACAATTAGGTTTTGCTTATATTGGTTGGCTTGTGTGTCTGTGAGATGGACTAGTGAATAAAGTGAAATTTAACTCTTAAATCAACTAGGGATGATGTCTTTAGTACTCGTGACCTCTCTATAAAAACAGATCATAGAGATGTTTTTATTGTTTGTAATCTTAAATTGTAATGTTAATTAACACTAATACACCAACCTCCCATTTCCTGTCAGTGGCTAAAAACAAGACAACTTCAAAAAAACCAACACTCACATTATGAACCTAACATTACCCACCCATCCGTCCATTATCTATTCTGTGTATCCCTCAGGGTCTTAGGGAAAGCTGGAGCCAATCACAGCTGTATTTGATGAGAGACAGGTTACACCCTGGGTATGTCACCAATCTACCACAGGGCTTACACAGAGATGACCAACCATTCATGCTCACACCCATTGGCAATTTGGAGTATCCAGTTGACCTAATGTGCATATCTTTGGATTGTGGGAAGAAGCCAGATTACCTGGAAAAAACCCACGCAAGCCCATGGGAGGATATGCAAAAGGTACACAGAGCAGCTCTTGGCCAAGATTTGAACCCAAACCTTTGCTGTGTTGTGACAGTGCTAACCACTGAGCCAGTGTTCTACAGCACAGAGAATCACAAGGACCATTCACTATTGCACTTTTTATGGGCTGCCACATTCACCAAAAAGAAAAGCATCAGTTATTGTTTTCTTAAAGGGAGCAGCTAAAGTTCCACAAAAAAGAGAGAGCTTTAAAGACACCATACCAGAGCACATTTCTTCTTCTACTTTGGTCAAAGTTGTAATAAGAAAAAGGGACAGCAAATAATGTTGTGACAATAATGGTGTATTCATGATCAGAAACAGAGTTTGTTCCTCACGTTTGAGCAAATGTCCTTGCTGTGTAATAGGATAAACACTTACATGCCATATAAAAAAACAGTTTTGGGGATTTTCACATCACAAGAGGATTTTATCTTTGTTAGAACTCCAAGAGGTCTGTGATGTTTTGAATTTGCAGATCTTTTTTTTTTTTAGAATACATCAGCCTGGCAAATTATTTGCCATATGATCTTTACTAGTGTCCACTAAAATTTATACTGGAATAAACTTTCTATATTTTCAATTTGCTTAATGGTTTTCAGTGGCAGCGCGGTGGTGTCTTCATTAGCACATCTGCCTCACAGCAAGAAAGTCCTGGGTCCAAGCCTCGAGCCCGGCAAGGCATTTCTGTGTGGAGTTTCCATAGTTTCCCAAAGCCTGCATAGGTTTTCTGTTCCAAATTGCCCCTAGGTGTAAATGTGAGTGTGAATGGTTGTGTGTGTTGGCCCTGCGATGAATTAAAGGATACTGAAGGTGTACCCTGCCTTCACTCAGAGTTGGCTAAAAAAGCAACCCTAGTAGGATTAAGCGGTTCGGCAAATAAATGAATGAATGAATAATAACTTCCCCATTCCTGACGATGCGTTTTGGGTACCTGCTGATCGTTGTATTAAGCCCTTTCTTTATTTCTAATAAAAAAGAGTGTTGCAGCAATGCTTTAGTCCTTTGGTCTGTTTGGCCAAAGTCTGTTTGGTGTCATGTCTTCATCTGTACACTCTCCTCAAACAGATCAAGTCCCAAAGCTATAACAGTTATGCTTATAATGCCTTCAATGCTGTTTTGTACACTTTGCCATATAGATCATTTTGACTGCTAACTAGCAGTGCTAATCTTCGCTGTAACTCAGGGAATATTCTGAACTCAGGAACATGAAAACAGTCCCTCTAATTTGACTGGTGGTAAATAAAAATTCTGTCTGGCTTCTTGTTTTTTAGATATTAGGAGCCTAAACCATATGGTCAGTCAGCCAAACAATTATGTCTTTAATGAGTATAAATTTGCATTGTTATATTGAAATAAATCAAAAATGTGGTAGAGAGTCCTTTCAATCCCACAGTCTTTTTACCTTTGCCACTTGCCAGGGAATGTTATGAATTCACAAGTGTCTCTTTGTTTACCTGTTAGCAGGATTATGCAACAGATGTAGCATTCTGAATTTTTTTTTCTGTTAGCAGGATTACACAAAAACAACTAATCTGATTTTCATTAAAATTGGTTGGGTGGTGGGGCCTGAGCCTGGAAAGAGGCAATTCAATTTTGGATCAGATCTAGATTGTCATTTTGTCTGTTAGCAAGATTACGCAAAAACCACTGTTCTGATTTTCATCAAACTTGATGGCACTGTTTCACTGGCAGGGTGTTTCAGTGGCAAACTTAAGCATGACTGCCATAATGCAGCAACAGATGCAGTTGTTAAGGTTAATAGTGATATAAAATGATTCTGCCTCAGAGTGGTAGTATAAAATAAAAACTATTATTGTGCTTTGCTTCAAATACAGACATAATCATATATAAAATACATACCATAGACATAAAGGATGTAGTCATCATATGCTTCTCCTACTAAGTTGGATGCCACACAGCGGTAAGTCCCATTGTAGGACTTGTTGAGGTTCTCAATGAGGAGATCAGTGCCTGTAATCACGGCGTGGGAAGGAACATCATCATCTACTTTGAACCAGTTAATTTGATGAGGCCTGTGAAGACAGCACAATGCCAATTTAGAGACCTTTGTGTCAGTGTTCCTGCTAAGAGAGAGGATAACATGAAGGGCTTGTTCAACTTTAGGTTTACTGACTGAACACATGCACATTTGACTTTGACATAAATATGCGAGAATATCAGAGCAGTCACCATTCATTCATTCATTCATTCATTCATTCATTTGCCGAACCGCTTAATCGTACTAATGTAACAAAGAGGCTGAATTATATCTCAACCGATTATGGGTGAAGGCGGGGTACACCCTGAACAGCTTGCAAGAACATCACAGGGTCAGCACATACACAACCACTCACACTCACTCTCACACCTAGAATCAATCTGGATAAGCCAGTTAACCTAATGTGCATGTCTTTGGACTGTGGAAGGAAACCAGAGTACCCAGAGGAAACCCACGCAAGCACTGGGAGAACATGCAAACTCCACACAGAAATGCCCTCGCCAAGCCTGGGATGCAAACCCAGGACCTTCTTGCTGTGAGACAGATGTGCTAATCACTGCACCACTGTGCCGCCCAGTAACCTCAAGCAATATCTAAATTATTACGACACTAATATATAGGAACATCTATAATTGTGTTTGATGTACTAGCTCCATGTTTCCTGACCAGGTCCTCTGAGATTTTATATGGTCCACTTTTTTGTCTTTCCCACCTTCCAACACACTGCACCAGTGCTCTGGATTGCCTGGTGAAGGTGTATTGGGAGTTTGGAGGGCGACTGTCCTTTAGGACCGGCTTAGAGAAACACTGCTATACATAAACACAATTTTCAAATAAAGGATTTGTCTTATAATCATTACTACACTTAACACCCAAAAATTCCAATTTAGAGCAATTAAAAAAGTAGAAAAATGACAAGAAAAATAAACACTATCGCTTTTGTGAAATAATCCAATATTGGGAAATTTGGAAATGTTGAATCGCTTTAGGACTCACTGAGGTTTGCCTTTTGCCATGCAGGTCAGCTCGAGGTTTTCCCCTTCTCTTGTCAGGCCCTCCGGAAACTCCACAACAATCTTTACCTCTGGTTTATCTAAAATAAAAAGGTTGGGGATTTAGCATTTTAATATTTAGTTAATATTTTTTTGAGTTAAACCCAGGAAAGCCCATAGAACAATCAGCCTTCCATTATCTGCAAAACTTACCCATCAGTGTTGTTGGGGAAGCTGGAGCCAATCCCAGCTGATTTGGGCAAGAGTCAGGGTACACCCTGGGAACGTCACAAATCTACCACAGGGCTAACCCAGAGATGACCAACCATTTACCAAAAAGATTAAAATCATAAATTTTTATTTTAGCTTTTAATAATAGACATTGTCACAAGCTGCTTTGCGGAAAGGCAGATGTACAGTGGTGCGTTAACGTTTGTGAACCCTTTAGAAGGCCTTGAAACTGTATACAAAGAAGCCAAATAAACAAAAGAGACAAAAAAAGACAAAAAAAATATTACTATTTAAAAATATAATTTATTTATTAAGGAAAATGATCCAATATTACATATGTGTGAAAAACAAAAGTATGTGAACCTTTGCTTTCAGACCCCCTTGTACAGTAATAAATGAAACTAAATGTCCTGGACATCGACTGGGAGGAATTTTAGTCAACTCCTACATATAGAACAGCTTAAACTCTGGGATGCCGGTGGGTTTCCTCACATAAAATGCTAACACAATATTTCTGTTGGATTTAGGTCAAGATTTTGAATTGGCCATTACAAAACATTACATTTATTTTTCTTTGGTAGAAGGACTTAATGTCTTTAGAGTTGTTGTCTTGCTGCATGACATACTTTCTCTTTAGATTCAGTTCACATAGAGATGCCCTGACATTTTCCTTGAAACTTTACTGGTATAATTCAGAATTAATTTTTTCATTAATAATGAAAAAATGTCCAGGCCCAGATACAGAAAAACAGGCCAAACCATGATCCACTGCCATGTTTCACAGACAAAATGAGGTTCTTTTGCTGATATACAATATTTTTATTCTTTCAACATAAAGTTTCTCATTTACACACACAAAAAACATCTATTTTGGTCTTGTCTGTTCACAAAAATTTTCATCAGCATTCTGGCTTATCCATGTGATCTGTAGCAAAACATAGAAGGGCAGCAATGTTCTTTTTGGGATAGCGGTTTTTACCACTGTTGTTCAGTATTGTCATGGTGGTGGACTCATGGACATTAACATTAGTCAATGTGAGGGAGACCTTTAATTGCATAAAGTTACCCAAGATTCCTCCTAGACCTCCTGGATTATTATACACTTTGCTCTTGGACAGATCTTTGTTAATTGACCACTCCTGTAAAGGGTAACTACAGTCTTAAAATTCCGTCAGCTATCTGACAATGAATGGTACAATCCAAGCATATGATGATGTCTTATGTCATATTTATACAGAAACATAAAACAATTATGAAGATTTTACAAACTCTCAAGCATGACTGTAAATTTGGATTCATATTGAACAAGCCAGCAGTGACAGTTGAAAAGAAAAGCTCCCTGAGGAGCCATGAGAAATCTGAGTGAAACCAATTTGATTAGAAATCATTTCAGTATGCAGGTGTAGAAAGACTAGCAGTACTAAGTGGGTTCAAAAGGATGTTCTGATTAAGCACATTGGGGATAAGTGTCCTTGGATGAGCACAGGACAATCTTTAAAATTACTGTCGTTCTTACTTACAAATCTACATTATCCAGTTGAGATTATCCAGTGAAGCAAGAGTGAGACTTGGACCTATACTGTATACAAAAACAGGCAGATTTTTTGTTTGTCTAGACTTTGTACCATGCAGTGATTGCAGCAGCCATTGTCTGTTTACAGAGCTTATATATACAGATCAGTAATTTTCCACATTATTTCCACAATAACAACATTCTATTTAATCTTTTAGACATCCCTACAATCAGCAGTACAAATTCAAGCCACATATTCTATTAACTTCAACAAGATTCTCACATCATACCATTTAAATTGCTTTATATACAGCTTTTATATGCACTTAGACCTGGGCAGTGCAGTACGTGATTTTTACAGTAAATAGTTATCCCTTAGGTAAAAGCTGCACAGAGGGCACAAACTTGTATTCAGACTATCTATTTAGTGGTAGTGTACTGTAAAAATATTTTTCATCTTCTTTTCGTTTTATCTGTGTTTGTCAAAATGTCAAGCTTTTTACAGGCAGACTGATCCCATCCTGTCTTTTCTTCACAAAGGTCAGCTCATGCAGTCAGCCTTCTGAATAAATTAATATTCTACCAAGATTACAAAAGGTTAGGTCAGCCTTTCCGGGACTTTCCACAACCTGCAATAACGTGCACTGATCACCTTCAATTACTGTGCTATTTAGAGACTAGCTTTATCAAACTGAGGCATAACAAGACAAAGCCTGTTTTAATTAACGCAAATCCCATGGCTCTGTCCAGGTTAATAACTTAAAATAAAAAAAGGGCTTTTGTAACTTGTATCAAACATTGTTCTAAAATAATAATTAATTTATTAATTAATTTCTTACTTTTGTGACTTTACCCAATTTTCTGTATAATTTTAGTATTCAGGATGCTAATATATTACTAATACATATGTGTGCATCTAAGTAGCAAAAAGAGCACTTATTTAGCTACACGAGCACCTTATTTTTATGCTCTCACATTCATACCTTATAGCATACTGTACAGTAGGTGCAATTTGCTCATAAAATTACTTACTTGTTGTGTACACAGCTCTAGTTTACAGGTCCAAAATTACTGGGTGGGTTCAAGAAATACATTTATTGTACATTTACACTAAACATTCATTTGCTGAACAGCTTAATCCTACTAGAGTCACAGGGAGGATGGGTACTACTATTACTACACACACACACACACCCACACACACACACACACACACACACACATATTTATACTCACATCTAGGGGCAATTTTGAACAGTCAATTAGCCTAATGTACATGTCTTTAGACTGCAGGAAGGAGCCAGAATACCCTCGCAAGTGCCGTGAGAACATGCAAACTCCTCATAAAAAGCCCTCGTTGGGGCCAGGAATCGAACCCAGGACTTTCTTTAGTTGTAAGCTGACATGCTAATGACTACACCACCAAGCCACCCTAACACTAAAACAGTTTTAAGGAATTAAAAAAAAAAAAAATCCTGCTCACACTTTAAAACTTTAAAAATCACAAACAGAATTGACATACAGGGAACTGAGGAACACTTATAAATAACATCAACACAAAAATATGCATAAGCCATTGTTTATACTGCTGTTTATACACTCAGTCACTCATTTGCTAAACCGTTTAATCCTACTTGGGTCTTGTGGATCCTATCCCAGCCAACACTGGGAAAAGGCAGGCACCCTGAACAGTTCGCCAGACCACTGCAGGGCAACACACACAACCAATCTCACTCACACCCACACCTATAAGGACAATTTGGAATAGGCAATTAGCCAAAATGGCATGTGGACAGTGGGAGCATACTGAATTACCTTGAAGAAACCCACAAAAGCACGGGGAGAACATGCAAACTTCACACAGAAACAAGCAAGCTCAGAACTTGAACCCAGGAACTTTTGTGGTAATGCAGATATGCTAACCATTATGCAACCATGCCTACTGCTGCTTATAGAATGCCAGTGAATAACTTTATTCTGTAAATATGATCATCCTGTTATTGTTCTAACATATTAGCAATAAAACCTAATTATCTCCTCATTATCTCTTCCTTGGCAAGTGATAAAAAAGTGCTTCTGCTTGAGGGGAAAGAAAAAAGGAATGTGCTGTGTTGCTTGAGCAATGACTCACATTGTACTTCCAGGTATTTCTGGGCTTGGAAGTCCTTCACAGCTGGATGGTCAATGATGCAGATGACGGCCACTCCATCGTCCTCCTTGGAGACAGTGAGCGTGAGCCGGCTAGTAACAGTGAACATCCTGTCATACATCTCCTCCACCATTTCCTCACCTGGGAGCAAAACACAAGAGTGACAAGGCAGCCATAATGAGAGCCTTCTCTCTCTCTCTTTCTCTCTCTCTCTCTCTCTCTCTCTCTCTCTCTCTCTCTCTCTCTCTCTCTCTCTCTCTCTCTCTCTCTCTCTGTCTCCCCCCATCTTTCTGTCTCTATGAATGGCTCCTAATAACTCCCAGTCCCAGATGAAGGCCTTTGAGAAATGATCCATCACCTCCAGACAAATCCTACATTCATTTAAAGTGGCAGACACATTTCCTTGCTGTCATGCTCAGTATACTGACTGTGATATCTAAGCCATCACTACAACGTAGCATCACATAAGATTTCTTTTACATTTAACGAGTTGTTTTTTGATGAAAGTTCACACTGACTAAATTACATTTAGATTCCTCTTCTTGCAAAGGAAAAAATGCTGTCATTAAACCAAACAGAGCCTTGCGGACAGTTGGATAACATCAAGTCACACATTGCTGACCCTGCCTTCTTTTTAAGACAATCTTGAAACTCCAAGGGCACCAATCTAATTGCAGTGCTGATGATCATAGTTTACTTGGAACTAATGAAGTGGGGAAATAATTATAGCTCATCATTGACCTGCAATGATCTTTTCCTGAAGACACACAATTTATAAAAAGCTGATTTAAGAAAAATGATCATAAGGACATACATATTCAGTACACTGTATTTTACTCATAAGTAACATATATGTTCATTGTCTATTACAGATTGAAGCTACATAGTAAATTTGAATTGGTCCAAAGGTGCTGATTCATTTTATCCTACAGCTAGTATCTCTTCCAATAGCATCACACAAACATGAGTGCTGTTATACTTAATATTGGCACAGCTGTGATTAGTACAGTTAATTATTCAATACAACAACCCAATATTTTATACAACAATTATATTAATGTGTTTATTTTTGCTCCATAGACATTGTATGATGATAGATTGTCCATGGCCCACTGGTGGATGGAACTTTGTGAAACCACATTGGAAGTGTGATTGCACTGTGAGCATTACAAATCAGAGCAAATATATCCCAAAGGCTTCAGAGCATAGGTTTTTCCCCGACAACTAATGGTTTCGAGAGTCATTTTTAAAATAAAGTCTTTATTTAAACCAAAACTATGTGTCGATTGCATGTTAAGTGTACATAAAAAGAACCTTTAAAAGTGTTAATTTCAGAAATGTAATTAAAAAAAAAAAGTCCAAAACAATTTTAAATATTTCTTTTAGCTTGTATTTTTAATAAATGTAAATTTATTATTATGACTGATACTGTAAACATATGTTTTTCTCCTCTAGCACAAATAATCTGGTTCCTTGCAAGATGGCAGCGGCTTGGCGCCACAGAGTCCTATGTAGAGATGCTCTTGTGTCCTGTCTAGTAATATATGATATCTATTGTTTGCTTCATCAACAGAAATAGTTTCCAAAGAAGCCTCAGATGGATAGAGTGCAGCATGTTGCCATGCCAACCGTTAGACTGACTGACAGCCTGTATTAGGTGTAATTACGGTTTCAGTGTAATGATCTATTGCTAAATTTTAAAATTTCTATAGAGAATACAGACAAGTGGAATAATATAAACAGTGAAATTAGCATTAGGGATGCTGTACAATACAACAGCACTCCTGGAAAATCTCTACCCCAATCAAATTAGTGGACTGCGCTAGTAATTTAAATGACATATTTCTATTAATGTGTACCGTTTAATGTATCTATAGTAACAATTTACACAGTGGTTCATATGGCAAAGCACCCTACATAAACAAATTGAAAAAATCTGGGTGAAAATGAAAATAAAAAATAAATCCATTGTGGCACATGAATTAAAAATTAAATAACCAATTTTTGTAGTATTACTGTTCGTTAAAAAGACGTTCAGGGACATGAAAAAAAATTAATCGATGTTTTTAAAGTGGCTCACAATTCTGACATGTTTCTGGCAGATCTATGTACAGTTTATATACTGAAAATGTTTCACTCCTAACATGACAATATATGGGGTGTATTGAAGGATGCAGACATACCAGTTTCTTTCATGTTTACTCTCTTTATAACACAGTACCATGCACTACTAAAACCACAGAATAATAATATAAACACACCACCGTAAGTAGCACTTTCTTAATTAATAAGTTGAGTTTTGTAGTTATTTTTGCATAGATGTGCATTGTTTGTGGGTTTAAAATGAACAAAGGAATTTGCTCAACAATGAATCCCATAGAAGATGATTCAGCCAACAGACAGGTGTGGTCAGCTAAAACACTGCCTGAGCAATATCATCAATACACAGACACACCTTATGTTGGGGTCAATAAAAGGCCACCCCAAATCTTTCAGATCTGTCACACATCACAATGCCCCAGATATTACAACTTGACAGGATGAGGGTAATTTGCATGTTGCAAGCTGGCATGCCAATTCACCAAATTGCTTCAGCTGTAAATGTTAATTTTTTCAACAGCACTGTAGGCCATCTTAGTAGGCCATCCCTACTGAGCATCTGTGGGACATTCTGGACCATCAATACGTCAGTCCTTAAAAGTTCCACAAGCATCAATTGTATTATGCGTATTATGGGTGCTCGGACACACACATGCTCGGTCTAACTTGAAGACAAGGTTAAACTTCTAATTATCTAATTACATCCCGGCATTAGACTTATTGGAAAGTTTCTATCTATGTAAATGTAATGACTATCGTAATATTACTTTACTTTAGTACAATTTCAGTAAGCTCTCGAATGTCTAGTAATAAAAACATGAACAATATATATAGCTCACGGGAAAGGTAATAACTTACTTGGCCCAAGCGTGTACTGTGGACAGACAAACACATACAATTTCCTACGGAACAAAAATCGCCACGTCACAGTACCTTCTGCATTGCTCACGCGAATGGTAAAAATCTCATTCACTCTATGCAACTAAAATACACTGCACTACAGAATGCATTCACATCACCAAAAGGATCAGAAGGTGGTTACACATGCTACTGGAAAAGTAACTTTGAACACCTTTGTTTATCACTGACTGCAGAATGTCTTATACATGCATACACACACACACACACACACACACACACACACACACACACACACACACACACATATTTATGCTAACTTCGTTATTTGACACTCTGGCGTCGTGTAACATGTCTATTCAAAAAGTGGGAAAAGTGTAATATCCCCCGTTGAAGCACCATCACAACATTTATTTTTATTCACAGTTGAGTGTACTTTTTACCACTATCTTGAACTGATGATGGGGAAGTCAAACCACTCCATAAAGTCTTCTTCAGCATATCCCAAAGACTTTCAATAGGGTTAAGGCCAGGACTCTGTGGTGCTAGTTCATGTGTGAAAATGATTCCTCATGCTCCCTGAACCACTCTTTCATTATTTAAGCCCAAATTTTAAATCCGCGCCATCAGGAAAGAAAAAGTCCATTGCTTAACCTGGTCATTCAGTATTTTTAATAATTGCTGAGCTTCGACCTGACCAACTGAAACAATGCCATGGCTGTAAGGCCAATGCTGTAATCAAGGATGTCCAACATCCTCCAACATGGCCACCATGGCCTACAACTCCCATTCACAATCACTGTTCTTTTAATTCTGCACACCTGTTTGCAATGCAACCAGAGATTATTTAAAGACTACACACACACACACACACACACACACACACACACACACACACACACACACACACACACACACACACACACAC
>JBCNYH010000013.1:20331240-20341385 GCA_039654325.1 Tandanus tandanus
TCTCTCTCGCACACACACACACACACACACACACACACACACACACACACACACACACACACACACACACACACTCTGTCCCTCTCTCTCTATATATCTCTCTCACTCTGTCCCTCTCCCTCTCTTTTCTCTTTGTGTGTCTCTCGCTATTTTTTTCTGTTTGTTGTGTATCTGTCTTTCTGCATCTCGTTCTGTCTGTATTCTCCTCTCTTTCTATCTGTCTGTCTTTTTATTTCTTCCTGTCTCTCTTCCTTTTTTTTGTCTCTCTGTGTCTCTCATTTTCTGTCTCTGTTTTTCTGTCCTTTTCTGTTGTTTTCTGTCTCTTTCTTTTTGTATCTCTCTCTCTCCCCCCTTTCCTGTCTCTATTCTCCTCTGTCTGTCTGTCACTGTCTTTTTCTTTCTTATTTTCTCCTCCCTTTTCTGTCTCTGTCTCTCACTCTGTCCCTTCCCCTCTCTGTCTTTCTCTCTCTGTCTCTTTCACTTGTTCCCGCTCTCTCTCTCTCTCTCTCTCTCTCTCTCTCTCTCTCTCTCTCTCTCTCTGACCCCTCGTCTCTGTGCTGCATTAATCTGCAGAGGGTAATAAATCACCGCTGACAGGACGCCTCGCGCTGCTGCCGCTCCCATCGTTTGTTTAAATCCGCATACTTTCCAGACCTGCCATAACTCAGTGACAGAGCTGACACACAGCAGCTACACCACTTTACTCCACATTTACACTCGCTCACCGCCGTCTCTCCCTCTTCTCTTCACCTTCTACACGCCTTAAACCCGAGCACTTCACTCAGCCGGAAGAGGAATCACAACCATAACAGGAACACCGCACGTTTGTAGCAGGAAATAAATAACAATTCATCTTTACTGCGTGACCAGGGGCGATTTGGAACAGCCAGTTAGCCTAATGTGCACATCTTTGGACTGTGGGAGGAAACCGGAGTACCCGGAGGGGTAGATGGAGAACATGCAAACTCAATGCAGAAACACACCCGCTGAGCCTGGGACTTGAACCCAGGACCTGGTTGCTGTGAGGTGGATGTGCTGACCGCTAGCGCTGCTCCGATCCCCCCACATCCTGCTGTTATGACCTGATCCCTCATCAGTCTGTTCTCCAGCTCCGTCATGTGTGTCGTGCAGGAGGAGCTGATCCGGGATCAGTGGAGTCGGAGACAGGAAGCAGATGGCCGTGTGATAGAGAGAGAGAGAGAGAGAGAGAGAGAGACAGAGAGAGAGAGAGAGAGAGAGAGAGAGAGAGAGAGAGAGAAAGAGAGAGAGAGAGGCCAGGTTTCCATTGCAGGTTTGTGTGAAACAGAAGCAATATTTTTAAAGAAATGTCAAAACTCATTTGAGAATGTGTTTTCATTAAGTGATGTTATGGAATTTGTGCTGCCTTTCCTCCTGTTGCAGAATATCTTACCCAAATGTCTTACATAGCCTGTTGAAATGTGAGCACCGTGGCTTGGATTACTGAATCAATTCTGTGACCATTCACGCAGATTTTGGAGTGTTTTCATGCAAAAATATAGGCGGTGAAGATAGGCACTTGTCTGAGAAATGTTAGGCTGCATATGTCCTAGCTGCCATGTCTACATTAACTGCTAAGCATATGTGGCAGTTTCTGTTTCGTGTACATTTTTACATCCGGGGAAATCTCTGGTAACATTCAGTAAGCCATGTACACCTCATTGTTGCATTTATGGTTTCAGCGGTTGAATCCGGCGCTTTATCCCAGGGTTAATTTCAACATGACCAAACTTTCAGTAAATGGAACCCATACTGTCCTGACAGTTCTGATGAAATTATTTGGAACAACTATGGTGTACTGCTGGTAGATGCCCGGAAGGCGAAAAATTGTTTATCATAAAGTCATTCCAACCATGTGAGACCTAGGATTAACAAAACTTTTTTTTATGTGACCCGAATAGGAAAAAAAAACCAACATATAAAAATTTAAAAATTCATTTCAATTTTGAAAAATATTGCCTTATTGAATTGTCTGAAAGAATTAATTTAATTCAGATGTTTACAATTTTTTTTTTTAAATAAGAGAACAAAAGAGAGACAGGAGTTTCTCCCTCTTTTACGTCAAATATGAGACACCTTTGAGGCAGCATAACCCATTTCCAGTAGAACAGAGGCACATGCCCCGCCTCCCAGCTCAACTTACACAAAGGATACATTAGAAAAAGTACCTTAAATAATGAAAAATGCATCAGGGGCAATGCCTTTTATTAGGTTTCTCTTTCCCTTTCCTCCCTACAACCATTCTCATATGATCACTCAAGTTTGTTGACAGTGGAGTGGCTGGCCGCGTTATGTCCCAGGGCACTTTCATGTCTGTGTTACCATCTGGCTCTCCCTTTTAGTTATGCTGTCATAGCTAGTTTTGCTGCAGTCCCTGCTTGCACTCAGCACTTGATATACACTGTTCTTAACCATTACGTGACAATGAGCATACCTAAGAATCTGTGTTTCTCTCTCTCTCTCTCTCTCTCAAGTTACACATGCTACGTCTGAGATACCGGTAATCCTGACCCTTTTGCTCTGCTGACCTGCATGATCCATCCTGATGTCCTATTTCAAGTTGGAGTTCTCGTTACTGAAAAACTGTTGAACCTGCTGAAGATGGCCCCATAAGCACACAACATAGTTATAACTAAAAACTGTGAAAATTGTTTTGGACAACTGTTAATGCAAGAGATTTTGCCACAGTGACTTAGGACTACAGTTGCCAAGCAAACTTTAGGACTTTACCTGTCATGAATAGTTTTTCCCTTAAGTCTTCATTAGTCAACATTTGACAGCTTGAGTAAAGCAGACTTCATGTAAAAACTGAAATAAGTTACTTTCTACACAATTTCACTTTTTGACCATATAAACAAATCCTGGTTTCTCCAGAAGGATAGGATGATAGGTTTGCATTTGAGTCTGGTTGTCTCTGGCTGTTTTTTTATTGCCAGTGTTGCTTGCTCATTGAACAGGCCTGACCCGTCAAGGCATGGACTCCACTAGACCTTTGAAGGTGTAGTGTTGTATCTGGTACCAAGCTGTAAGTAGATCCTTTATGATCTGTGAGCTACAAGGTGAGGCCTCCATGACTTGTTTGCCCAGCACATCTCACAGATGCTTGACTGGATTGAGATATGGAGATTTTGGTGGCTAAGAAAACACTTCAAACTCATTGTTGTTTTTCCCATAATACTGAACCATTTTCACATTGTGGCAGGTTTCATTATCCTGCTGACATAGGCTGCTTCTATTATGGAATACCGTTTACATGAAGGGGCATACTTGGTCAGCAGCAAATGTTTTGGTAGGTGGTACTTGTCAAAGTACCACCCACATGAAGGCTTCCCACCCACATGCAGGCTTCCGCAGAACATTGCCCAAAGCATTACACTGCTTCTGACATCTTGCCTTCTTTCTGATGCATGGTGCATCCTGGTGCAACGTCTTATCCACTTAACTGATGGTTTTCCCCGGCCATCCACACGATGTAAAAAAAAAACAAACATGATTCAGCAAAGCAGGCGACCTTTCTTCATTGCCCTGCAGTCCAGTTTTGCTGCTCACATACCACTGTAGGTACTTTTGGCAATAGACACAGGTTAGCATGGTCATCCTGAACAGTCTGCAATTTGAGCTACAGTAGCTGTTCTATTGGATAACCTTTGTTCCCTATGTGCATCAGTGAGCCCTGGCCACCCATGATGCTGTCACCTGTTCAACAGTTTTCCTCCCTTAGTCCAATTTTGGGTTCTGACCACTGCAAACTGGAAACATCCCACAAGAGCTGCAGTATAAGAGATGCTTTGACCTTGTCAAGCCATCACAATTTGGCCCCTGACAAAGTTGGTCACATCCTTATACTTGCCCATTCTTTTCTACTTACAACCAATCTAATTCAAGAGCAAAATGTGAACTTGCTGCCTAATATATGCTAGGTGTGATATTCAATGTTATACACTTGACCTGTCAGTGATCATATTGTTATGAATGATCAATTTATATCCCACCATAAAAATTAGATCACTATTAATAGGGATCCAATAAAATATACTGAATATATTTAATTATTATCAAAATAAGACTAATTGGTAAGCCAGCTGAATCCCCTAATGGCTGTCAAGTCCCCTCAACCACACCCACTCTTTGCCAAGCTGAGTGAACTCACATTAACTAATTACAGTAATCTTTTGCACATTAACTC
The DNA here is from genome assembly GCA_039654325.1 of Tandanus tandanus. Classification (NCBI taxonomy): domain Eukaryota; kingdom Metazoa; phylum Chordata; class Actinopteri; order Siluriformes; family Plotosidae; genus Tandanus; species Tandanus tandanus. The sequence goes on from JBCNYH010000013.1 coordinate 20,335,445, forward strand.
TTTCATGTCCTGTAGAAATGTCTCACAGATTGTAAATCGCTATGTATTTCAAGATTTTAGAGTATGAAGGGATAATACAGTATAATTCCACAAGCTAACATGAGAGTGCATCTGCTTCTGTCTCCATCATAGTAATTGCAAATACTCAAAACATTTTTCCAAACTATCATAAAGACAGCGGATTGTAGGTAAAGAGGCAAAAGCAGTCAGATTGGTAAATGCTTGTTCCTGCCCACTTTACTTGCATGCATAAGTAAAAATAAATAAATAAAGATGAAGAACAAAATACAGGCAACACAGCCCATGCTTAAAATTAATGAGCCCCTGATGCATCTGTGGACTAAAATGCTTGAATTGACTATGGCTTTAATTTATTATTTTTTAAATTTTATTATTATTATTAGGCTACTAGGATTATACTAGGATTCTATCTTCACCTTTAGCGTTAACATTTTTACAAAGAAAAATACTGCAGTGTTAAATGCAGTGCAGTTTTGCAAGAGCATGCACTATTCTTAGAAAATAGCCGTTTTATAGAACGTCGTAACCCCTCAGCCAGGACGCCTCAAGTACACGGGGGAGAAAAGCCATCCCCCATATGAACAATTTCAGACAATCAACATTTTATTAGCCACCCTACGTACAGGTTTAGGTCATAGGGAGTGCCTATGCAAAAGTTCAGAAAAATATGCATATGACTCGAGCAATAGCCGAGACAAACTTAATATGTTTAAGGTCACTGTGCCGAGGTCAAAGGTCACATATGCAAATTAGCTACCCCACATACAGATTTACGTCATAGGGAGTGCCTATGCAAAATTTCAGAAAGCTATCATGCATATGAGCTGAGCAATGGCCGAGACAAACTTTATATGTTCAAGGTCACTGTGCCAAGGTCAAAGGTCACATATGCAAATTAGCTACCCCATGCACAGGTTTAGGTCATAGGAAGTGCCTATGCAAAAGTTGAGAAAGCTGGCCTCTGCATGAGCCGAGCAATGGCCGAGACAAAGTTATTGTAATGCTGCCCACCCGCCAAGCCAAGGACAATACCCCTTTAGCCATAACTGGGCGGGGGGTAAAAACTTGATAGATTGAACCTTCTTTGAATCATAAGTTCCTAGAACTGTAACATGCAGAAAGCATTATGTTAACCTAACGGTGTCAGAAGGAGGTAGGTTAAAACTGGGAATTGTTCAGTAGGCCATGTTTTTTCTACAAACATTGAGTGAGCAGCCTGGTAAACATTAGACAGAATAATACAATACAGCAATGTAAAGACTGAAGACTGAGTTCAAGAGCCACATCCATACTCTTAATGTCAGGAATTTGTGAGATGTTACTGTCAGTGACATTCTCCTCCAACTCTCTCTTTCTCTCTGTTTGTTTTTGTTATTTAACACACTTTTAGTTCATACTGTATGTCGACTTCAGGTATATACACATAATGTCATTTTACTTTATACTAGTTGGTATGTTCCCAGACACAATTTGATTTGTGATACGGTGTGCGTACAGTGTTGTACTATTTGCCGTTCAGCTTTACTTTAGACCTCCCAGACACACTGAGCCATTATTCTGTGTTTGTGCTGGCATTTTGGTTGTTCTTGTAGCAGGCTAATATTTCACGTTTGTCCCTCTCAATCACTCTTCCTCTCTCTTTTGGCTGAATTATATGTGTGCTGATGAGCAGAGTACTGATTGAACCTGCAGAAATGATGAAGGCATGCTTCATGGCTCCCCCTCCACTTTGCATCATTGCTGACCATAGAAGTAACATCCCAGCTAGTGGCTGCCATTTTTGTAATCTTAAGTGTGATAATAGTATCTTAATGTCTTCTCAAGCCCAAACACTTTGTGAAATATATTTATCTATAGCATATGGCACTCAGATTAAGCAGTTTCATTTCTGGTCTTTTTTGTTTTGTTATATTTTATTCATTATGTATGTTAAGGGGGCAGCAGGGTGGCGTAGTTGTTAGCGCATCTGCCCCACGGCAAGAAGGTCCTGGGTTCATTCTCCCTTGCATGTTCTCCCTGTGCTTGTGTTGGTTTTCTCTGGTTTTCTCCCACAGTCAAAAGACGCGCACATTAATGCTAAATGGCTGTTTCAAATTGCTCCTAGGTGTGAATGTGAATGGTTGTGTGTGTTTGCCCTGCACTGGTCTGGCGTGCTGTTCCAGGTGTACCCCATCTTCGCCTAGTGTCAGCTGAGATATGCTCCAGCTTCCATGTGAAGCTAATTGGATTATGTGGTTTGGCAATTGAGTGAGATGTTAGGGAAATTGTTATTTTGAATTTATTCATTAGGTAAGTTAAAGTTATACTGTAAAAAAAAACTTTTTGTTTTAACTTAAAAAAGTTAGTGTCCTGGCCACCTTAAAAGTTTAAGTTGATGGAATTTAAGAATTTGAGTCTAGCTAAGTTAAACGTGTCTTCCCAAGTGAGGTCCATTAACTTTTTTTAATGCAGAATGCACACTAACTTTTTTTTAAGATGAAATAAAAAGTTTTTTTTATAAAAGTGTGCAAGTAAAGGTATTCTCTTTTGTAAATAAATGTTTTGGTTGGCCCTGATTATCCCTAAAGAAAGGACTTCTTTAAATAAACAAACAAACAACAACAACAACAAAAAAAAAAACCTAATAGATAATACTTCGCATATTTTAGGTCTTGTTGTTGGAGAACTGGGAAGTTAAAGGAGACACCCTTATGTTGCTGCATACCCAGACAAGTCATAATTGTAATTAGATATATAGTGTGTATTAGAATATATAAAAATATATGCCTAAGCAACAAACAAATCAGACACTGTCTAAAGATTTCATACTGAAATCTTAATGATAAGGAAGGTACAACAGAAGCCAGCAGTTACTTAACAGAGTTGTAGGATGACCTGAAAACCACAGAAATATAAGCTATAGAGAGAAACAAAGGATCAAAGATGACTGCTGTCATTTCATTACCACACACAGCACAAAATTGAGACATGAGTGTCTAAAAGCATTTCTTCTGTAAAAAATCTACTGTGGTCAGAGAGTTTGTTATATTTAAAAAAAACTTCTCCATCTGTATGGTGTTCTTGGGATTATACACACATGCATACACACATGCATACAGAGAAGTACAGAGGTGGGAGCATCATTATATTATATTTAGCTGCTTCTCTGCAAATGGTGCTGGGGATTACTGATAAAGAGATACATGAAGAGAGTCATGTACTGTATTATAGCATATTAGAAGAGAAATTGATTTCATTGGCCATGAATCTGAACCTGGCGAGAAGATGTACGATTCAATAAGATAACAAAGATCGCACAGCCAAAATAAGAAAGCCCTGCATGGTCTAGGAAATTTCCTGCCTCCTACAGAACATTTATAGAGGATTTTGAAACAGAGTTCATTAGAGGGACTCTGGTAACCTTGGGGTATTGCAGATGGTTTGCCAAGAGGAATGTGCCACCACTGAACCACAATGCTACAAAAAACTAATTACATCTTATTGCACATGTCTCAAAGCTGTAATTGCCAACAATGGCTTCTCTACAAATTACAGATATTCTCAATTTGTGGTGTCTAAATACTTTTTCCAATATTAATTAAAGTTTTAAAATTAATTTTGTTAATTCACCTGAATACATATTTATCTATATGTACAATATAAATCCAAATTCAAAGGATATTGTGTGTGTACATTTAGATATGCACTACATATTTACAGGAAGTATATATATATATATATATCACATATGTATGTGTGTGTGTGTGTGTGTGTGTGTGTGTGTGTGTGCGTGTGTGTATACAGTAGTGTGGAGTGAAGATTATACACCACCACTTTTGTCTAAAAGGGCTCTATAAAAATTATTTCTCTATAATGTATTGAACAATGCTATTGTAGCCAATGAGAACCAAAAACACTCATTCCAACAAGTATATTGAGGTAAAAGTATGGCTAATAAACAAAAACACCGAAAATACCAATTTTTCAGAAAAATTGAAAGGTGTCACAAATTTATTTATTTATTTATTTACTTTTGCATAGCATGAATGAACTTCAAACCATATTGAATGGTTTAGCGAGTAAAGAAATAAAAAAATACAGTACACTTACACAACTTAACAAAATGAAGATAAATCAGAAACCAAGTACTATTCATGTATTTATTTCATGTAATATATAAAACAATAATAATATGTAATATATAATACAACGATATATAGTAATAACAAAAATAACAGTCTCTTTTTTGAGAAAAAAGTCTATTTAGTGTGGCCACCCTTTACTTTGATTACAGCATTTAACCTTTCAGGCAGTGTTCACATATTTTTTAATTTCTTTAAATTAAAGATTAAAGATTTTTTCTAATCATTCCATGTGGCTTGAAGTTCATTCATGCTATGCAAAAGTAAAAAAAAAAAATGTAATTTGCTACACATTTTAATTTTTCTGAAAAATTGTTTTTTGTTTATTAGCCATACTTTTACCTCAATATACTTGTCGGAATGATTTTTGGTTTGGTTTTTTAGGTTCTCATTGCCTACAATAGCATTGTTCAATACATTTTCACCCAAAAAATTATAGAGAAGTAATTTTTAAAAAATATTTATTAGGAGACCTTTTAGACAAAAGTGGTGGTGTATAATCTTCACTGCACACTACTGTATATTGGGATTTTAAAGATATATAATATATGTTGCCATAAAGGCATCATCTCTTCCCAGGATGTCAATGCTTATTTTAGCAGAACAGTGCCAGGCCTTATTCTGCACCAGCTACAACAGCATTATTTCATAGAGTGGTTGACTAGCCTCTTGACAGTCCAGATCGGTCTGCTGTTGAAAATAAATAGGACAATTATGAAGAAGAAAATCATTCAATGGACTGGTAAGCAGATTACTTTTTGTACTTAGCACTAGTAGAAGAAAATTCTAATTGCAAAAATGCAATACTTAGTATTATCAGTTCCCAAATTATTAAAATGTAATTATAAGGAAAGTCCTGTTTTTTGTCTTTTTTGTCTTGCAGGCAACAAATTCAAACTTGTTTACACACTAAAATAATATATCAATCAACAAATTTTGATAAAAAATTTTGAAAAGCTTTTCTTTTCACTTTGTCAGTTGAATAAAGGTTTGTGTGTATATTGGTTTTTATTTTGCATTTTGGAAAAGTTCCCAACTTCCCTGGAAATGAGGTCAGTATTTTGAAAGCATTTGTTTACATATAAAGCCTAAGACCTTTGTACAGAATGGCATAGCATTAAGTGAAAAGTGAAAAATGAAAGTAGGGAATTTTAACTACTAATCATTTTATGAATGGAGCGCAAAAGTTCTGAAAATCTGCAAGCACTGTACGATGTTGTTTCATAATGGTGCTTGAAATTTCCTGTTGATATTGAGGACTACCATAATTTGAAATGCATTAAGTGAAGTGTCTTTTTAAAATGATCTCCAATTCACATGATGATTCAGGAAAAGGCATCTACTGCGTGTACAATGTCTAAAATACAGAACATACAATATTCAATTTTCTGTCACTCTATTGCTTCAGACTAAATAATACAACAAGTAATTTTTTTATAAATAAATAACTGCAGCAAACTTGGCCTTGTCTTTATGGTGAGAAATTGGTGCCGAGGTCCTGACATGCCACATTCTGAGAATGCCAGGATCCTACATTATGGCAAATTTTGAGTGCAGTACATGTCCAAACTGCATCTGTATGACATTCAACAAAGACCATTAGACTGAAAAGAACAGAGTTTGTGGACGGGATCCAGATCTTTAGGTACGAAATGATTGCAATTATAAAGTCACACTGTCCTTCTTGACATTTAAGGAACCACTTCCAGCTAGTGCAATTGTAATGGCCTGTGTGTGTGTGTGTGTGTGTGTGTGTGTGTGTGTGTGTGTGTGTGTGTGTGTGTGTGTGTGTGTGTGTG
>JBCNYH010000013.1:20345626-20364217 GCA_039654325.1 Tandanus tandanus
TGGGAAGGGGAAGTTTTTTCCTTTTGGGGAAAACCTGGGGTGAAAGTTGCCTTCCAAAAAGCCCCCCCCCCCCAAAAAAAAAAAAAAAACCCCCCCCCCCCCCAAAAAAAAGCAAAAAACAAACAAACAAACAAACAAACAAAAAAACCAAACCAAAATAACATTAAAAAAATCCAGAGAATACTAAAAGCAAACTTTAATGACAGCAGGAAAGTAAACAAGCATTTTATTAAAAAAATTTAATTTGCACAATCATTAAATTTGCACAATCATGAAATCAGCTACCTTGAAGCCCTTTTGATATTTAAGAAATACTATAAAAAGTGCCTTAACTAATTCCACAGGTACAAATAACCAAATAAACAGTTTGGCTATCATGATTCATAAATTACCTGCCCTAGGTGCAGTGGAATACACCACCACTGGAAATAAATCAAGTAAGCAACACTGTTATGTCCTTGTCATGTGGGAATGTTGAAAATAATATTGTTTTTCTTTATGAATGGGCATTAGCAAGCAGAGTGTCAGAGACACAAGAAATATACCACGCTGCCACAAAATGCGACTTTGCCTGAGGTTACACATTTGTGACTCTAGGTTGCACACTGCCACATTGGCACTGCTATGGGAAAAAAATAAAACATAAATAAATAAATGAAACCTCCAGGCTTGGCCTGAAAGAATGGGGTTGGAAGGAATATTGGGGTTGGGAAGAATATTCTCGAGAACAAATCCAATAAAATTCTTTTATCCTCTTTTTCTCTGTTTTCCTCTAAAAGTGCTGAATTATTGACTCCACCAAAGGGCTATGTTTTCGACAAGTGAGTTATGATATTTAGATGAATAAAGACAGGTGTGTTTTAGGCTTTGGATAATACTCAACATATCTGCATTTGAGCCGTTTCTAAGATAGACTTGCAGACAGCAATTAACTGGTATATGTTTAATGTGGTTAATAATTCAGCTATTAATCTTAAAGAATATAAGTCATTACTATATTCTACACAGGAATGGCATGATTTGATTGGTTCACTGCCTCAGGATCATAAATGAATATTTAAAGTGGATATTTCACTAGAAATGGCTGACAAACACTGGGGTCACTAAAGCTGAAATCCTAGAAATTCCACAAAATGCTATCCCAGAAAATATGGAGAAATGGCCTTCTCATTCTTAATGTTAAGAAGTATTTTTTCAAACACTGAAAAGATTCTAGTGTCAGCAAACTGCTACTAGTGCTTAGTACCTTTCTGTTCAAACATGTTTGCTGTTTATTTTGCTGTGGTTTGCACAGAAAGACAAAAAAAATACAAGATATGAAAAAAGAATTAAACTAGAAATGCATTCGTCACAGAAAACTAGGTGTATCTTCTGCACGGTCAACAGCACACTTAGTATCATCATGTTTTTGCTAAATTTGATCCTTGTGACATGGAAATCAGGTAAACAAAAAGGCTTAATAGGCTGGCTGGTGTTGCCGGTAACTAAGATGAATACTAAGGGTAGTGTTTTACTTTGACCCCCATAACACTGACACTAAGTACAACCAGTATGAATTTGAAACCGATCCTACAAAAATGTGCCCTGATACATTGAAAAATAGGTCAAGGTGACCCAGTTTTGTTAGGCTGGTAGGGCATGCTGTTGGGTAATGCTTGATATAAAATAAAAGCAAATTTATTAATATTTTGACATGCTGGAGTACTTACTTTGACCTCTGTGACCTTGAAAATGACATCAAGGTGACCCAGTTTCAATAGGCTTGAAGACCTTGATACTAAGTATAACAGGTATAAATTAGAAACCTCTCCAACAAAAATTGCACCCTCTAGAGCGTTAAAAGGCATTTTTGATTAATTGACCTGGGTGACCTTGAAAAATAGATCAAGGTGACCCAGTTTCGATAGGATGGTAGGGCATGCCGAAGGGACCATTCAACATAACTATAAGATAAATCCATAAAGAACTGTCACTGCTATAGTGTTAACAAGAGGTGTCTGCGTTGGATGCTGCGGCGGACAGCCTCTGAAAACATAGTATCCGCTATGCTTGGCGGGGGATACAAGTGTTTAAAGAACTGTTACCTTTGTGTGAATAGAGTTGTTCTTACAGTAGGGCACGCTTTGAAATAACCCGAAAAATAAGCCATTTTCCACCACAGGCAGTCAAAAATTCATTGAAAACAATACTCTAAATAAATTTTTTTTAAGCAATAAGCAAGTTTAGAGAAATTCGGCCAACAGTCCATAAAAATTCCATTAAATCACAAAAAGATTGTATAAAGCTGAACAGAAAACTCTTATCATGCATTCAAATTACATTAAACAGCCTGGAAAACACCTTATACATGGACCGAATTTTTTGAGGTATATGGTCCTGTGGTGCTTCTGAGTTCGGAAAAAGGGTTCACATTAACAAAACAAACCAAACTACTGGCTCAAGGGGACCCCTGTCCTCACCTAAAGCTCTAATGTGAAAGCGCCCATAGTTAACCAGCTCAAGAAAAGCAGCACTCCATGGGGAGAGGCACTGTCATGTCTGTTCCCAGCAAGGTCATTGTTGGAACATTTATTTCTCTTTTTTAGATAGGCTCAACTGTCAAGCAAGAATTCAGTGCAGTGTGACTAGCAGGTGCTGCTGAAAAAAAAATGCAGTGGCCTGGATTTATCTATGGGTGGATGAACGAGCGGAAGAATCAGGTAAGGGTCAGAGAAGTGGTGTAGTGGTGTGTGAGCTTGAGGAAGGGAAGAGGGAGGAGGAGCGGCACACAAAGCCCTTCATCAATCCTCAAAGGAGACCCTGCTGTTCTGTTCCCATCTCGCTATGAACCACAGTTCTAAAGCCTTCTAACATTCAACCCAAGAACAAAACCCACACTTGATCTGAAACAATCAGGATCAGTGGAGATGTTAATTGTGTGGTTAATACTGTGGGCATGACATTATATATTAAATACAGTGTGTCTGCATGTGAATGTAAAAATGTAATTGAAATCTGTGTGGTCAGGATGCAAATCATCACTTTTATAACTGTGCTATCATCACTTCATGTTTTTAAAAGCTTTGATTTAAATATGGCTGTTTAATCTGATACTCTCTAAGGACAAGGAATACATTAATTGTATAAGAGAATGTAAAAATTAGCTAAAAGATAAGAGTTTTGTTTTTTGAAAATGCTTGCTTATTACGATGGATTACATTTTTACTGTAAAAAGAGATGTTTACGATAGAGGTATTTTCTTTTGTTACATGCCACATAAAGATATATACAATACTTAGGGCAACTGTGTTCTCCTAATAATCAGTTCAGTTTAATTTTATCTATAAACATGGGTTATTTTTCACATTCTATGGTTGTTCTTTGGCCACTTTGAGCCTGTTTTGATTCTTTGTAACTTGACTTTTCATACCAAAGGAAAATAATAACAATTTGAAAAAAAATTGTTTGTAAAGTGTTTGTTGGAGCATTCATTCATTCATTCTTTCATTCACCGAACTGCTTAATCCTATTGGGTTTGTGGGGAGGCTGGAGTGTATCTCAGACGAGGGATCGCTTCTCTATCTCTTGCTTCTCCCACACAAAACAGCCATGTGTAATGTTTTTTTTTTTTTTTACAAGTCGTGGTGTGTCTTCTGGTTAGCTGAAGAGAGACAAAGCAAGAGTGTGCATGCGCAGAGAGAAGGGGAGAGAGAGATAACCAGCCCAAGAATCCACCGCAGTGGCCGAGGCTTACTGAGAGGGCTCTGCGCCTGGGGAAGCCTCACGCATTTTCCCCACCTCGGCCGAGAGGTCCAGACTCAATTCACAGGGTCGATATGGCAATCAGAGTAATACGCCTATTTTATTTTATTGAAATGGGTGTCTGCACTTCTCCCTTTGTTTTTTTTACCATTTTAATTGATGTCAATCCCGACAACCCCCCCCCCCCCCCGCATCTCCGACCATTTACTAATTTGCAATACAACCTTGCAATACTCCCTACAGCTTATAACCAACACATCAATAGGGTGTGTACAATTTGCGTCCTCATAAGGGCATTTCTTGTTAAGTGGTGTGGTGTTTAAGACACACTGAGTGTGCTTTGCAGTGTTAAGCATTTAACACTAGATGTTTTATCTGAGTTTATCTGTTTTGCAAATTAAAAGGATAAATTCAGCAAAAAAAGGCTCATTTACATAGCTACACTGCTTTTTCTTATATTACCATGTAACGAGAGAGAGAGAGAGAGAGAGAGAGAGAGAGAGAGAGAGAGAGAGAGAGAGAGAGAGTATTTCTTCCTACATTTTAATTTGCCAAAATTTTATGAATAAAAATATATATGTTGCTTCAAGACCATTAATGTAAAAGTAGACTGAACCCCATATTATTCTTATGTTCTTGGTGCCATAACTATATAATATATTTTTCTAAAACTAATTATTTTAAATAGTAGTCAGTTCACACCTGCCATCAATTAAAATGACTGTGATTGATCCCAAATAAAATATAACTGTGCTCATCGATATTCCTGACATTAACTTATTTGCCTCTTACAGCAAAAGGCTTGTCCAAGAAGCTGTCAAAAGACTTGCAGCAACATTGGGAGGTGCAGGAATTTCTGACAAAAACTAGTTGCGTTCTGCATGTGACAACAATCTCACGCATTCTGGAAAGCCTTTTCTTACAAAGAAAGACATTGAAGCTTTGCTAAGGCTTGTAAATACCAGCATCAAATTTTCCAGAAGCATGTGTAAAAATGAGTTATGGTGTGATAAAAACAATGTTGAATGTTTTGCCATAGGGTATGCTCAAAAAAGTATGTTTGGTGCAAAAACATCACTGCATATCACCAAAAAAAACACCATACCATGGTGAAGCATGGTTGTGGCAGCATCATGCTTTGAGGCTGTTTTTCTTCAAGTGGAACTGATGCTTTAGTCAAGGGGGAGGGACTTATGATCAAATATCAAGGTGCCATAGTGGTGTAGTGGTTAACACATCCGCCTCACAGCAAGAAGGTATGAATCCAAGGCTCAGCAAAGGTGGAGTTTGGATGTCCTTACCATGCTTGCATGGGATTCCTTCAGGTACTCCACTTTTCTCCCACAGTCCAAAGACAAGAACATTAGGATAATTGGCTGTTCCAAATTGCTCCTAAGTGAGAGTGTGGATCGTCATGTGTGTTGGCCCAGTTATGGACTGGCGAAATGTTCAAGGTATACTCTGCCTTCGCCCAGAATTGGATGAGATAGGCTTCAACCTCCCTGTGACCTTAGTAGGATTAAACGGTTCAGCAAATGAGTGAGTGTGGCAAGTACAAATGGCAGTCAATTTTGGCAACAAAAAAACCCCAAACTTTAGGCCTCTACTCAAAAGTTGAAAAATGAATATTAATTTCACCTTTTAGCATAGAAATGACCCAAAGCTTCAATGACCTTCAAATCGACAAAAAATGGCTTCATTAGAAGAGGACTAATGTTTTGGAATGGCCAAGACAGAGCCGAGACATGAATTTAATTGAAAATCTGTGTGGTGACCTGAAGAGGGCTGTGCACAAGAGATGCCGTCACAATCTGACAGATTTTGATCATTTTTATAAGGAAGCAACAATTGTCAAAATGTGCCATGTTGATAGTCTCCTACCTGAACAGATAGAAACTGACAGATTGCTTTAACAAATCAAAAGGTGCTTTAGCAAAGTGCAGTACTGTCACTTACCAAGCATATAGGTAAGGCTCATGAAAACATCTCCAGGGTACAAATATGTGTCCAGTGGCTGTAAATCTGTTAATAATGGTAATATATTAATTATCATAGTTTTTTTTGAAAGAGCATGACCAGAGCTACTCAGAGCTACGCATGTACACTTTTATGGGCCAGTCACCAATATTTCTTCCCCTCACAGCCCATTGAAATGACCCAAAGCCTCACATTTTTTTCAAAACCTCACATTTTTTTAATGTCCACAGGCGTTTTACACATGTTTAGACATGCTTAATTTTTAAAAGTTTTCATGTATACTTTACATGTTTACCTATAAGTACATACCAAATTTTGTAATCTTTCTGAAACTAATTGGGCTTCTTTAAACAAGGTTAAGTCAGTCAATAATGTAAATGACAGGGCCAAACAGAAAATCTTTTGGTCATTGGATGGCACAGATGGACATGGATCCTCAACACTCCTACTTTCTATATAAAAAGTATTAAATTCCATTAAGCAAAACATCATTTTTGACATAATTTAGATTTTTGACACTGCAAACTCCAAAACCCCCATGGAGCCTCTGCATTTAGTATAAAGTTTCTCCATGGAAGGCAGTACTTGAAAGTACAGCATCCGCCGTGGACCCCTTTCAGTTTAAACCCCTGCAGGCTCATATCATATAGACGCAGGCTACGCGAACTTTGTGACAAAACGGCCATAAGCCTTTGCTTATAACTTACCATTTTCCTGCCTGAATTTATTGCAAAATCTCTTAATCTCGGCAACATTAGGTACAATGTTAAAGCCTTGCTCAGACAGCCCCCTTTTAATTCGTGTCGGTGACCTTAATGATAGTGTGCCAAGGATATACGTAATACAGATTATCACTTCCAAAGTTATTCGGTTAAGTGAAAAGAACATTATGTCCCGACATCATGTTTCCACCACAGATCGCTAGCTATGAAACTGTATGCTTATAATTATAGTTATCACCTGTGGATCCCGTGTAATTCTTCTGTGAACACTTTCATTTCTGAACTGTGGTGCATGTCATTTAATTCTCTGGATTCTCCTGAAATCCCGTCTGAATCCCCAGCGGAGTAACAGAAGTCCCTACGGAGGCTTCAATGTATACTTGGTAAGTGGCAGCACTGTATTAGTTTGAGGGTCTGCATATTTATGCCAGTAGTTTATTGCAAGTTTTTTATTTGTTATTTATTACCCATAATAAATGTTTGCTTTCCAGTTGAATTATAAAGGTTATAGGTCACATAAAAAAGTTCTGAAATTATTTTTCTTTGTCTCTTTTATAAACAGCAAAAACATTTTATTTTGGCAGGTGGCTGTGGGGATTTGTGTTCATGCAGCCACAAAGGCATTAATGAGGTCGTGCGAGGTTAGGGATGTTAGGCAACGAGGCCTGGGGCGAAGTCATCACTTCAATTCATCTCAGCAGTGTTTAGCGGGTTTAAAGTCAGAGCTCTGTTCAGGTTACTCGACTTCTTCTAATCCAACTTTTATGTTTCTGCGTGGAATTTACATGTTCCCCCCGTGCTTGGGTGGGTTTCCTTCAGGTACTTTCAGGTTTTTATTGGCTGTATCAAATTGCCCCTAGATGTAAGTGTGAATAACTGTGTGTTGGTTGGCCCTGCAATGTACCCTTCCTTTGATTAGAGTAGACTGAGATTGGCTCCAACCTCTTCGCAACCTTACAAGGATTAAGTGGCTTTGCGAATGAATGAATGAATACTTCGCCTCATTCAATAATTGTTTATTATTGATTAATTTGAACTCAAAGCACAAAGGTCACCTAACATGCCTCTGCAATGGTTAAAATATGTAAATATAAACTCTCATTTTAGTTTGCTTTTCTTTATGTTTCTGCAGAGTATATTCTAAGACTCTTAAATAGAGTTAAAGAGAATAAACAGCTCTGTATCTGCTTGCCGAAATCACAATTTAAAAGTGAAAAAAAAAATCTAGTTTTAGTTGCTTATTTGCTTTTGTTTCGGTATAGTACATACTAAAATAATTATTGTTAATTATCCCTTACTTATTTTAGCTATAGGGGTACAATAATTTTTCAGTGGGGCAAAACCCTTTATGGTACTTATTTGTACCCTTTATATGTATTGTTTGGTACACTATATGTATCTTTTTAGCCCTCAGAAAGGTACACATGGTCAAGGTTCATTAATGCAGACATAACCATTTTTCATTTCGTACCCCTTTTTCTCTTTTTGTGCATAAAGGTACTGTCACGCTGAAATAGGTTTGGAAGCTTTAGTTCCAGTTAAAGAAAATGTAACACTCCACTGTACAAACACATCCTATACAATTGTGTGCTTCCAACTGTGTGGCAACAGTGTAAGGAAGACCAACATGTGGGTGTGATGTTCAGTCCACAAACTTTTGGCAATACATTGTACAGACATGTTACATTATATATTATGTAAAAAATTAAATATACATATCTCATCAACACAAATATCCATCATATCAACATACAGATTTATTTACCCATGAACCCACAACATGAATGTTTGCCAGGATAAAGGTGAGAATGTAGCAGTTACATATGGAACCTTGTGAATATTTTTTTCTACATGAAATATACAAAGAAGATGAGTTTGTCCTTCATGTTTTAAACCAACAATGTAAAAAAAAAAAAAAAAAAAAAAAAAAAAAAAAAACCCCCCAAAAAAGTACCCACATCAACCTATTCAGCTCTGGAATGTCTTTTCTGAAACCAAACCTTTTAGTGAAAACCAACCAAAACTGATCAAGATTAAAAATGATTTTCTATTTCTATTTGTTGCTTCGACTGCGTAAAATGTAACGAAATAGTACTAAAATTGACCTATTGATCTGTGCTCTGTGAATACACTTGTACTCATTCTGATTTTTCTTTTAACTGAACTGGGTATAAGGTGCAAAAAAACAACAACATAAAAACGGTGTGGGTGTTATAGGCCACTCTACACAGTTATGATGAAGGAAATGCGCTACATAGATTTTATATGTCCAAATTATTATGCACCGAGTGATGTGAACATTTCTATTTATTTCCAGTCGAAATACATTCTCCCACAGGGTTACGGGGTCGAATCATACAACAAAATTTCTTTGTTTACATTTTCCTTGGCCTCAGCTATTTTGCACCTGAAAGATCAGCTCCCTGAAAATAACGAGCTACTCTTTCTAGCAGCCTTCAAGAGAACTTAAACTTATTTTTAAACCTTTTAACCTGTCATGCTTATAAACTCATATGAAAGGGAATGTTACTGAAGAGAGCTGAAATACATTTTGCTTTGCAATTTTGTAAATGTCAGAAACAGCAGCAATTCGAGTGGTATATTATGGTTTATTTATGAGACATGCAACTAGACACGCCAACAATCCACTATACAAATGCTCAGAAACGTACAGTAAATGAAATTATTAGAATACTAGAAAAATAAATAAATTGTACCTGTAATTATCTGGGTAGCTCCTGAGGAAGCACAGGGACAAAAGATATGACATGTTAAAACAGACCTTTTATTAACTTTACAATGCCAAACATAATACAAGCAGTTCAATATTAATAGACATTATAATAATTAGAGTTCAACTCGTCACTGCATCTCAGAGTTAATACAAACAAACAAAATAACTACAGGTAGATAGGTCTTTTTTAAACATCAGCACATGAAGTCTTTGCCAGTTGTATCATCTTCATCTAATTAAATTAAGTAAATTTGCATACTTAACAAAAACAAAAATCCAGTCTTCAGCAACCCTAGTGGCATAGAAATTACATTTCCAATCAGTCGAAGCAGATCACATGACTAGGTCACAGTTTTCTTTCCTGTTTTGTTTGAACTGTTGTGTTCAACATCGGCTACATCCTGTCCCTGGACAACTACCTTCTTGCAGGTTTTATCTCCAGCAAAAATCTAACAAACCTCTTTTAACTGATGAAGAACTTCTTAAGGCAATATTCAGACGGTCAGGTGTGCATGATTAGGGTTGAAGCTAAAGTCTTCAGGCAGGTAGGTCTCCAGGAACAGGGCTGAAGACCCCTGGCATACTGGGACTGTTTTAAGGTAAACGTCTTTCTGCATATATTCAGGCCTTTACCATAACATAATAGAGTAATAAACTATTTTCAGTGCCCCTGTGGCAGTAATCACATATCAGATTCAGGTATTTCTTAAAATTCTAAACAATTAAAAATGCCATATTTGCCATTAAAGCATCATTTCAGCCAATAAGGATAGCTTATTCCTCAAGTTTTAGGACTGTCGTAACAAGCATTTCACTACATATTGTACTGTGTATGATTTTGTACGGGACAAATAAATTTGAATTTGAATTTAATCTGTTTTCACAAAGGCATTTGACAGCTTGCGGCAGCATAGTGGTGTAGTGGTTAGCTCAGAGCAAGAAGGTCCTGGGTTTGAGTCCCAACTTGGCAAGGCAATTCTGTGTGGAGTTTGCACGTGCTCCCTGTGCTCAGGTAGGTTTCCTCTAGCTACTCCAGTTTCCTCCCACAGATATGTATGTACATTAGGCTAATTGACTGTTTTTGACCCTTACAATGGATTGCTGAGCTGTTCCAGGTGGACCCCGCCCTGGCCAGAGTCGGCTGAGATAGGCTCCAGCTTCCCTACAACCCTAGCAGGCTTAATTGGTTTTAAAATGAATGAATAAACGCATGTTCCAGCTTGGTCACATGAGGTTCTGAGGCAGCAGACTTATTCTCTCAAAATTTTATTAGAATCTAATATGATGACAATTATAGAGAAAAATGGACAGCATTTCTATCCAGCATGCCTTTATACATCACGTGAAGTCAGTAGTGTAAAGTCACCTTCAGTCTGTGTGTGTTTCTTGCCTTGTATTTGTAACCAAGAAACACTTTTTAAAATAATAATAATAATAATAATTTTAATAGTTTTAATCATTCCCTCTGTAATATCCTGCTAATTAGACATAGTGACGTAGTGGTTAGCACTCATAGTAAGAAGGTCCTGAGTTCGAGTCCCGGGCTCCTTAAAGGCATTTCTGTGGGAAGTTTGCATGTTCTCCCCGTGCTTAAGTGGGTTTCCTCCGGGTACTTTGGTTTTCTTCCAAAGTCCAAAGACATGCACATTTTGCCAATTGACTGTTGTGGTCAACAGTGGTTGTGTGTGTGTGTCCGCGACCCCCAGCGTTTTGGCAAATGAATGAATGAATGAATGATTTATGTTGGGATTATATTTTATATTACAGCAAATTTGCTCTTTTTGCAACATTCTGCATTTTGTAATCTCTCACCAAAGGATCTACACAGCAATTCAGCAACAGGCACATGAGAAAACAAACAGAACACTGAAGTCGATGTACCACACATACATGCAGTGACAGCAAACTGAACATTTGGATCAAACATCAACACACTAAGATTTAATTCAAGTCAGATGCTTATGACTCAAAATCTCAATGCTCAATATTGAAGCCTTTCTGCCAAGCACACCTTACCAAAGTAAAGCACATTTTCGAATGCTGAAAGTGTCGTTCCTTCATTAAAGCGGGTCATTAGCATGGTTCATGCTTCAACCAGCAGCTAATGACTCATTCCAAGAAAACACAACCCCTACATATTTAGCCTCAACACTGTACATGCCTCGGTCAATAGAGCTGGTGCTCATTATGTCACGGCAGCAGGATGGTGATTAGACCACTGTCAGTCTCCTGACGTGACTGTGATAGACAGATTTAGCGTTTGATGCCATTCAGGTGGATGAAGGTGCGCTGTTATCTACTCTTCACAGGAGGGGATGAATCCTACACAGGCAAAGGATTATTTCACAGCAGTGATTGACAGTGTTGTCATTGGGTGGAAAGGATGAGTTAGTTCTTGCTGTCTTCTAGTTTAGAGTGAGGCTAAACAATCATGAGTGTCTGCGCATACAGAAGTTGTCTTGGCTCCCTTTACTGTACAAATATGCAGTGTCATGAGGTGTTATGGGCAGAAATAGGAATGGAAACCAATTTGTATGCACAGTTGCAAAGAGCTTTGTTTATAGGTAAAGATAGAGTTTACATTTTGCTTCTTTCATTCATTCATCCCTTCATACATACCTACATTCATACCTATTCACAGTGAAAAAAGAGTCCTGTACTTTACACATTTAAAATGCACATGAAATGGTACACCGTCCTGCCACATTGTTTTACTCTCACCACGCTCCCAACTATTAAAGCAATAAATCTGATTTTAAAAATGGAAGAAGCAAATAAAAGCACAAGTCAAGCTTCAAGTACATAGCAGAGTCATTTTTAATAATAATAATAAAGAGATATTTGTAAATGATACATACCAGAAAATAGAAATCTAATAGATAGAAAAATGTTATGGAAACGAAGCCTGCTGAAGATACAAGTCTTCACACAATGAACGCATATTGGTAAAGTGTGAGCCGGTACCGTAAGAGGATCATCAGCTTGGCTTGTATACTAGTGCATCCAGATAGTGTGTTAAAATCTGGCTTTACATCTAACTGACAATGGTAAAGCTGTCACAAACATACCATTTCAATAATAAAAGATATCATGGTAGAGATAACCTGGCGAGCTGTCCAGGGTATACCCTGCCTTCGCCCAGAGTCGGCTGAGATGGGCGCCAGCCTCCCTGCAACCCTAATTAGGATTAAGCGGCTTAGAAAATGAATGAATCATGGTAGAGCTGCTTAAAGCACTGTGACAGAATTCAACACTGTTTCTGGGTTTTCTGGCTAATGATCCTTAATTAGGTGCCTACAAACAGCTAATACGGATGTAGTATCCTTTATATAAGGAACAGTACAAGTATTGGGGTGCTGATTTAATTTTTTTCATGTTATGCTCCTAATACAGAGAATTAGTTTGCCATAAAAATATATTCTGATGTGGAGGGTGACAATCTTGCTTCCCTGAAAATATCAAGATGCTAACATCACTCGTTTTGCGGATATGGTTTTATATGTGCAACTAAAATTGCAGTCTCACTTAAAAAAGAATTATAATTTTAAATGCAATTTATTCATATTTCATCAACTGCTGTAATATTATAGAGACACATAACCTGTAATAAATGTTGGTTAAATTGAAGACGTCCAACTCCACACAGAAATCATATGGAGAGTGCACGCACAGCCCGTTATCCATTCCTCAAAACATAATTTAAAAATATTCATTAAGATTAGTTCGTAATTTGCTCTGTAATAGTTGTGGGATTTAGATCCACTGGTATGAATCTAAAATAATGTTTTACATATCGCTGAAATATACATATTATACCACAGTGCTGTTGTTTGCTTAAATTTGATTAGTCAGAAAGTGCTAAATAATTAGCTTTATTATTCATTCAAAATATTTTCTCCTCCTCAATCTGAATAATTCTTCATATTGCACTTCACCTCATTCAATAATTGCTTAATAACAAGCAATTTAGAATCATACCCTATAAACATACACTTTTTCTAATATGGTATTGCCGCTATAGTAACATACACAGGGAAGTATATGGTTAACAGACTCCAAAGCCTGCATTATACGACGTGCTTTAAACCATGCTGTCACAGTCTCCCCGTGTCTTCTTCAGTATTTGGTGCTACTCAAGCTGCATTCTCCGTGCTTCCTGGTTCAAACAGCAAAGAGAACTCCAGTACACTTACACTTCCCAGATGGCTTGACGGGCAGTGCAGAAGCTCCGGGGATCAGTCCCACGTGCAGGCGATTAGACAGCTGATTAATGGACTATATAAAGGCACCCAGGACGCTACAGCAATCAAGCTATACACTCCATTTATGGACACTTTTGTGTTTGAGTTACCCCATCAGTTTATCTGAGTGTGTATTTCCCTCTTGCATGTCTAGTTCTTTGATATTCTGCATTCAAGTATTTGATATTTGCTTTTTTTATTATGATGACTGTGCGATTTATTGATAAAGGGTTCTGTTCTGCATCCTCGACTCTGATCATCACTCCAGCCACACTGTGGATTAAAACATGCAATAAGAATACTCAAGAATACTGCCATGCATTTCCTGTGGAGCGTCATGTTTGCATATCCTTATAAATTAATTCTATATATCTATGGTGTCGAATGAATATAAATAATGTGAGCAGTATAGCACCATGTAACACTGTGCCCACTAATAATTTAATAATCTGGCATTGTGTCTCATATACTTGTGTACTGCTCTAGACAGCTATATAACTAATGCCGCCTTCGCACTATAACGAATTGAATAAAAGAACATGAATGAAGTGCAAAAGTTAAATACACTCAAAATTCCTGGCGAATACCTTCCTAAGGGCTGGACAGAATGAATTAACAATGAATGAAATCAAAGCAGATTACAAATGATATCAAAATGATTAAAAAACTTCTCACTATCAAACCAGCGGGTTCACGTGACTCCAATAGAAATGTCTCTCCAACTTCATCCAGTGTCTCAATTAACTTAAACTAACTCGCTTGGGGTGGACGAATGAGACTGTTTTGGTAACTAACTGCTACCAAAGCAAACAGTGACATACAGGAACATATTAGAAGAAAAACATTAATTGAAAATAATGCACAAACAAACTTCAGCGTATGATAGCATACCAAAAGACTGTTCTGAACACTGGCATATGCTGGGCCAATTCGTTATAGTGTGAAATGTACAGCGTAAAATTTATTTAGTAATATAGCAGTTAGTTTGTTGGTCAAGCAGCGTTCTATATTTTAAAGAACCAGACTGGGACATTTCACCATGTGGATCATGTCACTTTTCTATGTTCACCATGTGAAATTCTACTTCCAATTCCGAAAACGTTACTACAGTATTGTTGGAATCATCATCGGTTAAAAATTTTAATTTTGACTTAAAATATGAATGTATGCGAAAAAAAAATATCTAAAAAAAAAAAAAAAAAAAAGATAAAGGACACCAATTTTAGCAGAAACGCTTTTAACAGAATGTTTAAAATCACTGAGAGCTACCTAGAGAGCTAGTTGACATGCTGTAATGTCAGTATGGCTTATTTGTTCTTTCCACTGGTGGAGCAAAAATAAACAGAAAATGTCCATATTGTGTCCAATATGTTAACTTACTCAATGTTAATTTCTTGTGTACGAAATTGTTGTACAAAAGCAGCCTCTCCCAAGGAATCATGCAGCACATCTGTGATTATCTACAGCACTTTTTGTGTGGCCATGTGCCCACAGCTAAATCACATCTTTGCCGATATTATGTATTACTCACGCTACACTGCTTAATTATACTCAGGTAAAGTACAAATCCCCTAAAGTGATGAGGTTAACTAAAGTGCTTTCCACTTCTGTCCATAATGCAATGCTACATGCTCAAGAAAGAGTGATGGCACACTTCTCACTCTTATTCAGAATTAGAAGGCTCAGGTTCCTGTCTCAGGAAGCACATCAGCAGGACAGGAGAAGGAAGAGGAGGATAATGAGGACATCAGGATGAAGAGAGCTGACAGGATATGTCATCCTCTCAGCAGGGTCAGTGGCACTCAGGATGCTGAAGTTGTACTCAGTTCTATCTGTGATCTTATCCATCACCCTGCACTGGTTTGATAGAACGAATTTATGACATGATCCCAGATACTAATGATATTCTAAAAAGACAATGAGAGAAAGAGAGGCACTTTACCTTTTATGAGAATTTGTTTATTTATTTGCAAATGTGTTTTTAATATTACTTCATGAGTGATAAGCTGGTTCTAAAGCACTTTTTAATGAGCATGAGCATTACAACTAAATGAGACATTGACCTTTTTTCACCTAAATGGGAAATCATTCAGACAACATGTTCCAGGCTTGCAAGGATATTTGTGACGACCTGGAAGCAGTGGGTTTTGCTATCATTCTCTGCACAGCACCTGTGCTATTGACTCGCTGCATTCAATGATCATATAACAGCACCTGTGAACCACAATTCTATTCATGAAATGTGCACAAATGCTGCTTCAATTTGTTTGCTATTTTAATGTCTGCTTGGGAACTGAAATCAGACACCTGTCAGAAACACCTGGTGTGTTTTTACGTGCAGGCTAAAAAAACAGGAACATGCACCTTTTTGTTTTCCCTCACAGTTTGTAATCAATGCTGAGTTTCCAATCTGTGGTTGCTATTTTTTCAGTTTCCTACTTGCCTTCTCTCTGTCAAATCATAGCCATAAAACAGTCACGGTTGTGAGAGGTGAAATGTGTTCAGCAATGAAAACCCATAAAGCCTAAACATATAAAGAGTAAATGTGGAAACTAATGATAATGGATGCAATAGCATGCTAAACTATTTGATTAAAGTGCATTTTACTCTCGTCTGGTGATCCATTTTAAAAATGGCAGAAGGTGTTCCGTATGCAATCTACACATTTATTACACACAAAGAACCACACAGCACTGCAGGGCTGCTGAAGACCCCTCAGTTCCTCTTGGGCTGCCATGCGGAAGAAGGAAGGAGAGAAATTTTTGAGCCCACTTGCATTGTGAGGGGGAGAAAAAAGAGCACCCATTAAAAACAAAATTCTTATAAGAAAAAATAACATTTCTGTTATGGTGGGATCTGAAATCTCCAGTGATTCAATGGCAAACTATTTAAAGAGCATCTTAAGCAAATTTAAAAAACAAACAAACAAAAAAAGCTTTTACATATACAGGATGACATTTTATTCCTAACTACCGATTTGCTATATTTTGGTGAACACATTATTTGTAAGCTCAGAGCCAGAATAATATGAAATATTATAAAAAGTTTATACCTTGTGTGCATTTTAAATCACTTCGAGTTATGAATATATTGTCTGCCTCAGCTGCCAGTGATGAATTACAGGCTATCTAATTCTGTAATAAAAGGATGAATGGCAGTTACTCATTTGGCATTTTTGCTGTGTGATCTCACTGCCTTTAAAGAGTGTGGTGAAATATTATGGCACGGTGAACTGCCCTTTATCAACTGACGACATCAAAAACACCCATTAATAAACCTTGCAAAGGTGTTATACAAGAACAACTTGTACAGTCACCACCTGAATATGTTATTTGCTACTACAGCTAAAATAAAATAAAACAATAAGCAGAGATGGCACAGTTAAAATTATTTACCAAAACTTTATGTAGCATTTATTTTTACATTAAAACATCAAGAAGTTTATAATACAGCAAAATCTCTGGTGCTCAGTTAAACCTATACTGTTACCTTTTCACTATTTTCATCGGGGATACTCTAAAACGTTATAAACCTTAAACTTATATGTGTTAAACAAACATACGATTTTAAGTGTGTACTGAATACAAACAAAATCCAAGATTATTAGCACCCTAAATTATGGTTATTTTCAAATAACACATTCAATGGCTGGGTGGTCTGATGCAGAAAGATGCAAAGTTGAGCACCATTACTAACCTGAAATTGACTATATTCCTATACCAACACATTCCAAAGTGTTCTATTCCTCTCATACCATATACTGTAAAAAAAAATGCCATTTCCACAATTGAAAATATTAAGTCAAGTTTACCAAGTTTATTTCCTATTACAAGATTAGGGCAAACAACATAAGAGTACTAAAATTTAATCAAAATAAAAAATAAAATTTAAATATAAAATGTCTAGTTAGATTTTGCAGTGCAGTAATTTCGAAACACCCAACATTTTCTTATGCCGGTAAAGGTAATCTGTTACTCCCCAAGTCTGTATATAGTTTTTCTTTTTTAGACCGCAACACAAAAATAGTCCGTTTATTATTAGTTTTTTTTTATTACATAAAATTACATGTGTGTGTGTGTGTGTGTGTGTGTGTGTGTGTGTGTGTGTGTGTGTGTGTATAGTATGGTCATACAAGAATATTTTAATATTTTATTAATTTTATTCTACGCTAGTATAGACAATGTCACAACAACACTGTGCCACCAAAATATAAAATACAATATTTTTTGTTATGTTTTAACTCATGTATATTTTAGGAATTATATTCCTGTGTTGCTCTGATAAATTACTGAGGGCTCAAAGAAATGATATATGTCATTTAATAATTACTATTACTATAATAATAAACTTCAAAAAGCATATACTGTGATTTAATATCGGCTTGTACGGTAATCATATGGCACATTTTTCACACACTTTCACCCCGGCACCAGTTTACCTAGCTCCACAGTAGAATATGTCATATTGATTGACTGTTTAATTACCTGTTTAATTTGTTGTTAATTTGCACCTCATAGCAATCACATTTGACTGGCAAGAAGCCTGGTGCACAGCAGCTCCTATTTAACCTCCATCTGGCCCCGTATCCCTGCGAGTGACTGAGAAGTATGGCTTTGCAATAACAGTGCCACTGAAATACCTGCTTTTAGAGCCTGTTTTGTACACACATTATAAAAAAACACCTACCGTGTAATCACCGTTATCACCATGATTCTACTGAGAAACGTGAATAAGTCTTCATATATGAAAGAATTTTGTATTAATGTCCTCTCAAATTAACTTAGACCTAACATGCTCTTGATGGTGATTGTGACGGCTTTGTCTGCTAATTTACATTTTAGGCACTTCACACTTTATAACCAGAGTATTACAAAAGGTATAACTTTTGTAATACTGACATGGGACAGCAATTATTGACACTGAGCAGTATTCAATTTGTACAATTAGTGTGTTCTTAATGGTTAGAAATATGATATAAATGGAAACCACCTAATTCTAATTATTCATTTAATCATTTGCGGAACCACTTTATCCTACTAGGGTGCAGCTGACTCTGGGCGAAGGTGGGTTACACCAATAATGGTATCCTTACCTAATGGTAAACAGCTCACCAGTCCATTGCAGGGCCAACACACACACACACACACACACACACACACACACACACACACACACA
>JBCNYH010000013.1:20404125-20418015 GCA_039654325.1 Tandanus tandanus
GTGTGTGTGTGGGTGTGTGTGTGTGGGAGAGAGAGAGAGAGAGAGAGAGAGAGAGAGAGAGAGAGAGAGAGAAATAGGCTGCTCACTTCAGTATGTTCACTTACATTATATGCGCCAGAAACATCATGCGATTCTTCAATGTGATTGGGTTAAAAGCCTTTCTATTCAAATGAGTAATGCACTGCACAGCAGTAATAGTTTATTTTGCAAGTTAAAAAAAAAAAAGATACCTATTGCCTATGGCACATAGAATTCTGTTTACGTTGTTAAAAAGTGTACTTTATTTTATTTAAAAAGTGTATTTTATTTTATGGCTTGACACAAGTAACAGTTTGGAGGGGAAGATAGAGTAGAAGAAGTCACCATCATTTAAACATTCATGAGAAATTTCACTACAGAATTCCCATATGTACATATACGCCGGAGGGACAGACGGATGGACACTTCCTGACATTCAAAAGAGACACTTATCCCTTATCTATGGGGCTCCGCTTTGCGCCGCGCGGGAGCTTCACTATAATTAATCTATTTATGTAAATTGGCCTTTGCCTAATTAAATATGCATAAAACTTGCAGTCCTTTTATGGTAGCATAAAAATATTTGTTCACAAAAAAACTTTTTCAGAAAAATTATTTTTGTACTGTTAATCAAGAAAACACTATGAGCTCCTAAATATTGTATGGCATTTTTCAGTATAAAATTCTACGTACAAGGAAAAGTAATCAATTTCTGAAAAATATAATTACCCTTTTAACTCCGGAAAGCAATTAAGTGTGTAAAGATTTACGAATGCAGGTCATCAAGAAGCCGGGATTTGGTTGTGAAGATAAATAAAACTAATTTTGAGAAAAGCTTTTAAAAATACACAGTATGATTTATTGATTTCTTGTTGTTTCTGTGGTTTGTCATAATGACACATAAATTGGCATACAGAGCAGGAAACAAGTCGAGTGGGTGGGGCTGACACCTTATCAAATTTTTTGAAAAGCTATTTCAGCTTTTCCAAGAGTTATCAAAAACAGTGAAATAAACTTTTTTTCTCTTGAGTTTAAATATTTATATTATAATATTTACATTTTTATTGCTACAATATTGTAACATGATTCATGTTTCCAAAACTACATATTATGTCTTGCCTTAATCATCAGCTCCAAACTGGGCTAGAGGCAACATGCACGAATAGTTTGTTTAAATCGACTTCTGACAATAAGTAACCATATTTCAGCTGTAGCTAATCACTGACTTTTACTAAAAAGATAAAAATCACACAGTGAACTTTCCATCAAATAAAAATGTGTCAACATACATAAGTGTGGGAATCTATCGCAGTGTCCATCATTTGTAATTAGTCTAACCATGTAGGGTGTATCATTTATTTCATGTGACCCTTGTTCACTGATCTCGTCCTGATTGATGCCTGCTATACACATATATTGGTTGGTACAGATTTGCCAGGAGAGAAAGCACCTAATTAATGTTTTAATTTTGTTATCTCTCATTTATATCAACAGCACAGAGGTGACTCACTGCATATGGAAAACAATAGACATCGGAGGAGACTTGCTTTTGGCAGAGGTGTGCACTTGGAGAAATGCTGAATAACAATGGTGTAATCCATCATGGCAAGCTGAGAGGCAGAGGACGGTTTTCAGCCAACGGTTGATGTCCTGGGAGGAACTGGGCCAGTCCTGCAAACTTTACTTTGCTAAAGAACTTAGAGGGACTTCTATAATTGCTCACTTTGACCTTTAAACTTAACAAAACTTTTGATCTTAAGTAGCCTTGATCTTTTAAAAATCTATATACTCAAATTAGCCATAACAATAAAACCTCCTGACTAGACTCCTGCTGGGCAGCCCCATAAGCCTAGGATAGACAACATTACAGTCATTTAGCCTTCACAATGTGGCCCTTATCAAAGTCATCCAGATTCTAGCACTTGCTTATTTTTCTTCTTTTCAACACTTCTAATTAAAACAATGAACACTAGCAGGTATAGTAAATAACATTGATTAGCTCCTTACTGTACCAATGGCCAAGATGTGGGATGAAAGTGAACAGTCAGATCTCTAAAAGTGTAGGTCTTGTGGGGTGTTCCTGGTGTGCAGTGGTAAGTACCTACTAAGGTGGTACTTTGGTAGGTACTATTATTATTATTATTATTATTAGATGGAGAATCTGCTGTGCAAGTGATGTTAAATTAGGCATTTGTGGCAGAGAGGGCATGGTGGAGCATCAGCTGAGGATGGAGACAAAACCAGTAGGTCTGGTAGGAGTGATTGTTCTATTACACAATCAATAGCCATCAATTAGACAGAGATAGAGTGCACGCAAACACACACACACACACACACACACACACACACACACACACACACACACACACACACACACACACACACACACGCACAATAACTTGGATTTGACTTTGGGGTTAAATTTGAACATTAGAAAAACATCAAGCTGTTTGTTGGTTTTTAGACACTGAATTAAAAGGAAAAAAGTAAATGAATTCAAAAGCCCCAAATGTTCTACTGCACACACACACACACACACACACACACACACACACACACACACACACACACACACACACACACACAGTATTCTAATATAGAAATGATAACACAATAGAATGAGTACATTAACATAAACCTATCATTCATATTATAGATGCAAAATGAATCTACACAATTAAACCAATGACACAACAACACTAGTAATAAACTGTAGTTAGATTATAGCTAAATGTAAAGTGCGACCAAACTAGACCATTACAGGTTTCTGTAATGGTTTGTAATGGTATTTATATTTGGGTTGCAATCACACTATAAAGTAATTCTGCCCTTGGTCAGAGCATTTGATTGCACAGAAATAGGCAGGAGATCATATACAATATAGCCGTATATCAACATTTATTTCAGTATTAATGACATCCCTCCATCCAGCTCAAAATCTGCGTAAAACCCATTAGCTCTAGTGACTAGTGGTATTCCTCTCTGTAATGGTATTAAACATTACAAGCTATACATATAAATACATTTTTTATTTAAGTGTTTACAAGAAGAAAGATTTCACTTACCGAAAAAAGTCATTCAATAAGAACGTTTCATTCAGTAAAAAAAAACTGCCTGACACAGTACATCTTTTTCCGTTTGTTTGATGTATAGATAAGTGCTTAAGCTTAGATTTCAGCCAGGATGAAGAAAAACACTTCAAATTTGCTATTCATACAAGCTTTTTATGAGTTCTATATAACAGTGAAGCACTGTGTGGATTCCATAAATTAGGGCAGAAGTGGATACATCTAGCTGGGGCACTCAGATACCAGCCCCCTCCCCACCCCCACTTCTCAGTTTATAGTTAAGCAAACAAAAGGAACGGGTACTCTAGATATCACCCTACAGACCTATTTATTCTGCCTATTATTAAAGACCAGCCAGGTAAGGTACTACCAGACAGTGGACATGCTACATAGGAAAGTGATAGTTGATAGTAGCTATAACCTTAAGTGTAATACAACATTAAATCTACCAGAGACAAGGAGCCCTGATGGAGATCAATGAGAATTCTAAATTAAAGGTATGCTGCAATCACTTCTAACACCTGACCATATTAAATATACTAGAGGACTTCTGGAGAATGCCAGAGCTACTCATGCATGGGTGTAAAAAACTTCAACTTGGGAGTTATGTGATAATACTGAATGAATTCCCAGATTTATTCAATATGTAATGCAATAATAAAACACATCTGGATGTGCTAATATAGGATAATAATCGAAGATGATGTGAAAATCCCTACTGTTAAAAACTGCTGACACTGGTGACTCAATCGATAAATATATCAATGACTATATATTTTTCTTTTTTGAACACAGTAACCCATTTTAAATGTGTTGTTGTTCTTAGATTATGGGAGGAATATGTGAATTAGCTGGAACAATATAGTACTAAAACTAGCATATTTATATAAAAGTATGATATACTATCTAGTATCCAGTAGATGTGGAGGCACATGGCGTAGTGGTTAGCATTTTTGCCTCACAGCAAGAAGGTCCTGGGTTCGGTTAGCAAGGGTGGTTCCGTGTGTTTGCATGTTCCCCCGTGTTAGGTTTCCTCTGGATGCTCTGGTTTCCTCTCAGAGTCCAAAAACATGTATATTGGGCTAACTGCTGATTCCAAATTGCCCGTAAGTGTGAATCTGAGCATGATTAGATGTTTGTCCAGGAGAATGGGGCATGATACAGTAGATAGCACTATTGCACATGCTGCTATTATATTACCACCTTCTCATCTGTCAGACTGCGAATTCAACAAAGCTAAAATATTTGATGGTCATTAATAAATGTCTCTCTAGGAAATGATTATTCAGAATCATGATTTTGGAAAGGTCACGTTGACCAGTGGTCATCACATATGAGAATTTGACAACATCAAAGTATTTCATATCCTCGAGGTTCAGTAGTATTAATGCAGCTCCAACCAGTGTAAACTCAATCAGTATAATGATGCTGGTTCCTGGCCTTATTCTGCTTTTTTGGCAGTATGAAGCAAACTCCAGCCCCAATTCATCAGCAGATTGATTGAGCAATATCATAAAGATGAAAGCCTTTGGGTTGCACTTCAACAATCAGGGAGATTATTACTCTGCAGGGTTGGCTCCTCCTGTTGGTTTAACCTTTTTCCAGCATTCATTAACTCCCAGGCCCATCTGAGTGCCGGCTTGTCATGAGAAAGTAAAATTAACAAGACAAACGTTGTGGAGACTCATTGCCTTGAGCAAGGATCATGCTGGGAACGCACTGCCTTCTGCAGTATGCTTAGCATAATTACCTCAGTGAATGAAAAAAGGGTCAAATACATTATATATTTGTATTTTCTATTAGCTTTATGGATCTCTATTGTCTGTTCTACATCTGTGATCTTTTATACTTCTACTGTCAGAATTTATATGTCATCCACAATATGTATTATAAAAACTTATCTCATGATTTGTCCCAGTATTATATGAACTGGTCCACGTGCAGACGTAACATCAGTCTATATCAAATATGATAAGACACAAGGGTATATCTTCTCTTTTTCAAATCCTTCTTTTGTAAACTGGGTCTGGGTCCAAAGTGAACTAATATATACAACTAATTATTCCAGAACCACTGATTATTATTAAACACAATAACAATACTAATGTACTTCAAGAAAACTATACTGACTCATTAAAAACTTTGAGAGAGACATTTCTGTATATCTGTACTTGCAGGAGGGGTTGTGAGTATACCCTGTGGCTTTATTGATGATAGTACTTGGGCACTTGAGAAAATGATGAGTTGTCATTTTGTCACGCTTCATTGCACATGTGTAGGTCACTTTGCAAAAGTGGACCAAATGCAGTTTGAGCAAAACACAATGTGTATCTGCACAATTTGAGGAATTGGTTTGGAAAGCCTGTATAAAGGCTCAAAAATGTCCACTACTGTTAGTCTAGTGTACATCATAATGCCAAGTCTATCAAGTGAACAACGTCTCTGGGCAGTGGGTATGGTGGAGACCGGATGGAGCTTCAGAGAGATAGCGAGGCGTATGGGCTGTACGCAACCCACCATTAGAAACCTAATTGACCACCACAACATGACAGGGTCAGTGAACACAGGCCACGTCCAAGGCGAGTGAGACTGACGACTCCTGAACAGGATCGCTACATCTAGTTGCAGCACTTGCAAGACCGGCTTAGCTGTGCTGTATCACCATAAATCACCACCTGTATCCATGCAAACAGAGGCCATACCCAATACTGACTGTTGTGACTTTCATTTTGGCAGGTACCATTTTTTGTTGTTTTTGATGTGCACAATTTATTTTTGACACTTTTGTTTGTTATTTTTTGTAGCCTACATGCTAAACAAATTATCCATATTAGAAAAATCCAGTTTAGGCTACCAGAATAAAAATTATGTTGAAAATTATGGTCTCAAAGTTTTTAATGACTGTGGGTGTACTTTATGAAAAATGTAATTATGTGCTAGCTAATTCAGTTTTGGCCAACGTTTTAAAAAATATATTTTATGGTTAAGGTTGTGATTATTTAGATGGTTAAAAACAATGGAATAGGATGGGGATGGTGTTAGGTTGCATATACATGCAGTAAAGATAGTGTTGGGGAACACTGGAAGAGGGTGGAAATTGTCTTAGGGTATGGAGTCAAGACAGTGTTGAGGAACACTGGGATATAAACTGGTGTTAGGTTACATGGGATTAAGGCAAGGATAATGTAGGTGAACACTGGAATATGGTGGTAAAGGTACTGCTGATGCAGGAAATAGTGAATAATGGCCTATTATAAGAGTTTCAAGTGTTATGATTGAGAAGTGCATTTGTGTTCTAGGCAGTAATTGAACTGTAATTCTATTGGATGCAATTTACTAATTACACATTATTTCTAATCCTTTGTAATATATTAGCACTTAGTAAGTACATTAATTAAGCAATTTTAAAACAACGTGAAAGGACAACAGGGATGTGATCTCCAGTCTGCTTTGCAAAGATTCAGATTTTTCTTTACTTTTAAAACACAGCATCCAGCTCAAGAATTACTGCTCAGGTCATTACCAAGATGCTGAGAAGTGCTGAGATCTGAAGAAGCTTGCAAGGGTGCAGAGCTTTCAGGCCTTAGTGCTGAAAATAAGGTTGCATGTCTAAGAAGTCATTTCAACAAAAAGTTACAGCAGTTGTTTTATTTTTTTCCCCAAGTTTTCAAATTGGACACATACCAAATTAAAATAAAAACCAAACAAACAAAAGACAGCTGCTTTTGGTTTTAGAGCCATATACAGAATGAGAGTGTACAGATTTATATACAGATATAATGTGGAAGCCAGTTTCTCTGGAGGATTGTGTTTCAATGAAAAACATTAGTGGTGAGTTTTTAATTTTATCGTATTGCTAACTGCCTTTAGTGTTTGCTCAGTGTGTTCTGGTGGTTGGATAATATCACTGGACCGCATTGTTCATAACTCACCCACTTTTCTGGCATTCACCAAAATTTTCTTATATGTGATTTGTTCTTAGCTACAAGCAAAATCAATGAACACAAATATCATCACAAGAAGCATTTCCATATAGAGGCAGGTTGAGATTGCTCAAGTTAAATGCTGCAGATTCAGTATATTTGGTTTATTTGGTGAATATGTCTGACAGTTAAATGACGTGAATAGGTACACTTTTTTTAACAACTTTTTTCTTTGTTGCAGTTATATTTTTTTGTAGAAAAGTTCACTATCATAGTTTGACCACTTGTTAGTACTCTTAAATTACATGACAACTTTTGTCGCAAGAATATTTTAAACCACCTCTTTAAAAAAAAAAACAAAAAAAAAAACAAACAAACAAACAAAAAAAATACCTGTCCCTATTCACCCCATATTTGGGGTGAATAGGGACACACGATTTTTATGATTTGTAATTTTGCAAAATTGGATTTTGTTCTACTTAATGTTGGGGTGGATAGGAACTCAAATTTCATTAAAAAAAAAAACTGACTGGCAAGGAATGTCTAAAAATTAACTTAAAAATAGCAAAAATGCTCAAAATAAGCCATACTCATCAAAACAAAACTCATCTTTAGTACAGAATACATTTAGCACCACCTGTTGCTATATTGCAAAAATATGAATCACAAATACCAATACTGGGATGGTATTTAAACAAAAAAGGCACCATCATCATATGGCTACATGTAAATGAAAATGTCTGTAGAAAATTCCAAAAATGTTCTGGAGATTAACCTCATCTGCCTTTCATCTCAGGCACAGTTTTCAAGATTAAATATTTGTTGATGTGCGCTCTACTAACAGGTTGCGTTGGTGTTCGATAGGTTGGAATGGGCAGGTATTGGGGGAGCCTAACACGGAACAACCGTGAGGCAAGAAAGAATCTTGCACAGGCAGTCAGCGCTGCACAGAATCTACACAGCCAATTAAGGTAAAAATCCTATGTAAAAAACCTATTTTACCACCGACAGACATATATTACGTTTATGTGGAAGCAGCTATTCAACTTTCAAATTCACCCCACCCAAATCTGCCCTTTCTCTCAAAGCCCCGTTAAATTCCCGACATTAAAATTTGCAGGTTATTTGTCAACAGGGTTTTAACTTTCAAAGTGTAAATTTAGATTTTTTTTTTAATGAAAGTACCTGATTTTCATGACTAATTAATTTCTTGAGTTAATGCTTTTACTAATGGTTTATGAATAAATACAGCTCAATAAATTAAGCCCATGGCTACCATCGGCAGTTGTCTGTGTTACGAAAGGACTATTCTTTTTAAAACAGAAGACTGCCAATGCTAACCATGGGCTTAATTTCATGTCTGTCCTTATTCACCCTGCTGTGCTTTTTTGTCTTATAACATCACACCTCAGTGTGTTTTGTTCCCTGACTTATGAATTAAGACAAGACGAACCCTGCACAAGAGAAAAGAAAAGTGATACCAACCATCCACTTGGGAAAGTCAGGAAAACTTTATAATTTCTAACTAATACTCAGTAATGGTCATATCAAAAGAAATAATACACAGCTTGATACAGTCCATGATCATCTCTACATAGAAAGCCTGATCAAAGTCAGGTGCACTAGAGAATGTCACAGTATGCAGAGGAAAAAGTGTGAATGGAAATTCTCACCATTCAGAGGAAACCTGCTCCTCTCTTCACTAATGCAATCTCATTACTGGCAGAAGTAATGTGCAACAAATAGTAATGAAACGTTACACAGCTGTCACAGTGCTATGAACGTTTAATTACAACCAATGATTTTAATGGAATAATTCTATTGTACCAAATTCTTTTGTCATTTCTTTTCATTTCATTTAATTTGCAGAACTACTTTATCCCTTATTAGAGTCATGGGGAGGCTGGAGCTCATCCCAGCAAACTCTGGGCAAAGGCCAATCTATTAGTCTATCACAGGGCCATAACATATACACATTCAGGCTCACCCGTTTCATTTGGAGGAGGCACTTACTCTACTGTTTGCAAGACTTTAGACTGTGATTTTTGGTTAAAATAACGGAGTACCTGGAGAAAACTCACATAAGCATAGGAAGAAGATGCAAACTCCACACAGAAACGACCTTCTTGCTGTAAGGTGGAAGTGCTAAGCACTATCCCACCAGGTACCAAATTCTTCTTATTCATATAAGAGAACATCATGATCCATAACCAAGCCAAGGTCTTCATATCCACATTCAAATGTCAGAGATTGCCAGAAAGGTCTGCAGAAAAAAGGCTGAGTATAAAGGGTCCTACCCATGAAAAATGGTTATTCTAAAAAAAATAAATAAATAATAAAAAAAAGCTATCTGTAGCCTGTGTGCTGGATTCAAACAGGATCCCTGATCCAAATATTGTCTTCTTTGCATGTAAAATGACAAGGTACGTTGACATCCATATCTGCTAGCTGCTTCTAAAACAGATGGCGTGTAATGTCAGGGTTACTCCCTCATTTCAACCCATCCTATTACCCTTCGCTTGTTTATTTTAACACTGCATAAAGGTCATGACTGCCATTTGGAAATCAGCGAAGGTCCAGAACATTCACGTGCCCTTTCTCTGACATGCTACGGGGGCCATGATCTCCCTCTCACTCAGCCTGAGCGGACTCTCAAAACATTTTTTAGCAGCCTTCTTCTTCTTCTTTTTTTTTAAACCATCAGTCGAGAACATCTTTGAGGGTATTTTACATGGTGCCTTTCAAGTGTGGTGTTTATGATTGATGTAATTTTTGCACTTCCTCTGCCTGTGCCTTTTTAGAAGGACAGATATGAATTACTTGTAGTTACAAAACACCATTCATTAAAAACATCACAGATGGAAACTATTTACTATTGACTGACAGGTGCTTTTACTTAATTGACGCAACTTCAGCTTGACACCCTGAAGGGCTTAATGAACATATATTTCTATCAGATTCTTCAATCCAATGATCTATGCTTGTTTGCAATTTTAGAGAGGTTAAAAAGAGCAGAATGAAGTGCCAGGAGCTTTATCTTACAGCTCCAAAGCCTAAGATTGAAAGGCCCATTACATTACAGCTAGTAAATCAGTGTTTAAATCTGGAAACAGAGCCTTCCGACAAGCTGGCGTACAGGACAAATGTATACTTCTCCTTCTGGAGTTCTTTATTTAAAGTTCTCTCTTCAGAAAGGTCCTTAATGGAAAACAGCAGGGAACAAGATCACTATAAAGTAAGGGAACAATGAATAGTGTGGGCTTCTGCAATTTGACCCCTAATTTAACAGTATTTACAGCTGCATTACACTGAGGGGCCACTGTCTTCTTTTATGACCACTTTACTACTGCGTTTGTTTGGCACCAAGAGGACTCAAGGGTACAGTGCAATCATGCACATCAGTATTACACGTTTTATTGCTCCTTAAATGAGTTAGAAGTTTGCTAAATTTACAATTTAGTGTGTTGTAGGACACCAATGTCTGTGAAACACACAGTATGAAAGTCCCTCAAATGCAGCATTTTCATTGATTTACCACTTTAGATGTCTATTTACCCTAGTAGAGCTGTCTCAAGATAATGGACATTACTATTCATTCAAAATATTTTCTAGTTTCTGATTGGTGGATAGTCATCAAATAATTCTCAGTATTCTTATACGAGCTCACTTATTTATCACTGACAGTAGTTGCGTTAAAAAAGTTTTAAATATTTTGAATGAATAATAAAATAATTATAGAATTTGGCTTTTGTATGATGTGGAGAATCATTCAGATCTCAGCAGGTGTTTTAGAAGCTCCTCAATATGAAAAATTCTCCATAAAAATCTTGCTTTAGTTTGCATTTCTTATCAAGGGCTTAAAACCAGACCTAGTTATGTCCAAACCAAAGGTAGCTCCTGTTAAGTTCCCATTCTTATGATCCCTTACCTCACAGCAAAAGGCACTTTGGAAACAAAAGGAACAGTTCTTAGCGCCTATAACTGCTAAAGGAGGAAAGGAAGTACCCCTCTTTTGTGTGTTCACACTACAGGAACTGTAAATAATATTATAGAGATTCAGGCAGTGCCTAAAAGCGGAGCTCTTACTTGACAAGTTGGGAACTCTCAAACCCCATACACGTATCCTATGTATATCAAGCTTAATTCATTTTAAAAACTTGTTTATAGAAGGGAATAAAAATGAGAAATATCACAAAAGGGTTCCCTTGTGTACATGTATGCCGGAGGGATGGATGGATGGACACTTCTTAACATTCTAAAAATACTTTTCCCTTATCAATGGGGCTCTACCCATGACCTTTATAGCTCCAACTTCACGGTAGGTACTATCCCAGCACAACATGAGCTGTGAGTGGCATATGAGTATGGTGTTTGGTCCAGCTCAGCACCAGCAACTGCCATGTTTAAAACCTGCAAAAGCCATTTAACCAACAGTTCTTAGGTTAGATCTTAAAAGAAAGAAAATTAAAGAAAAAAAAAAAACACAAGTCAAATGGACAGACAGTGAAGTGTAGGTTTTACTGAGCTTAAATGTGATTGAACAAATACAGATTTTTTTTAAAGTCTAAGTGAAGTGTGCAGTACACATCTCCGGCAGCATATACTTTCAGCTTTGAAATCTGGACATCCACCACTCAGCAAATTTTCACCTTAACTCTACTTCTTGGTCTTTTATCAACAATTTCCCTATGTCTCAATTTGAACTGCATTACTGTCATGAAATCCAAGACACAAACACACAGCTGCAGTCACTGCATTCTATTGTTGTTGTAGGTCGCGCAAAAGTGACATTGCTACCAGCTTACGTCACTTCAGCATTCCTACTAGTGGTGCAAATGAAAACAGAAAAAAAAAACTGTGGTGATTTTTAGTTCTCAGGGGAGTGCTCCAGGGGACGGCTCCTCTTAGAACATCCCTAAAACTGCTCAGTGTGGTCCTGTATGCTCTTCTGTGTGGAGTTTACATATTGTCACCATGCTTTTGTGGGTTTCTTCTGTGAAATCCACTTTCTTCCCACATTCTAAATATATGCACGTTAGGTCAAGTGGCTACTCTAAATTGCCCATGCGTGTGAATAATTGTTTGTGTCTGTTTTAGCCCTACATTAACCAGCAACCTGTTCAACTTGTGTGTGGACCCTGCCTTTTGCCCAAAGTTAACTAGGATTAGCTCCAGCTTCCTCTCCGACCCTGACAGGATAATGGATGAATGTTCCTGTTAGTATATATTAAAAATGTTAATAAATTTTTAAAAGGTGTCCTAATGAGGTGCATGTTCACTATGTTTCAGTGTAGTGTATGTATTAAAACTTTGAATGAATTTCAAATTCATTGCGAGGGAACACATGTGACCACTGTAACACTTTAAAAATACAAAAACAAACCATAGGAAGTTCGTTTTAGTTTGCGTTTCTTATGTTCCCATGTAGTGTATAATAAAACAATTAGTAGTACATAAAAATATGTTGTGATTTTAACTATTAATAGTTACATTTACTTTAAGGATATGCTGCATTTGTGGCACTTTGTCAATGTTTATTTTTGTAAGTTGTAATAATGTAATTCCCTATCAAAAATGGAAAAAAGTATCAAAGGTATTTTTACATAGTAGCATGTTTTAATCTGTTTACTCTTAGGCATAGGTCATGAGGAGTATCCGTCTTACAAATTCCTGTCAGTTAGTGAAGTACAATAATATAAACCTTCAACTGGAATTACACCCGGCATTACTGTCACCACCTAACACCTAACCAACCAGAAAGGAAAATTTTGTGTTGTGGTATGAAGGAAAAATCTTCAAGGAAAACCCAGAAGATACTGATGAAAATGATCCTGAAGTGCGACTGATGTGACAGTGGTAGTAAGAAACTGAAGTGTTTCCCAGTATAACATAAAGCACATTCTGCTACACGATATCATTCACCAAGATGAAGCAGCTCTACAAAGCTCAGCTCTCACTGTACTACATAATTAATGTACCTTTTCTCCCCTCCAATTATAGTCCACTTCATCTTCTAGAAAATCCATAAAGGGAAAATAACTATGCATTAATGAGAAAGGAGCATGTTCAGTGGTTAAATGAACATCATCTGTTCATTCATTTTAACCATAAGAGACTTTTCAATGCCGTAAATCCACTTGAATTTAACACGTGTCTAATTTCCGTCTTCTGTTCCTAGGTCATTACTCCTTTAAGGTAAGATGTTTTTCATATGTTTCCTTTGTGCATGTGACTCAGTGGAATTGGTAGCATGTAGTGTATGTAAGGGTGTTACAGTTTGAATTTTTCATGCAAAAATGTTAATAGATTAGAGATAGCATGATACCTCTTCAGTTACTGACACTGATATTCATTCAATATTTATTTTTTCATGCCCTACTGTAGAATGCTTTTATAAAAACTGTTTTATTAGGTTATAGACTGCTTTCAGCATCTTTGAAAACTGTCATCTTGCATTTCAACAATGCATACTGTAACGTCCAATCGGCATCGCGAGGCATATGGATACTGGATGGACAGGCAAATGCCGTATATCCATAAAAAAAATAAACTTCATTGTTTCTTAAGTTATAGTGTTCCGCTCCAATAAATATAGTAAATGATAAATAAAATAAAACCATACCTGACAAATTCTACTATTGTTTAAATCAATTACACATGTAGGGCAAGATAAATGATTGACACTTCAGTCCAACTTCACGTGGGCCTGTCAAA
Source organism: Tandanus tandanus (assembly GCA_039654325.1). Classification (NCBI taxonomy): domain Eukaryota; kingdom Metazoa; phylum Chordata; class Actinopteri; order Siluriformes; family Plotosidae; genus Tandanus; species Tandanus tandanus. The sequence goes on from JBCNYH010000013.1 coordinate 20,417,849, forward strand.
AAAAAAATTCCATGAAAGTTAGCTACGATTAGCTTACATTAGTGATGTTAATTTAAATAGCACTGCAAATGGGCCCATTTTCACTAAAAAATGTTTTGATCATGCCTTTGCTCTTTAGCAAATACACACACACACAAACACACACACACACACACATACGTATGTAT
>JBCNYH010000013.1:20471370-20493920 GCA_039654325.1 Tandanus tandanus
ATATACATATACACACACACCCATGTTAGGTAAGATGACCCTGCCTATGTATGAAAGTCCTTTATTTTAGAAGATATGCTCCCTGAACCATGACTAATGCGGGTGTCCGTGTTCTCCAGCTCACTTTTTCTCCTCAGGTCATCATCTAGACAGGAGCCAGGAGCGTGAAGGTGCTCCATCTGCTGACCCTTCTACTCATCCCTGTAGAATGTGCTCCACCTTCGCACATGGTCTCCTCTTCCCTTCCACCTGGACACGAAGAACTCGAGCACTGCAACGTGCCTCTTAAACAGCCTTTCTCAAATAGGGGGGTGACTTCGCATCAGTGCTAAATAAATCTTTTTGAGATACTCAGACTATTCCTTTATTCTTTACTCTCTCTCAACAAGCACAGTGGCTTGCAGTCACAGACAAAGCATTAAACATTTATTGCGTATCTAATCATGAATCAGGTTAGGTAGTTGATGATTTTACAGTGATTTCAAAAATCAAATATTAAATAGGATGCTGCTGGAAGTTCAACGTGGCCAATGTTCAGCGTTATATTTTTGCATATTTTAACAAAAACTGCATTACAACAATGAAAGTGGGAACATTTGGCTGAGTGACGTGAGCAGCAAAGTTCAAAGAGATGCTGAATTACAGCGAGTTGCATCATTTCAGGCGCTGGGGAATCAGTTGCTGAGGAAAATGAGTTTTCAGATTTGAATAGAGCTCAGCAATGGGGTAAGAGCTAAAAATTACATCTTGATCACGACCTTTTTAATATATTCTGACACAAGTGAGATGACAATGCTGCGTACAGTCTAAACTGGTAGAAAAAATAAACAAAGAGAAAAAACGATGCCAATATATATGGTTTTAATAAACCTCTTCGTCTCCTTTCATGTTATCCTTTTTTTACTAACCACTTTCTCCTTTCTGTTAAAGTGGTTAAACTCTGCTTCAATACAATTCAAGATAACAATATTAGACATTATATGCTACTTAAATTATACATCACACATGCTCATGAATTCATGTCTGAGAAGTAAACATACCAGAAGTCTTCTGGGTTTTCATGGCCTGACCATGACGATCTAATTGGAGCATGAATATAACCCAAAAGCTGCACGCACACACCCTCTGATCGCCACACGACCTCCACACTGGGCTAAACACAGGGTGTTTCCCTTCAGCGGAAACATAATAACACCCTTCTATTTCTGTATAAGCAGATGGGCGCTTGTTGTACGTTACGCCCCAGTTTTCGATCCTTTATTTGCATGCCAACTCTCAGAGACAATTTTTTTGCACTGCATCTCAGCTCAGGTGTCATCACAAGGTTTTTAGAAGTGAGCCATGTAGGATGCTGCTAATAAACATGCAAAAGAAGAAGAAGAAGAAGCCGAGCAAAGTCCGCAAAATGTCAGGCAATAATTCATATTATAAGCTAGAAAAATCCTTTGCTGACCTGATCCTGTCAAAATTTTGACAAATTCTAATGAGTATGAAATTCAAACTATTAACATTAATCCAGTCCTTGCTTTAACATTAAGTCAGTTTTAAATTGTTGTTGTTTTTATGCACTCATATTCAATCTTGATGGAATTTTTTAACAGGCTGTGGAATAACATGTTCAAATTAAAACATGAAGATCCTCTAACTAAAGACCTGTGATTAAAGAAAATGACTACGCTTAGCTTATACTGTTAATCGGTGCAATCCAGGTTAAAAATGTATAAACAGAAACAAGCCCTCTGAAGCAATATTATGCCAGGAGAAAAAAAAATTAAAAAGAAAAAAAGAGGAGTTTGACATTTGGTAAACATGGAATGTCAAGTTTTTAAAGTGTGCTAGATGTAATACATATTTTCTCTGTACATTAATGTGATTGATAGGCAGGTATATGCATGTAGGCTAGCAAAAAAATCATTTCATTTTCTGAACCATTTTATTCTTTATTAGGGTCACGAGGACAGTAGAGCCCATTCTTGACTACAAGTGAAGGTGGGATACATTTTGAATCTTTTTTGTAAGACCATCACATGGCGGTTAACTTCTATGCCACTGTGCTACCCAGCCTGCTTGGTGGTTAAAGCCCTGAATTGCGAATCCGAAGGGTGGGGGTCAAGCCCCAGTATCACTAAGATGCCACTGTTGGCCCCTTGAACTAGGCATTTAACTCTCAATTGCTCAGTGGTATAAGAACAATGTAAGTCACTCTCAATAAGGATGTCTGCCAAATGCTGTAAATGTAACATGTTATCAACGTATGTGGGCTGAGACTTTCAAAAGCGTCACAAAGTTCAGATTATCTATTTATTATACTTATAATTATAATATAATTATATTATCTATCTAATATACTTATTATTAGTAATCAAATTTGTAACAAAGTGATTTTTGCAAAAAGGCAGCAAAACCAAACCATTTGAAACCAAATCATTCATTTAGTGTTACATATGTTACATATGTTAGTGTACATATGTAATTCAATGCATAAAGCAAGTGTCAGGACAGGACTGCACTCCTGTACTTCACATCCCAGAGTGCACTGTGACCCGCCAACATGACTCAACAGAGTGCAAGGCTCATGTTCACTGTTCTACAATGCACACAGTCACACTCACAGTATGTGACAAGGTATGAGTTCAATGCATTTGTGTCTTTTGGAGTTTTACACAAGTAACACTCTTTGCCTAAGGTCTGACTTTGTACATATTTCATGACCATGATTTTGAATCACATTTTGAAATTGTCTGCCTGCACAATTAACATATTTTTTTAAAACTTTTCCCCCTCAAAAAAACAAACAAACAAACAAACAAAAAAACAAAAAAAACCCGCACAAATGCTTGAGCTTTTATTGAACCATGCTACACAAACTGGAGAAAGTAGAAAAAGATTAACTACAAAATATCAAAAGGTTTATAAACTTGCAAAAAATTTAAGAATAAGCACCATATTAACTTAAAAACTAAAGACTTTCACAGCTAAGACTGTTCACACTTAATTAATTCTCTTCAATTGCTCAGAGTCACCGGTGTGTCAAGACTGAAGACAAGCTTCTCTTCTAATTTATTCCAGGAAGATGGAGTGCTATATCTAAAAGTGACCTTACTCAGATCCGTCTTGAGAAATTGATTAGATTTGGGTCTGGGAAATTGCTAGCTCTCCTCAGTGTACTTTGTGCTTTTAATATCTCCAACTGTAAAGGAGATGTTTTGGAAAGATCCTCAGAAACCACATGGGATGGCAGAAAGTAATCACAGGGAAAAAAAAAAAAACTACTAAACTAGACACACTACAAAGTAAAACAATGATTTACACAATATATTGGTCAGCTTTTATTGGGATGATTGTGACTAATGCTCGATTCGAAGTGAAAATCTAGCAGCTTTTTACTGTTGCAAATAGAAGAAGCAGGAGATGAAAACAATCAACATTTTTCAATATTCACATACTCAGAATTTCCATGCTTGACTCTGTAGCGTTGTTCCACATGCACGAATGGAAAAGTGCTTCAAGTGAAAAGCTAATAAATGTCCTCATAAATGTGAATCAGATATCAGCAGGGCCCACAGACACACAAGTTAAGACAGAAAATAAGTACTATACTTATATTGATGGAGACAACCGCATGCTGTTCATCTGTTTTAGGTCTTTGATTGAGTTTATTTGACAAGCTGGGGAACATTCCTAAGAAAAAACTAATAAAATTTAAAAGCTCATTTCCACAGCATTCATTTTAGAGGACAAAAACAGAAAATTCACCCAATAGCTAGTAGTAATAATAATAATAAAACACTCTCCTAAAAAGCATTCCAAACCAAAATTAATATCTGATATAGTACATCTACTGACAATCTAAAGCTGTCCAAAGTCATAAAAGATGTCATAAAAGCACATTTTATGAAGTCTAGAACCAAAATAACAATGAGTAAATGTGGCAGGAAATGTAACATATGCTAACATTTACCAGTAAATTTTTAAATGTAGTCAAACATGAAGTAATAAGCAAAATATTTTAAAAAGGCATTATTGGAAAATAAGATATGGTTCAATACATTATATCTAATTACAGAACATCCTGAAGTGTTTTATTCTTTTTATACCACATCGTATTGTCATTACATACATTATTACATTTTCATGTTGTTTGTATGCCTGCATAGTGTTAGCCAGAATCAGAAGTCAGGGTGTCTCAAGTATGAGAGTTATCCAAAATAGCCGGAGGATCGGGGGCCCTAAGCTGCTACGAACTCTTTGTAATTGAGAGAGTCTTTTAGTGTGATTTAATAGGTCATACCAGTCAACAAAAATACATTTTAATATAAAATTAAGACACATGTATAGCATTCAAGGTTGTAGGGGCATAATAAACCCTAATTTAAGCAGTGAAAAAATAGTTATATATATTTTTTGAAAGTCCATTTTATGTACTCCATGTACTCTATGGTAAATATTTTCTTTCTTTTACCTGGCCTTATGTTTTAGCAGTTAGATTAGGAATAAAGTTAGCTAATTGATCAATCTAAAAGATGAAATAAGCTTTATGCAACAGGTTATTTTTTCATAAAATTGAATAGAATATATCAATCTATATATTATAGATATTTGTAAAAATTAATGACTCCAGTGTAATATGTTGTGCTTACAGATTTGTGTGATTTATTTTGTGTTCTAATTATATGAGAAAAGTAGCTAATAAGCTAATTAAATATGGGTGTAATAACAGAAGGTTTTTAAAAATGTACACTTTACCTTATTAATATAATGTTCAATTTACCTTATTAATTGGTACAATGTGTTGCCAGAATACCCGAACCACAAAAACCATGGTGCTTCACTTCAGAATACATGAGACAATACATAAAACAACAAAATTAAACAATGGCATCTTTTAGGCTTAATCTGTAACTACTTGAGGCATGCTTTCGAAAACTCTGATTCAAGCATACCATCACAAAAAAATTTGGCTTATTGCCGTGTGTGGTAAAGATTAATTCTCTCTCTTTCTCTTGTATGCGAGCGTCTCATTGCCTCCCAAACAATCTGCCCATCTCAAAGACAGCAAGATGGGTGGCTGGCTAACACTACCTGTGCTTGTGACTCTCGATAGGTTAATATTTCAAGAATGAGTGGATTGTTGAATTTATATAGAATTTTAAACAAAATTATTGTTTATATAGAAAACAACAATATCTTGTTTATTAGTAAAAAGAAGGACACTCACTCTCTCACTCATTTGCCAAACCGCTTCATATAGCACAATAATTTGAATAATCATTTTCTGTATGACTTTGTGAGTCTGTCACTTTTTTCGAGGACTTTTGGTCCACTGTTCTTTACAACATTGCTTTAATTCATCAATGATTGAATGCATTTGTTTATTCACAGCTCTTTTTAGGTCTTGCCACAGCATTTCAATCAGATTGAGGTCTGGACATTGACATGAACATTGCTTAATTATTTTCATTTTCAGCCATTCTGTTGTATATTTGCTAGTGTGCTTGAGATCATTGTTCTGTTACGTGACCAAACTGCAGCCAAGCTTTAGCTGCTAGACAGATGGCCTCACATTCAACTTTAGTATACTTTGGTTTACAATGGAGTTCATGGCCGACTCAATAACTGCAAATTGCCCAGGTCCTGTGGCTGCAAAACAAGCACAAAGCATCACCATGCATGATCAGCTCTTCTGTCCAACTTTGCAAATCTAAACAATGCTACCATGCTCCTTTTAGAGAGACAGCTTTCTCCTGCCAGCACTTCTAAACAAACCATAATTGGTCAGACTTTTTGTAATTGTATTATAATGAGCTTTTAACATTTAACATGCTGAGGCCTGCAGAGTTGAAGATGGAACTCTTAGGGGTTTTTTTTGCCATTACTCTGAGCACTACAGGGTCTGAACTTGAAATGATTTTTCTGGATGTCCACTTCTAAGAAGAACTGTCTTGAATGTTTTCCATTTGTGAATAATCTTTCTCACTGTAGAATGATAAACTTCAAATTGTTTGGAAATGACCTTATAAACCTTTCCAGATGATGGACAGCAACAACTGCTTCTCTAAGATCATTGCTGTTTCTTTTTTGGCACCTGTATGTTCCAGACCAGCAGACTGCCAAAACCTCTGCTTTTATAGAGGTGGTCACACCCTATGATGATCTGGTAAAAAAAAGTGCATTTGATCAGTAACACCTGGCTGCTTGTTACGTTCTTAATTCCCATGAAAGCAGTATGGGTGTACCTAATTTTTCACATGGTTTCTGCATTTGACATAATATTTTGTTAATTTAATGACAGTGAAACCTCATTAAGATCAGATGATTTTTATTATGTCCCGATATGTAAAAAGATATTTTTTACATGACTGTAAACATGTGATTTACATGACAACCAGAACTACTGTCTGCACTGCTGCTATTAAAAAATTAACCAACAGCATCTTACCAGCTAGAATTGACAATTCAACAGATCTGTGGTAAGCTCCTTTAAAGGATGTAGTCCTATTTTGAAAATGTTTTTGTCTAAAATAATTCACCAATGGGAGATGTTTGGATGTTTGTTTCAACCACAAAAACATGTTTGGATGTTTGTTTCAACCACAAAAACATAATGGAAAAAAGCAACAACAACCAAAAAAGAAAATTCCTAAGCAATTAAACACTATTCCACTAAACATGGCACTGTAGAAAACAGAAATGTTTTTTTCATACAGATATGTATGTAATCTGTATTTTTCATACAGATATGAAAAATAAAGGGCAAATACATTATTCACAAAATGTAACTAGAAATTGATAAACACTAAAAACTTAGAATAGATAACAGAAACAACAGGTAAGAATTGCTGAAAACTAAAAAATTGACAATATTATTACCCAACACCCCTCACTCCACAAAAAACAAGCTATAATTAGCCCATTATTATTACCAATTATTATTACCCAACACCCCACACTCCACAGAAAACAAGCTATAATTAGGTTTCCCGAGTGTTGCAACAGAAAAGCATTTGTCATCTGGACTAAACATGGAGGAGTGGCATACTGCCCTATCAATTACAGCAACATGTGTAGGTGGGTAGATAGTGCTTTCCTCTGAGTGTATTACACCAATCTCTGATGCTGCATGAGCAGTAGTTTGAAAAGATGCTTCAGAGGAATCACATGGCACGCCTACATTGGTAGGTTGGTGTAACAACCTTATCCTCTCCCATCATATAATCAGCGAGCACCTTCACCCGAATACTAACCAATGGACTTTTCCACCTCATCATTCAATCATTGCACACACCTATTGCAAGCTCGTCATTCCCGGACACCTGATCCATCTTCACCTCCATATAAACCTGGACTCTGTATCTTACCTTTGTGAAGTCTTTTTGTGTTTTTCCAGCGTCTGAATGGTTATTTTGATCTTGACCTTGTTGCTTACCAAACCCTTTGTTGTTGCTCTACAAGCTTATCTTTTCTCACTTCATTATTAAAAATTTTTCTTGTGGGCAATCTTTCGCATTTGTGTTCAGTATTTTCCACAAAGACGTTACAGTTGGTAGCTGTTGTGTGATAGATAGGAATTGGTCATAACTACATTTAGGATAAATCAGGAGGGAAAAATTATAATTATAATATTAACAATGAAGGTCTTTCTGTAAAGATGTTTCCATGTATCATGATAAGTTTGCTAACACAAGTTTGTTATATCTATAAACCTGCTTCCATCAGAGTTTCAGAGAAAGAGTTTCAGACGAAATATTCATATTAATAACATCTTAGAAAGATGTACTATGACACCATTTATAATAATATTATTATTATGTAAAGAAGAACAACATAGAATGTCATTCAACTTACTGCATAGTTGTGGCAATGATTACAGTGTTTCATTTATTAATGAATGACACACATCACTATTAGTGGTTTAAAGTTAAGATTTGGTGTGGGTCACCATAAAATGCATCCAGTTGTTCCAAAAACTAAAAGTACTTTCATTGGATATTTTAAATCTATAGTAAGTTATCTTTAAAACAAGGTTATTAAATTCTCTGGGAATTTTTTCACATGACTGAATACATGTCATTATTCACAATTTATCAGGCATTCAGAATAGGAACCAAATTAACCATACAACTTCCCTCGCTAATTCTAGGCATAAGACAATTTAAAAGACTTGATATATCATGAAGGATATAAAATATACTCATGTGAACAAAATAAGTACATCCCATGGAATGTTTTCCCCCAACATATTTAAAGTAGCAAATGCTTCATTCTCTTTAATATAGTTTCCACAAATAAAGGTGATATACTTAATCAAAACCACAATGAAAATTATGTTTTTCAATGTTAATATTTTTATATGAAAAAGTGAGTAAACCCTTGGCCTCATAAGTAATAATGGACCCTTTAGCAGAAATAACATCTTGTAGGTGTTTTGTATAATTGTTCAACAGTTCATGACTCATTTTGTTTTTTTTACAACTCTACCACCAGCTGCAATATATTTGGAGGTTTTCTTGCATTTACTGCCCTTTTTTAATCCCCCCACATTTCAATGGGGTTCGAATCTCAGCTTTAACTAGACCATTCTATAACGGCTCATTCTATTTGAGCCTTTCCTTGGTGGATTTGTGAGTGTGCTTATTATCCTAATGAACTTTCCTCCTCCAGTTCAATTTCAACTTGCGGACAAATTGCCTCAAGTTATCTAATACTTTTGACATGATGCACAATTCATAGTTGAATCAATGACCACAAGCTAAAAAAAGGGTTGGTAAGTAGGTTTTTTTTTTCTCACGAGTATATCTTATACCTCAAATACCATGAATGAATTTATGCCAGAACTCAAGTGTACAAAAACCCAATAATTCTGTATTTGTAAATGTGAACAATAAGTTGCTCTAAGTCAAAGTCTCAAGTAAAGATTTATATACAAGGAAACATCATTCAACTAAAATACTCAAATAAGCACCACATGCTACTAGCACAATCATGGTAGTATCTTTTAAAATGACCCAAAGCTTCAGACAGCTTCTTCTGCTCTGTTAGCTCTTGTAGAATCTTGTCAGTGCAGACTTTGGCTCGCTTCTCTCTACACTGTGTTGTGCAGATCAGTCTGTACTTCCTTAAGCCGACTGTAGTCTATAGTATTAAACACCTGTGCCGTTAACACTATGTAATTATCCATAAATATTAGCATGACTATGGTTTTACAAAGAATAAAAAACACTTAGCGGTGAAAAGATATTCCTTTGTGACCATCTGCACAGTTTTCAGAGCCAACAGCGCAACAAAAACCAACCATTTTAACACAGAAATAACACGAATCCACAACACAAACCATGCACCTCTAAGGTTTTTTTGCCATGACTGGAAGTTGAAGCCAGTTACCCACGAGAGAGGTGACCCAAATAAAGTTAGCCAATGGAATATAGTGTTGCAACTGGCCGCACACCAAAACACATTCTCATTGGCTGATTCTGCAAGTCACTAATAAAGTGGGAAGTATGAAGTACAATGCGCCCGCGGCTGACTCCATAGGTCAATGTCATGTAAACAAATTAACCAACTGGCAGGTGCCTCGACACATAAAAAAATCTGACTGATCACAAAACTGAGAGGTCGGTCGGTTTAGGGTTTTTTTTTTTTTTCCACATGCCAAAAAAAAACTTTTATGTCGGCACAATTTGCCGGGTCGGGTTAGGGAAAACACAGGGGTTTTTTACGCCTAACATTTTCACCACCATGCTTCACAGTTGGTAAGAGGTTCTTCTCCTGTTCATATGCAGTCAAACAACTCTATCTCTGGCTAGAACACATTATTCCAAAAGGTGTGGTCTTTGCCCAAAAGCCATTTATGCATTTGCCTAACCGTTTAATCCTACTAAAGTCGCGGGGAGGCTGAAACCTATCTCATCCGACTCTGGGCAAAGGTAGGGTACACTCTGAACAGCTCAGCAGTCCAACGCAGGGCCAATACACATAACCATTTACACTCACCCTCACAGCTGGGGCAGTTTGGAACAGCCAGTTAGACTAATGTGGATGTCTTTGGACTCTGGGAAGAAACCAGAATACCCAGAGGAAAACCACACATGCACAGTGAGCACATGAATACTCCACTGAGAAACGCCCTTACGGAGCCTGGGACTCAAACCAAGGACCTTCTTGCTGTGACATGCTAATCATTATGCCACCATGCCACCCTCTTTGCCCATATGGTTACTGGCAAAGTCTTGCTTGGTTGGACAGTAAAGGCTTTTTTCCGCCATGCCTCCCACATTGGGTAAATGTGTCCAATCTCTTTCTGACAGTAGACATGAACAGTTTCATTCCATCAGATTACCAGCAGATCCGGTCATAAAAGTTTGAAGTTTTTGGAGTCTTCCTTTCACATCAAGTGGGCTGCTCTTGGGCTGAATTTGCTGGTGGAGTCAGTCCTGGACAAATTACCAGTGGTCTAAAATCTGCATCATTTGTAGTATGGTAGCATTTATTTAAAGTAATTTGGTGATGTTTTAAATTTGTAATTTGGATATTTTAAATCCTTTGCCAGACTCAATGGCATCTGCAACATGTTTTATTAAGACCTTAAAAAGCACTTTAGATCACAGCATGATGACACCATACACTTCAAAATATACTTGCACATAGAAAAAAAAAAAAACCTGGATATCAGATCTGAATAAAACAGTTTTTACCTGCAGGAACTTTCTAACCAATGACAGCTAATCTGAAATACTCATTCATTCATTTGCTGAACCATTTAAGACTACTACGGTTGCAAGGAGCTTGGAGAATATCTCAGCCAAATCTGGGCGATGGCAGTGTATACCTGAACAGCTTGGGTGGAGGACAGTGGGTTAGAACAATAGGCTGCTGCATGATGATCGGAGGAATTGTCAAAGTGGCTGACACCTCTTTTGGCAGCAGCATTGAAACTTTTCAAATATAGTTGGACTGAATGGATTTTTAGCAAGTAACTGCTGCTCGTGGTTTGTTTTTGCTAAAGACATAGCTTGCTATTTTCATTTGAACATATATTGCAAATATAAACATAAATATAGCATTTCTGTGTTTCTATTTAAGTAATGTTTGTTCATTGAGTAAAGTTCGCTAGCTAGCTGTGCATAATGGCAGACAATGTGTGAGTCTCAGAATTAAACAGCAGGGCAGATAAGCACCCAAGATTGATTTGGTTCAGAAGTCAGGAAAAATAACCGGTCTTTATAACGCCCCTGGTATGACAAGGTGAGCTGGCTGACTGGAAGTGCTGTGATAAAGAGAATGTCCTGTTGGTCTTTTAATGAATCCATTTCAGGGTGTTTGGTCAAACCTGACTTTGGGGAACTGGCTAACTTTGAGAGGGCATGCATAAGAATTTGCATATAAATAACATGATGCAATAATTGACAAATTTTATGATGTGGAACTACAATTTGCCTTCCCTGTTCGACAGACCACCAGCCGCCACTGCACTCAGGGTAGCATCTTGCTGGTGGTGGCATGGGAGGTCTCACAAAAAGATGGAATGATGACATTTGAATGATTGTTTTTCTGTTGCTCGTTTGCAAGCCACATCAATGATATAATATCACTGTGTGGACAGTGAACCAGCCGGGGTGAGCATACTGATTCAAGTTTGTGAGTCAGACAGGCTACTTCCTAGGCTCCTCTTAAAGGTACTATAAGGGGAGGGGCCAGAGCAAGATTCACCTATGACAGAGGTGATGAGGATCTATTAAATGGCACATTTCACCGTAAAACTGTAATTAGTAAAATCAGAGGGAAAAGATAAAGGTATGGGATACTCATAATTTTATGTCAGCTGAGATGGGTGCCAGCTTCCCCGCGACCCTAATTAGGATTAAGCGGTTCAGAAAATGAATGAATGAATAAATGAATGAATAAGCTAGTATGATGCCTATGTTTGTTAGCCTGTTGTTTACTATGCTACTACACATAGGATGACAGCACTCAGTTTTCTGTCCAACTACCTGACTAAACATTGAATATAATTTCATAGTTTCATCATGATAATGTGTGTAGCCTGCAGCATGCTTACATCCTAGCTAGAATATTACTGATTTGGCTTCTTTGGCTAAAGGTTTTCTGTGATTGTATTGAATTGGTCCTGTGCTCAGTAAGGGGACTTTCCATTGCTAATACAGTCGTGAAAAATGATGCCTGCAATTTTTTTGATTACGTTTATTTTCAACATATTTGAACAAGGAAACATATTCAACCTCTTTGATACAGAAAAGGTGTTTAAAAAAATGAAACACAAAAATGTACTTTTTGTAGTTAATTGCATCAGTTAAATAAAATAGAATGAAAAGTAAGTTCCAGATTAGAACAGCACTGTAGTGTACTGTACTGTTTATTACGTCTGCCGGCAAGAAGGTCCGGGGTTCAATTACAGAGGCAATACTGAGTAGAGTTTGTATGCTCTCCCCGTGCTTGCATGGGTTTCCTCCGGCTACTCTGATTTCCTCCCAGTCAAAAGACATGCACATTTGGCTAATTGGTTGTTCCAAACTGCCCCTAGGTGTGAATGTAAACATGAATGGCTGTGAGTGTGTTACCCTGTGATGCACTGATGAGCCACTCAGGATGTACTCTGCCTTTGCCCAGAGTTAGCTGAGAGAGACTTCAGCCTCCCTGCAATCCTAGAAATATTAAGTGGTACGGCAAATGAAAGAATTGTTTTATTAATATCCCTTCAAGCAAAGAATTGTTATACATTGGCCAGCCCTAGTGGACACAGACATAGTGGACACTAGACTGAGCAAGAAGTAGAGGTTATTATCTTTAAACTCCCAGATTTACATTTCTTATTCTCATAACTACATACCCTTTCCGATTAGTTCCACTACAATTACTAAAGAGTCTGTTTTAAGATGAATCACTGAATAATAAGATGGGATTTTCAGAGATTACATATGAACGCTGGAAATGAGGAACAGGGGGACCTAATTAAAAGCACATTGCCAGAAACTGAAAGAAGCAGACATATGACTGACATGAAAACTGACTAAACGTAGGTGTAGGTGCTTGTCAAAATGGTGCTACATTAAAAAAAAAACCTAAGAAAAAAATGAAATAAATTTTATCGTGAGAGAAGGATGCACGTCTGCCTCACAACAGGAAGGTCCTAGGTTTGAGTCCTGGGCTCGGGCATTTCTGTATGGCGTTTGCATATTCTCCCTGTGCTTATGTGGGCTTCCTCCAGGTGCTCCAGTTTCTTCCCACAGTCCAAAGACATGCACAGTAGGCTAACTGGCTGTTCCAAATTGCCCCAGGTGTGAATGTGAGTGTAAATGGTTTTGTGTGTGTGTGTGTGTGTGTGTGTGTGTGTGCGTGTGTGTGCGTGTGTGTGCGTGTCTGTGTTGCGGGGAGGCTGGCGCCCACCTCAACCGACTCTGTGCCAGGGCAGAGTACACACTGGATAGCTCGCCAAGCCATCGCAGGGCAATATAATAATAATAATAATAATAATAATAATAATAATAATAATAATAATAATGTCAGTTTCATAATATTTAATAGCTTTTAACAGGCAGTGACACAGTCTGGAACAACAACTACAGTGAATTCCATTTCATAAGCCTCACCGGGTCACAATTCTCACCCTTTGTTGACATCTAAACAAAACCAAATAAACAACAAAAAAGCACTGAGAAAATATAATATATGTATGAGATATGTATCTCATTAGGATTCCACAGCACTAACCCACAGCTAATTTCTTTGACATTTCTGCCATTTGGCAAACAGGAGTGCAAAGTAGCAGATGTCTTAAACACTATTTTATTTTATTTTTACACTTAATCCCTCTTCCCTCTACATAATTAATTAACTACTTCCTCACTTGCCATTTCACTTCAAACACATTTCATGTTGTCGTATTAAGTTCTTTGTGGGTTTTGTTTTGTTTGTTTGTTTGTTTGTTTGTTTGTTTGTTTGTTTGTTTGTTTGTTGGGGGAGGGGGTGCTTTTAGATAGAGGGTGTGCTTTTGCAAGGTTGAATGTAAGGAAGATGTTGGTATTTTTTAACCCAGGCCCTTTTTCCCCATCTGTTTCATTCCAATCATTTACAAGGGGGAACAGCGATTAAAACTGGTCCAGTATTGAAGTCACACACTATAACCAAAATCAACCACCAAACAGCTATACACTGTAACCCTTCAGGGGAAAACAACCACATCAAAACTAACCAGTTGTTTTTTTTCCCCACTGTCATGCTCATAGTGTTATTATAAGTGCCTGACAACAAGGAAAGGAACATGACAGAGACACACCTGTGTCTGTTTACTGCAGAAACTAAAGAAAATTGCAGTTTCTGCACTCATTGTTTTACCTTTCTCTTCTTCCGGTCTCTGATGCCGCACCGGATCCAGCGCATGTAGGCGGCTATCATACGAGGGCTGTTTTCTGAGGTTTACAAAAGGAGAAGTCATGCAGAATTCAAGAAGTCATCTATTCACAAAGTAATGCCAAAAGGTATTTTGTTACTTTGAAAATAGACTTCTTTATGAATTTTGCATGACATCTCCTTTAGTAAAGATCAGAAAACAGCCCCTGTGCAAGACATGACTACATGCACTGAATGGGGTGCTGCATCAGAGACAAATAAATTGTAAAGGAAATAGATGGGAAAATAGGGCCCAGGTTTAAAAAATACCAGCATTTTAAATGAGTACCTGTATTATTTTTAATACCACGTTTATTGCATCTAGCACAGATGAGAATGAAGTAGAACTGCATAAGACGTTTTAATTAGATTAGGTTATGTGAACATAAAAAAAAGGTATAAAATATAACAACTCTGCATATCTTTGTGAGATGGCAGGGTGTCGTAGTGGTCAGTATGTCTGCCTCACAGCAAGAAGGTTCTGGTACAAATCCCGGGTTCGGTGAGGGCATTTCTGCGTGTAGTTTGATTGTTCCAGCTGTGCCTGTGTGGGTTTACTCCAGGTACTCCGATTTCCTCCCACAGTCCAAAAACATGCACATTAGGCTAATTGGCTGTTCCAAATTTGCCCTAGGTGTGTGTGAATGATTGTGTGTGTGTTGGCCATGTAATGGTCTGGCAATCTGTTCAGGGTGTACCCAGCCCTCGCCCAGTGGTGGCTGAGATGAGTGAGTGACATCTTTATCCTTTCCCAAAGCTAGGACATTTATAACAGTGTGCTTAATAGAGAGCTGGATGACGGATGACCTGAGTGCACAGAGCAGCAGCAGTGAGTGTGGTTATTAAAAATTAGTGCAAGGAGCTTGGAATTACACACACACACACACACACACACACACACACACACACACACACAAAATTTGCTTTAATTGAAGTAAAAGAGGTATGGCCTAAAACCCAATAAGCATTCTGACAATTTGTATTTAAATGTGAACCAAAAAGAATAAATTAAATGAAAGCATGCTTTTGTGAAGTATGTTTTTCTTTCTTTTCTTTCTTTCTTTCTGACATATAATACATTGTGTGTGTGTGTGTGTGTGTGGGGGGGGGGGGGGGGGGGGGGGGAGGGGGGTCAAACAAACCCAAACAAAAAAACTTCCTTCCCTCCCCCCCCCCCCCCCCCCCCCCCCCCCCCCCCCCCCCCCCCCCCCCCCAACAAACACGACATGGAAAAAATTATTGCCTTCACTCCTGCTGAAAACCTACCACCTTAAGCTCAAATAACCAAATGGCTTCTTATTCACAGTACATTCTCACCTCATATAATGGCACTGTAAACCTATACAGGCTATTATGTGCAGAATAGAATGCCTTTTTAGACTGAATCACTGAAAAAGTGATTTAAGTAAGATTCTGTTCAAAACTAAACTACTTCCATGTAGTATAATTTTAAGGATGTGTCCTAAAAGTGCAGTATACAGTATCCTCAACAATATGAGCCTTAAAGCTTCAGCACAGCTCTCAGTTCTCTTTTACAGTGGAGCCATCGAAAACACACTGTCTACTGGACCAAAACAGATTGCTGCAGTTAACCACAAATGCTGACAGATGGCTTCTGAACCTATTCACTGGCAGCCTTTGTGGTTACAAAGGGAGCGCTGCAAGAAAACCACCCATTTGGAATGTATTTTTGGAGTTTTTCTGGGTTCTGTGGACACTGGGCTTCAAATCTCTTTCAAAGTTCCTATGCAGATGCAGACTAAAAGCGATGAACTCAAAAAAGTTTTAATAATATAAGTAATCCAGAGTCATTAGATGACTGTAATATTTACTGGAAGCCGCGGGCATCCAAACACTGCACAGCTGTTATCTACGAATGATTTCACTTTCTGCTGCTTAAGTATTCCATTAGAATTAAGCACGCAGTATTCTTCATCTGTGAAATTTCTGAAGGGCAAAATAATCTTAGTGCTGCTGAGTAAAATTCAGTGTTTGACTGGAGCATGTTCCTGGTGGAACTGAAGTCTAATGAAACAGACATAATGTAATTGAAACCACAAAGTGTCACATCTAGGATGCAAACTTCACCCATCTAATTAGGGAGCAGAGGCAAGCAATTACTGTAAGGAAACTGCTTGGAAAGAGGATGGAAGCATGTCTTTAAGACATCTTGCTCACCCCGAGGTTACAAACAGCAGTCAGTGTTAGGTAAATGAAACACTCAAGCAGGCATAAGTCTCATTAAAGCGTATGAAGGGCACCGCTAATAAAATCCTCGGCCTGACATTTAGAAGATCTGCACTGATGGCTGACAAATTGAAAGTGCTTGGAAGAGAATTTAGATCCTGTGGTAGCTATTTATCCCAAAGGTTCTTTGTAGACAGGAAGAATATTCTTCACTTAGTAAGATGCAACCCATCATTTCAGCCCTCCCCTTTCTCACCACCATGACAGCAAGGCCAGGGAACAGGCTATTTTTCCAAACTATGGACCATGAAGGCAAACAGTCCTCCTATGACAAGTTAGTGGAGGGGCCAGACACGAAATAAGACATCTGGGAAATGCATAACATGCTTCTTAATACTTTAAACAATGTCATGCCACAATGACATGTCCTTTTTGAAAAAGTCATCTTAAAACTATGAAGTAGAAGTTTGATCATTTAAGGATCATTATGCTGTCTTGACACTGATCCTGTCCACTCTGATAAACAAAGCCATGAGTCGCAAGAATAGACAGCTCATTGGCAAACACTTCTTTGCTTCAAAAGAAAAACATTTTGTCAGGTTTAAAGAGTTATTACTGCTGTATATCTTGGCATAATTCACGGCAATGTTTCAATCAGATTTACTTTATAAAATCTATATGTAACCCTGTGAGTCATGGATTTTATTTAAGTGCAAACTAGTTGCACAATAGTTCACCTTACTGGCATATGTTACTGTCAGCTAAAATGCAACTGCAAAACTTGCATTGTGCCATTATACTACTATTATGACTAATACGACTAAAACTACTACTACTTGTACTCATCATCATCATCATCATCATTGACAGTGTCCACTGATGGACTTCCATCCTCCCATCAAGTGGTTATTCACAAGTGTAATTGAAATCTTCAAGTAACTCAAGCAAGTCCAGTTGACCTTGTTTCAGTTTTGGAAATATTATGACCTCGATAACTGATAAAAAAGACAGACAATAATGGACATTCTCTACAGTGTGCATTAGAAGTGTACTGTAATATCACCTGCATACTGTCGTATAAAATAACAACATTAA
Organism: Tandanus tandanus; assembly: GCA_039654325.1. Taxonomy (NCBI): domain Eukaryota; kingdom Metazoa; phylum Chordata; class Actinopteri; order Siluriformes; family Plotosidae; genus Tandanus; species Tandanus tandanus. Next base: position 20,489,056 of record JBCNYH010000013.1, read on the forward strand.
TGTAATGTGGTTTACTATAACAATATGTAACAGTATACCAACACTGGTGTACCGTGGTGTATTACAGCAATCCGGAAGTATTTTTGGTGTACTGTAGCAATATTGGGGTGGTTTACTGTAACAAATTCTACTCACCACGCACATGTCCCATTCATATAACTTCTACCATTCAGAGAGAGCTAACACAGTTTTCTCTCTGAGAGACATGAAACCAGTTAACCACATTTTGTTTTTCCAAAAATACCTGCTCAAGCTGCAAAGCACACCCAGAATAAAGTGTTATCTACCCTCTTCTCATAGATCAGGTTACAGATGCACATGATTGGCTAGTGTCGCTATGATTGCAGTCTCAGGTAATAAGTCATCTTCATAAATTTTAAATAGTGTCTGGAGTTACATCTGAACCATGTGAACAATGTCTTATTAAATCCTTGCTCACTGAACTTCGCCCAACTCAAAACTCACAATCAAATGGCTTCTACCTGATTTGACTGAAATTTCCCCCCAAAAATTTCACAAGTCATGATTGTGTTGATGTGCCGGCCTGCTAAAAGGGTTCTGACAGCTTGTCTGCAATGTCAAGTTTCCAGCAGGACGTCATCATCACAGAACAATACGTCCTGATGTCACCTCTAAATAGGCAGCACTTGACTAAAAGCTTGATTGTTCCCATAAATTCTGCTTCTAATTACACCAGCAAAACATATGCCCTCTCACAAGCCTTTCAGATATCTATTGAAAGAAACAATGAACATGGCTGTCACAGCACTTTGCATATTGTGACTATCTCATGTGTCACTGTGATGGATTAATATACCATAATTAAGTCATTGTACATGTCTGTTAGCGGGGCAACAGTAATGTGTTGAGCCATCAAAATGGGAAAGATATTTTACTTAAGAACATTGCATGGTTTTTTATTCTTTTCCCCTGATTTTCTCCCTAATTCATCATAGCCAATTCCCACTCACAGACAGCTAGATCATTGCACACTTACTCATAGAAAAAGGAGGTGATGAATAAAGTAAATCACTGACAGAATAGCTAATGGTGTGAATAAAAATAAACAAACTATATGTCGCTGCTGTAGTCCTGAATTACTGGAATTATACGGAACAGTTAACACTGGCCAGGGAATATCTTTTACACAATGCAAACAGGAAACAATCAAAAAATGTTTCTCATTACAAGGCAATTAAGACTCATCTATAGTTGTATACACACAGGAGGAAAACCTGCAGAGATTTAGCTGAAAACAATTGACCACAAAAGTATTTGCTTGAAATATGAAATAAGATGATACTATTTGGTTGGAGTAGTGGTTAGTAAGCCCGCCTCACTGCAAGAAGGTCCTGTGTCTGGGGCTTGGCAAGGACGATTCTGTGTAGAGTTTGCATGTTCCCCTGTGCTTGCGCAGGCTTCCACTGGGTACTCCAGTTTCCTCACACAGTCCAAAAACATGCACATTAAGCTAATTGCCTATTCCAAATTGCCCCTGGGTGTTGAATAAGTTTTGTGTGTGTTGGCCCTGCGATTGACTGCGAGCTGTTCAGGGTGTACCCTGTCTTCACCCAGAGTCGCCTTAATTCCCTTGACCCAAAAAGGATTAAACAGTTCAGCAAATGAATGAATGAATGAATGAATGAATGAATGATATTTTTACGGTACACAGTTTTGCTATTACTTTTCACAACCAAACATTCTATTATCTGAAAAGTCATTATGGCTAATCTGTGTAAAAATCACAAGCACTCAGTATTTCGAGTATTCCCATTTGCTTTATATCTACATAAACTTTTATAGACCAACTGTGAAAGTCAATGGCTAATCCTCTCAAATAATACAACTATCAGTATCCTCTGTTGCACAGTTACACATATGCACTGTGTCAGTGTTCATTTTAAAAAGCTAAACTAGGAAAATAAAATACAAAATAACATTAACTAGACATACAGTAATCAGCACTAAAATATCACTTAGCTGATATTTAGACTGCTGTTGAAGGTAGTAATCACACTGCTTCAATAATAATTAAAGCAAAATGAATTAAGTGGAAAAAACAACATTTTTAACCTCAATTCAGAACCTCTTCATGCCTGCAGATTCTGTAAATTGGTATGCCAACCCCACTCTTCTTAGCGACGGCATTTTTGCCTGTCCCGACTCACTGATAAAATGTGAGAGGCCAAATGAGGTTTCACAAATAGTCTAACTTCCACGACAGCAACCCAATTACCATAGCTAAGATAACCTCTTCCCTGTCAGAGAGGATTAGCTACTGGTCCGGCATCACTGTTCTTAGGGTCGCTCGAGAGCTGCCGCTATGCTCTCTATGCAGAACTCGTAGTTTACAGAGCAGCTTATTTACATTTGTGTATAAAACCCTAAATTGACAGATGTCACACCTTTCCCCTGTGGGCATACACTATGCTGTGATCAAATAATGAATTGTTTTGCTTTATCCTTTCATTTGAATGCCTTGTTTATTCATCTGGCACAGGTAGATTCCATACCACACACCACACACTGGCTACAAATACAGGTCTTCTGAAACCTTTGGCAAGAATTCTCAGCTCCCCGTAACCCGAATAGGATAAAGTGGTTTGGCAAATGAATGAATGAATGAATGAATGAATGAATGAATGAATGAATGTACTAGTTGAAATGCCACTGTTTTGTGCTTCAGATGTATTTAGATTAAAATGAACAAAAAAATTGTTGTTGTTGTTGAAAAAACAGAGTTTAAAATGCCAGCAATGTCGGCATGGTGTATGAATTCTGGCTCTGGAAGATTAAATTACTGTGACCCTTAACAGGTAGTTACTATTGACCACCGTACATTCATGTTTGAATCACGGGTTCAGTATGGTAATACAGTATGTTACTGTTTCTATAGTAACAACTCATTTGCAGGCAGTTGTGCCAAGTCCAAAAATAGAGGTAAAAATGCACTGCTTTCTAACAAGAAAAAAATATATAATCATGGATATAGTAAAGCTCTCTGTAATAAGATATTTATTAATTCGTGGAAGGAGTCTCCAGTGTCACTGTTTTGTAACGGTACATTTTCTGCCATTTCTGTCTTCAGGACAGTCATTTCTTGGGTACATAAAAAGCTGTTTTTACATGACAATCTTTTTTTATTATTTTTTATTTTTTTTGCACTTAAACAAGATCTTTGACAAGATCTACCTTGTTTCAAAGAATACCTCGCAGTATTAAATGTAACAGAAAAAATATTACAGTGATTACATGTAGCACAGCAGTGACTCAGTGGTTAACACTGTTGCCTCAGCAAGAAGGTTCAGAGTTTATATATATATATGTTTTTCATGTTGAAATTTCCAGAAATTAGAGACTGATAATGAAAAAGGTCACCATTATTTTTAATGGTGTGTATATATATGTATATATATATATATATATATATATATATATATATATGGCCCTGAAAAAGATGATGGTTTGACATAAATGCTTTTGAACTGTTTTTTCAATGCAGAGGCTATACCAACTATTACAGAGCTACATATAATTTTGCTGATAAGCTTGTATTCATTGATAAAATTTAAGAAACCTCATTAGTATTAAAATTGGAAAATCACACTCTGGAGACTTGAAGCCTCTGTCACCACTTTAAGATCCTTGTTTTTGTTTTGTTATTGCCAATATGGCGACTATGACAACGGCACTTAATTGTGTCCTATTTCTTCAGTAGCAGGATTATATACACAATAAAATGTATGTGAAATACAAATGTGTTCAAACAACTTAGGAATGTTATACTGATACTGGTGTCTCCCCAAGCCACAACCAAAACTTTTCAAATAAGTTCCATATGCTCCTTGAAGAGTGAAACAAAAAAAAAAAAACAATGTTAGCAAACATGCAAACAGAAATCATTCTGGATGTGACAAACACCTTATTTCTATAACAACAATAAATAGAAGAACACAGGGAAAAACCAGCAACATACAATTCAGTTAAAAAAATTTACATAGGTCAGGTTCAAAGGTGAAACTTTGTAAGTGCTTTCTTTGTGTATGTACCACATTTAAGATATTTAAACATTTAAAATGTATTTTAAATAACCATTACGTTTTAAAATTGACAAAGTTCATCAGCAATTATAGTCTTTTCTATGGGTTAGATGAAAGTTTTAAATACAGCAATGTATAAAATACATTCAATGGGGAGGCTATGATGTTCCTATTGTAGTCCAATCCATTATTAATGCAAGGCAGCTAGCATTACTCAAATGACAGTGCATTTACTCATTAGTTAAATATTAGAAAAGACATCTTCTTCCTACCACATAGGAAATAATGAAGTTATCGCAGCACAGCCAGTTGTGACTGTGCAAACAGATGCTGCTGTCACATTGCCTCCTCTTGTGTTAGGTAATGAGATTAACTGCTGAGAGTATTCAATGTCCTGACAATCTTAAGTATTTAGCAGCTCTACTGAAAAGCTCCTTCCCCCTGAGCCACCATCTGTACATCCTATTGATTGGTCATTCACTCTTGCTTAGACAGCTGGAGTCCCACTTTCTGTCTCCACTGATCAATACTTATCCGACCCCAGGTCCACACTCCTTTCAAAGTGCATTCAAGATGGCTTCCAATTTTACAACCCAACCTGCATTCTACGACCTAGATATTTAGACTTTACACTGAATGTTTTACTGCCAATTATGCTTATGTGGTATAAGAGTATTGTCATCCTTTCACAATAAATGACACTGTCACAGCATCCAGTGATGTTCATACCCATTTTATATTTTATTACGGGGCAGTGGTGGCCTGGTGGTAGGGTGCTGGATTACTGATCCCAAGGTTGGGGGTTCAAGCCCCACTATCAGCGGG
>JBCNYH010000013.1:20494278-20507434 GCA_039654325.1 Tandanus tandanus
TCGGCTGAGATGGGCACCAGCCTCCCCGCGACCCTAATTAGGAATAAGCGGTTCAGAAAATGAATGAATGAATGATATATTTTATTACCAGACCACTGCAATTTAACATCAAAGTACATGAGTGAGAGTTATCACTTAGAAATAAGATAAATCTTTTTTTAATCACCAATAAAACAGGACATTAAATACATTTTAGTGATGAGACAGTGTTCTATAATATTAAATGGCATTTCCTAAACTATCTCACCTGCTACTGTCTCCCTTGTACCCACTTTGTCAATGTAAATTTGCCAAATACAATGTATCACAAAGAATGATTTTCACCCAAGAAGAGTCAAATCCAACACTTTACAAATAATGTTAATCGTGATTAGAATTAAAAATTTATTATATATGCAGATTTTTGGTTTGTTTGTTTTTGCCAGCATTCCCCTGTAAACCCACTGTACATAATGAAATGAACCAAAAACAAACAAATAAAAACACTGGCTGAGGGAGGTGTAGTGCTGGAAACTCGAAAAATACTTTTTCATTGGCCAGGAAGGAAACTATGAAAACAAGAGCTCAAATGAGCATAATATACCCTATTGAATAAGCTTCTCTTATGAAATATGATCATGGTGCTAAGGGAAATAAGTCTGGTAAAAATCACCATTATATGACAATATGCATATCCTTATAACATGTCCAACATGTCTGCCAAGCTTGAAGAAATTCTAAGAAAAGCTGTAGGAGGAGTTCATTTCAGGAGATTCCGGGATGGACAGACAGCCGGCACCACAACATAATCGTAGATAAAAGCAAAAACTCTTTGCTAAGTATGCATACAAATCCGAAAAGAAAAAACAATCAAGGACCAAAAACATGGAAAGATATAGATATATAAATAGTTGGTTAAAACATTTCATGTGAAATATCCAGCCAATATCAGACAAAATTTAGAACACATAGCATTTCCACTGCATTACAACTAGTCTGTTAGTACCTCATCACAATTTAACTAAAGAAATCTGTACCAAAATGCATAGCATATTTGGTTAATTTCTTGTAGTCTTGTAGTCGATTCAAGGTCGAATTGCTTTCTCACTGCAAAATAAACCATATTTATGTTTGCTTGAAACACAGTCTACCTCACTTTGATGGTCCCGGACCACTTGTTTTGGTCCTAAGTGAAATCACTTTGTGTTATCACCTGCACAAACATACCATTACAAGCAGAAGAACAGAGGTGTTCAGTGCAGCCTGGCTAAACAATGCTTACCTGAAAGCACTTGTAGAGAGACCCTTAAAACTTGTCTTCACTTACTCAAGCATTAACACTGCAAAATGCTGTATAACCTGGCTTGTTATGGAAAGCTCATTTCTCATATAAGCCTGAACACAATAATTTCAGAGTTATTGCTCAGTAAGTGAGTAAGGGTTAATGCGAACCACATAAAGGATTCCATGAAGACTGATGCAATGGTGGGACAACACCTAGTACTATTCCTGGAGGGTTCATGTGTGACCAGAAGCCAATAGATTTCTTTGCAAATACTATATGTGCTCACCCTTTTGAGACAGCTGATTTAAAAGAGCAGTGAAGCGACAACAGTATTGAATACTTTACAGGAGGGAAGAGCAAGAGAAATGTGTGGAAATTGAAACAATTCAGAATGTACAAAGCTTTTGGCTGTGCATGCCTAGGTCCAAATAACAAATGAAATATTGTACAATTTTATTCAATTCTAGGCAGTTAGGTGCACACTGGGTGCTGTTTGATTTGATGTTCAAGTACTGTTTTTCTAGTGTAACAGATGTAGGTCTCCTGCTAGATCTTGCTACAGTTATTAAATTGTGTGTTGGAAAAGAACAACTTCTCTTCAGCTCACAGGCATGCTAACATCAAAATTATGTTCATAAACTCATCAAAATGGATGTAGAGTCAAGGGCTTGTATTTAAAGTTGTTTTAAAAGCACAATAACTTTATTAGGCAACAGCAATATTTATTGGAAAATTCTTCCTATTCAGATCTGTCTTACGTAGGTATGCATTTTTGGGTTGCCTGTTTGAATTATTAAAGTTACCACAACCAGGTTTTTACATAACCATAAAAGACAAATATTAAAAGGCTTGCTTTTAATCCAAAACCTACATGTGAGTCTTCCAGAGAAGTCTTGTGTTGCCCATGTCACTTATTCCACTTGCAGTAAAAAAAAAATTATATTAAAATAATAACAAAGTCAATGTTGTGCTATGAGAAACCCCTAAAAACTTTAACATAATAGAAAAAAGGAGGTGCACAGTAATATAATGCAAATAATATTTTATGAAAGTTTGGTTGAAACAAGTTGACTGGTTGAGAAGAAGTTATTTAGAAGTGTGACGACAGACGATGACAAAAACGGATGACGAAGATGGATGACAACTCCACCGACAAAAACAACAACTAATATACAGTATTGTGAATATACACCAGTTAGCGTGACCTGCGATGAGGCAACCCCATAAACAGAAATTTGCATTACACTGTGTGTCCTGATACCTTTTTTTTTCATAGCCAACGGTTCAGCAATTCGTGCTACACTAACTCTTCTGTGGGATCAGACCAGACATTACTAGTCTTTGTTCCCCATACCCACTAAAAAGCGTTAGGCACCCATGACACTCTTTCCAGTTGTCTGGATGTCCTTCACTGCATATCAGGTATACCCCACAAGACCTGCTGTTTTATAGATGAACAGATCCAGTAATTTACCATCACAATGTGGCCCTTGTCAAAGTCACTCAGATCCTCAGCTTGCTTGTTTTTCCTCCTTCCAATACATCAACATCGAGAACTGACTTCATTTCCTGCCTAATACATCCCACCCCTTGGCAGGTGCCACTGTAACAAGATAATCAATGCTATCGATGATATGTAATGTTAATGTTTTAATGTTCTAGCTGATCGGTGTGTTATGGCTGATTGTCTGCTTTCAGCAAGCATTAATAAGCAGCAGGAGTTATCAGACATAAAACAGACATATTAATAAGACGAAACAGTAAAAAGTAACACAGATAGCCACAGGATAAAAAGTAAGAACAACAATGTTTTTTTTGTTATTAATATAATAATAATAATAATAATAATAATTATTATTATTATTATTATTATTATTATTATTATTATTATTATAACAATAATAATAATAATAATAATAATAATAATTATTATTATTATTATAACTGAACAATAGATAAAAAAATTTTCCGGTAGTTTATTGTCCACTTTAGGTGAACATATGCCCACTTTCCTGTACCCCACTGACATGAACATTAAGTGAAGCTCTTAATCTGTAATGACATCCACATGAATTTATCTGTTGTATTGCTGCTCCATGACTGACTGATCAAATAATTGCATGAATGAGCAAGGAGTACAGAGGTTCCTGTAAAAAGTGGGTGTATTTAAATATAGTGCTTCACAAATTATTTGGCCACCTGTCCTAAATAAAGATTTTTTTTTAATGTTTACTATAAGTCAAATTTTGTTTGTTAGTTGGAGAAAGAAACTTAACTTTCTTTATTTCGAAAACTTGGTATAGTCATTGTGGCCTCCTTTGGCCTTTATAAGAGCAAGCATTCTTGCTGGCATTGGTTTTACATATTTTTCTGCAGACTCTGTAGATATTGTGTTCTAAGTTGTTTGTAACTGTTCACGAAGACTGTCTTTGTAGAAAACCTATGTGTGATCAATTCGGGAATTAATTAATTCCCATATTTGTTCAAGTGGATTCAAATATGGAAGCTTGGCCAATCCATCATTTCCAGTGTTCCTAATTGGTGTTTCTTTTTCAAATAATCCTTACAGTACTTACAAGAATGTTTGGGATCGTTGTCTTCCTGACATATATGAATCCATGGGCAAAAGGATATGCATTTCTTTTATTTGTAATAGGTGGGTGAATAAATTTGTTAAGCATTGTACTGTGGAAAATAAAAATAAGAATAAGAATATAAAAATGAGAAAATAAGAGAAAACTATTTAAAAAAATAAATAAACCGATCAGAACCTTTTTTATGTACAAATAAGACATTACACTCATGGTTCACCCTCTTATGGTTAATAAATAAAATAGACTACATTGTTCCAGACCATTTAACCATTGCAATATGTAAAAAGTGACCTTGACAAGGTCAAGGTGACCCATATTCAATCCCACTCTATATACCCCTACAACAAATTTAATGATCCTATGTAATTTCCTTCCAAAGTTATTGCACTAACAATTTGTACGAACAGACAGTTTGCACCCATTTCTAAAGCTCCCTATAGTGGCCTTTGGTGGTGGCAAGAGTTGAAAAGGTTAAAAATTCTTATGAAAAAACATTCTGAAATAGACACGTGGAAACTATAAATATAAAAGTGTGAACATTTTCGAGTTCAAAGGTTTTGTATGGACTGATGCACTTACATTACTTGCCTTCAATAATTTTATTTTAAAGTGTTTATAAAATTTGTCTAACTTGATGATCTTGAAACTTGGTCTTGCTGACCACATACACTCCCATCTGAGACCTTTACATTTAAATTTACTAAATTTGGTGAATGTCATTCAAATTTGATTAACCTGCCAATTAGGAACTGCAGTTATAACACTGGCAAAACACTAATTTGACTGCGGTGACCTTGAAACAAGTTTAAGGTGACCCATATACAATCCCATCCAAGACCATTCTGAGGACAGCCCACGCAAGAGATTCAGTGATCCTATGTCATTTCGTTTCAAAGTTATCATAATAATAATCCTTGACAAGTGCAATATGGAAAAAGTCAGAGTTGACCTTTGTGAATTTTTTTAACCCTCTGGATTATGCTCTCACTTTTTTTAATATTTCAACTTTCTAAAAACTGTGCTTCCAAAGAAATATATATTACTTTCAAACTATATGCATTTGAAAAGTAGACCGTTCAAGGTTTCTGGCAATAACGACAAAAACTTGCTGAGTAATTAAAACGATTTCATAAAAATTCTGTTTGGTTCCACCGGCTGAACCTTCGACAAATTAAATATTATGAAATTTTTGGTGTTTAGTGGTTTAACTAATGTACATAATATAATTATATTTATTAATATCAACACTCTCAAAAAAAATAGTAGCAGATTTAAGACAAGCATTTATTTATAAAATAAATATTTTATTCAAATTACGCATTAGTGCTGCGACAGGGACTGAAGGAACTATAGTCAAAAGATCCCTCTAACCATAAAAGAAAGAAAGGCTTGGAGATTTAGAAAATAAAAATGTTACCAGTTGCAAAACATCAACCTTAGTTCTGTACATTTCCTATCTCGCTGTTCCAAACAAACAAACCATCTTCAGCTACTGTTCTGGCCATCAGGAAAAAGGGTTCATGCATTTTCACACTGGCCTTAAAGTATTCTTTCAGTTTGAGTCATAGAGTTTTAAAAAATACTCAGAAACAAGAAATGTACAAAAGCAGCTTCTTAAGGTGGACCACTGAGGTTTTGTCCCCAGTTGCTAAGTGGGTCACATTACGGTGAGCTTCATGCACACTCAAAGAGTTCATTTAGTCCTTCAACGCATTAGCTGTAATGTAATGACATGAAATATATGTGTACAACAAAGCTAAACTTACTGCACATTAATCATAAAAATTTTTTAAATTTAAACATTTTGTCAAATAAAATGTTAAACTCCTCAGTCAAAGCCAGTCAAAGCACATTATTAATAGGCATCTGATTTCATGAATGTATTTCTTTATGAATGCCATCTAGAGGCAGCAAGCTTGTAATTAACTTGAAAGTAAATTGATAACACACTTTAAAGACAATTTCTAGCACATGAAACATCTCTCATAAGTAAACAAGGTTGCATCAGTGGCACTGGTGTTGGTGCAACACTGCATCACTGTTATTTGTTTTCTGCATCTAGATGAAATAGCCTATTATCCACTGGATGCCCTGAAAAACAACATAATTTGATCTGGGTTTTTTTCCTCGTCCTTTCTTGGCCGGTGCCAAAATTTAATCAGTGTGTAACTAGAATAGACAATGGGCTCTTTCCATGAAAGACAGGGCAAAAAGAAACAATGACATATTTATTGTAACAGACATGAACTCTCGTCCTCTCATCATATTCGCCTCTCATTATCCAAGCACTGTCATCAGTGAAGCATTCCCTGTCCCTCTCCGCCTGCATCTCATCTGCTGCCTCTCATCTAATTTACTCTGTTCTGTCCCAATGACCGCACAAACAGCCATACACTAGTGCCATTCCTTTTGAAGAGTCGATCCGCAAGATGTTTTTTTTCTTAACGAGATTTTTAAATAAAGTGGTTAGTAGTGAGGTTACTTGCTTAAACTAAAAGAACATCTCTCTTTTTTCAAGGTCCTGAACTTTGTAAGGGCTTAATGGCTGAGGGAGTAGTTATTTACTCATCACTCACTCACTCATTTGCCAAACCACTTAATCCTACTAGGGTCGCAGGGAGGCTGGAGCCTATCTTAATCGACAGTGGCCAAAGGTGGGGTACACTCTGAAAAGCTTGCCAGACCACCACAGGACCAACACCCATGCACACAACAATTTACACTCACACCAAGGGGTAATTTGAAACAGCCAATTAGCTCAGTGTGCATGTCTTTGGAATGTGTTAGGAAACCGCAGCTTCATGTACAGAACATGGGGAGAACATGCAAACTCCACACAGAAATGCCTGAGCCTGGGACTTGAACACAGGACCTTTCCCATTGATTCAAAAATTGTGATTTAACCAGTTCTTTGTGAATGAAGAGAAAAAACGTATTCTGCAATAATAGATGTCCAAGAATTTCATTCACGCTGACTCCAAGAATTTCATTGTCAGTAGTGATCTTCCATTGTTACCTGTATATAACAATAAAACTTGAAACTTGAAAATTTGAAATAAGGAGGCATTGTCCCATGATAGCACATACATACCATTTTCATATAGAAATTTTGATGTAAAACATGAATCAAACTGTTCAAATTATTGTAAATATGTAACATTTCCTTATGACAGAATAATTACAGCTAATATGCTTTCAGAGCTGAAGGGTGTGGCGTGCTTTTACACTGCCTTCCGAGGAAGCATCTGCGCCTTTAAGCCCTCCGTGGCTGTTTCTTTGTCGCCAAAACAGCTCTGGGTTTTTCTCTGTTATGCTCAAAAAACTCTTCACCAGTCATAGGGATTTTATACAATTTGAAATTGTATGTGGTGAACTTTCTGCTGGTTTTCACAAGGCCTCCGATTCATGTACAAAGAGAAAAAAAATCAAAGCTGCTCATTGCACCTTGGACGAGTATCAAGCAGTTCACCGGCTTTATACATGTTTACGGCAACTTTACGGATCAGCAGATTTTTATGGACTGTTGACCAAATTTCTCCCATCTTGCCTAATGCTTTTAAATATGAATTTAGTGCTTTATTGGCTTCAGTGAAGAGACTGCCTGTGATGGGAAATGGCTTGTTGTTGGGGTCATTTCTAACTTAGCTTTACTATAAGAGCCGCTCTTCTTAAGCAAAGGTAACATTTCCTTACACACCTCATTAACTATTTTTTACTATCTTGTATTCCTGTATGAAATTTGTCTTGCTGTGCAAAACCACTCGAAACAGCAAGTTGTGTTTTCTGGAACAGCATTTTGTTGAATTTCTAACCTTAGGTGTTTGGGTGCCATTTCCAGTGAAACATTATCCACTTGGATATAAGCAATCAGATTATGCCGTTCCTATGTAGTACATACAAATAGATATTATTATTCATTAAAAAACCATTTCTGATTGGTAAAAAAACATCAGAATATTCTAAGTATTCTTCTATGAGCCAAATTGTTGTATCACTGCCACCAGATAACTGAATTATTGCATCACTGCCAAAAGATAAGTTGAATGATTTCTGCAAAATTGGCACAAGCAACATAGTAAAGTGACTGTCTTTAAAAATATTTTGAATTAATAATAAAACAATTATAGAATTCAGCTTACATATGATGTGGAAAACTATTTGGCGTCTGAGGTTATCTAACCACCCCTTGATCAAATGATTCTCTATCACCATAGTTTGCCTCATTTAATAATTGCTTATTATTCCAAGTGGATAATGCTTGAATGGACAAACAATTATGGTCTGCCAGGGTCACTGATTACGAAATCCTAAAGGTTAAACTAAATGCCTTTCCAAAAAATACAAAGAAAGCTACACAATATAGCTTTTATATTTTTAAAGGAAAAAACATAAAACCTTATTTAAACTTTGAATGAGTTTAAAAAGCTGTCATGAAGCACATGTGAACATTGTGACAGGGCTGGCAGAGATATGCTTAACAAATGGGAAAATAAACCATAATATCACATTTTAGTTTGCTTTTTTATGTTGCCTCCTAGTATATACTATAATGTTGAATAAGTTTTTTAAAAATGCTATTACAGGACTTGCGTTTTCTTTGCTTGTAGAGCAGGTGGAGCTCACTTGCCTCTGTCATTTGTCAAATATGTAAAAATATTTAAAAACTATAAAAATCTTGAGTTTGCTTTTTCACAACCCTGTGTAGTATATGGGCTATTTTCAGAAAAATGTACACAGTAACGATAACGAAATTTTCTAAAGAAAGACAGCCTTTTATGCATTAAGTTGAAAACAATGACCTTACATGGAATGCACATAGATTAATAGATAATATTCTTTTCTGTACATAACTGACCAAAACTCTTACGTAAAATCACAGGGAGATGACACACCTTCATTTTGGCCATTTTTTACCATTGGTATTGGTAAGGACATTTTGCACATTAGTAGATAACATTTCCTGTGGACAGAATTCCTTATATTTGCTTGGTAATGGAAATAGATAAAAAAGTTCACAAATAATTAAATGCCTATGCTATCTTTAGTCATTGTTTTCAACTTAATGCATAAAAGGCTGTCTTTCTTTAGAAAATGTCCTTACTGTTATTGTGTACATTTTTATGAAAATGGCCAATATACTGAAGCAGTTATTTGTTTCAGGACCTGTGAATGCTGCTGAATTGTTAATTATGAGAATATCATATTAAAGGCACGAGAGAAAAAAATATTTGCAAAATTTGATATGTTAAAATCAACTAAATACATGGAGTTCAGGGCATTATTACTGATCAAAACACTTTGATGTGCAAGATATCATGATTTTTTTTCTCTCCGAATAAGAGCTAAGCAATGTAAACCAACAAACCTAAGGGATACCAGCTTACTGACTTAAATTTCACGTTTTGTATTTACAAAAACCTTGTGGTTTGGAAGTCCGTATCACGTGACAAATTTGCAGCAGAAAGACAGTCAAACATGGCGACGCGCTAAAGACAAGTATTCGAATCTGAGTCTGAAAGGAAAAGAGCAAGATGTGAACATGACAAGGAACAACAGAAAATGAGTATTTATATCTCAGATCACTGGCAGAGGTGGCAGGCACTACGGGAAGAGACAAATCTTCAAATGCATTCAGATACAGCTGGATTTTTGCTTGACTGTTAAGTACATTTGAAGAGTTTGAGTTCAAAACAGAAAAGTGCCATTGTTTTAATTATGAGAAAAATAAGTTTTTGAAAGCTACTGGAAAAAGTTGGGTATTTTTTGTAAAGCGACTTAAAAAATTGTTTTTCTCATGATTAAAACAATTGCACTTATCTGTTTTTGAACTCAAACTCTTCATTTACATTTACAGCATTTAGCAGACGCTCTTATCCAGAGTGACTTACAAAAGTGTTGTTTTTTTTTGTTTTTTTTATACACCGCATTAATTCCGCAAGGGAAATTATTGCTCCTGCATTTAACCCATCCAAGGTGAGCGTCGCTGAATTGTGTGTACAAAAAATTCGAAACATTGTTCGGGTATTTTCGTGAATGAAAGTCAATGACGGATTTGGAAACTCGCCCTGCAAGTTCTCGAACTCTTCTGTACCCCATTATTGGTGTAAAATTGAGAAATGAGTAATTACAGTTCTGTTTTGGCAAGAGAATTCATAGTTATGCCAAATACTAATGTTTTTCAAAAACCGTGGGGTTGACCATGCAAAGGGTATACTTTGCGCAGGACATGCCTTGAAAAATGATACTCATGTATTTGTATTTGACCAACACACATTCTAAAAACATATTTACTGTATCAACAATGCAGCTGAAAATTTAATTCTGAATGGTCAGAAGTTTAACAACACAGCATGGGCACAGCTCCGGAATAAATGGAATAACATATAACAGACAATGCTGTTATGCAAAACCCCCCACCCATCCCCCCACCCACCCCCCACCATTATCTTCATTCAGCAGTCTGGTGTATCTTTACAGAACTCATGCTTAGATATGTGGATCAGCCAAATATTTCACATCTGCAATTTTGCCCAAATTTCTCAGCTCGCTTTAGCAATTACACGTAAAACTTCTAGCATGTGTCTTGTAATTACCAGAGATTTCTAAGTTAACTCAGTTTTCCAGTAAGTGAACAGTAAATACTGCTCACATCAGCCACATTAGCATCTGCTATGACCATACTGTAAGTATACTTAATGTCCATTATTTAGCAATTACAGACTGTGTTGAAAGTCAGAGAATAATGAAAACCTAATGAGCTAAAAACTGTACAGCTTTAAATAGAAAAAACAAATTCATTCTTCAAAAGGTGTTCATTTAAAGAGTATTTTCCTAAAATACAGTTTAGATTTTCTATTTTCATAATAAGACATTCTAGATCTTACCAGAGACAACCAGTTTCATGCATACCATAAAACTAGACCTTTTGTAATTACAATGTTCTTCAGTTTCTTTCATGATTTGTGTTAACGGTGGGCAATATGTCACTTTTCAGTTGTTCTGTCTTATCTCTGTCTTTAGTTGTTCTCTAAACAAAATAGCATACTGATAGTGAATAATATTACACTTTCTAACTCTGCAGTCTTTCATTCTGATCAGACACATAAAATTATTGTTTGGCTGGTTTGCAGCTAATGACAGAAATTACACATTAATGTTTAATGTGATATCGTGTGATATATTAGATTATGCTGATTTTTGCTCAGTCATAAACAATGAAATTACCTAGTAAGAAAATGGCTGCTATAAACACTACAGCTCAGCATAAAACATAATCAATCAGACTATATTATTAGTTGCCATGGTAAAATCCATTAATACACCAATACACATTTTTTTTTCTACATTGTGGCTTAAAAACAAATACTAAATAAGAACAGTTTTGGATGAAACCAACAGCACAGTTCAGTGGAGACCATTTCATCTGTGCAGACTACAGCTACTCTATGACAAGCCAGCTGGAGTTTCTCCAATGGAAAAAGCATATGGAATACTTCAAGCTTTCCTTATTCACAATTTTAATGGGTTGCACATGTGGATGTTTTTATTTAAAGCATTTTTGGGGTCGGCTTTCAAATATCAAGAACTTTTCTGCAGTGATTTGAGAGAGCATGATAATGTTTGAATCAAAATGACTGACACTCAAAGGTTTGTCACGGTCACTTGGAGCAGGCAGTGTCATCATGATGCTTTAAAAATGCAAACATAATTCATAAAAATCAAATTTTAGTATGCTCTTCTTGTGTTTCTGCTGTATATGCGAAAACACTGAGTTGGTATAAAAGCACACCATGACAGAATATGGTTCATTTATGTGTGTGTGTGTGTGTGTGTGTGTGTGTGTGTGTGTGTGTGTGTGTGTGTGTGTGTGTTCTTGTATATTTATAATATTAAATATTATGATCAGGATATCAGCTCATATACTGTGACCTCAACGTCAGCAAACAGAAATGGTGGTGACTCGTTCCAAGCTAAAGCTAACACTAGTAGTCTTCTTTTTTTTTTTTAACTTACTTTTTTTATGTACTTTTTTTAACTTACCGTGTTCACAGAAAATTCTTCATCCCTACAGGTTTTAAAGATGTTTAAATATTGTTTTATATACTATGTACATCTTAAACTGAATGTTGTTACATCATTTTAAGCTAATTAAGCTAATTTAGCTAATCACAACTGCATTTCAGAAAATTTCCAAAAAAATCAGGAAACATGTTGCCAAGTATTCCCACTCTTGAATGAAACTGAATGAAAATCTAAAGGTAGTTCACAGACTACAAGTTTGTGACTTTACTTTGTTACAAGGGTTACTCTTTTCATGCTTAAATTAGCTGGACAAATCTACTGTAGGTTTGGTATAAATAGCAGACACAAATCAGGAGTCTTGCAGTCTGAGCATAATCTGATCAACAAGTATAGAAGAACATAAAATCAAAAGTGTTGTCAGAAGATGTGTGAAACTTGCTTGTAAAGAAGCCCAAGACAGGAGAAAGTTATAAATCAACAAATCAATTAACTTGATTTCCCATGGTGGTGTGAATACTTCTGCAACCTAGACATAAAAAAACAAAAACATTTTTTCCAGATAAACAGGTGTATTGTTGTCTTTAACACTACAGAACAGATACAAATACCAATTTTGTGGGGTAATACTAAATATCAGCATGGCTGTGATTTGGCAGCAGGCATGAGGCCACAGGCAAGTGCTGTAGCTAATCATAGCCATTCTGATGTCTAGTGTAGCCGCACGGTTGCGAGTGTTATATTGGTTTTACACTCCGGTTCTAATATAATGCACTGCCTAAAAGCAGAGATCCCTGTAGGATCTTTGTGAGTTGTTTTTTTTTTTGTTTGTTTGTTTTTTTCTTTTCAAAATTAATTATTGTAGTGATGTTTTAAGCAATGCTTTCTGGTGAAATTAGTAGAACTCGTGAGGATCTCTTATTTGCCAAAAAAAAATATAAGGGTACTCTGATCATCATTTTTAGTTCTGCAAGAGCAGTTAAGTGTGTCTCTTTTTTCTGGCAAAATAAATAAATAAAAATTCTCAGGCATTGATTTGGGAAGAAATAAGGATTTAGCTTAAAAATGTATTAGATAACTGCAGGCACTCTATAGTTATGCAAAAGATTTTACATTGGGAACAGTTTTAAATGTTTAAACAGCTTTTCTTCTGGTTTGAGGGCACCCAAGACTGACAGGCAGATACAAAGTAAGAGTGCATATCCTATAAACTACTGAGTTTATACACACACACACACACACACACACACACACACGCACACACGCACACACACGCACA
>JBCNYH010000013.1:20511951-20531645 GCA_039654325.1 Tandanus tandanus
GAACATGCAAACTCCACACAGAAACGCCCGAGCTGGGAATCGAACCCAGGCCTTCTTGCTGTGAGGCGGACGTGCTACGCCACCGTGCCGCCCTCTAACGTGACATAAAGGGTTTTAAATAGTGTTATAAATTATCGTATTCAGATGACGAATCAATATAATGAAGCAAATGTGACTTTTCTTGTGAACATGAATTAATAAACTAAAGTCTAGAGTTCTGTTTGTCAACAGCCTTTAGATTTCCAGTTGCTTGCCAGTAGGTGGCGTTCAAGGGCTGACAAACTTTAAACTTTAAAGCAAAGTTTGCGAGGACATTAAGAGAGAGCCCTTAAGGGGTGAGATTATTTACAACATAATGGGGAGGAAGGCTGATTGGAATTTTTGCCTAGGGCTTCAACAGACTCTAGAATCGCAAAATGTAGTAAAATACCATGTGTAATTAGTTGCATAATATATAAAGAAGACTACAACAATTTCAACCCCCTGCCTTCTGAAGCGTTCTCACATCTCCAAAGTGATGGTTAGGAATGCAGATTAAAAGGTTAATAATGCTAGGTCATGAAAATACACCCACCTCTCAGCCCAAGCTATCAAATCAGCTGTCAAAAGCTAGTGGAGGCTACTGAAGAGGAGAGGACTTGAGAACGTAGTTTTGTAACAAAGTTTTACATTATTAACAAAGGTTTGTATTGCTGGACAACATCCACCCACCCGCTTGCAAAAACTTGTGAGCCTCCAGTGATTTCTACTTCTTTATTTTCCTAGTTGTGGAAATCCCTGTATGGAGGCATGAAAATTCATGTCAGGTTGGTGCTGTGTGCTCACATAAATTATTTGGTATGATGCATCGATAATCACTATATAGTTCACCAGTGGATTTATACACATGTGGCAGTGGTACATATGCCTGCTGTCTACTTACAGTACATCAACTAGCAAAGAAAGGGTAAAATAACACCATGCCCAGTCCAGTCTAGCCTAGCAGGAGCTAAATTAGGTTCTACTAATTAACCAAAGTGAATAAGCCAAAAAGTGAACAGTCTAAGAAGGTAGATCTTGAGGCAGAAAATGTCACATGACAGAAATTGACTTTACCTCAAGATACAATGAGTACTTGTGAGGATATAACACCTTTGGGTGTTGAGTGGGATCAATAGGGTTGTAGGCTGAAAGGGTACTAACCACCAATATCTAAATCTAAGACACCTTTCATCAGCCACCAAAGTACTATTTTATACTCTTTTGATACGTCACTGACACTATACATTTATGGGTTGTTTTTTTGTTTGTTTGTTTGTTTGTTTTAATGTATTTTCTTCTTAAACAACTGTAATCTCCATTAGCCACTATCCAAATTCAAAGTTCTGGTATACGCGAAGAACTAGCAGTTACCACAGAGTGACATAAAAGTTCCCAGATGATTGCTCTGGTCTATGGCTCAGGAAGTATTTCCAGATGTAATATGACATATCAATTAATATTAATGCTCTTGTTTTAATACACTGTTGTTTTATTGGTAAAAGCTTATACACCCAAACTCTTATTGTATACATTTAGCATAACTTGATATAAAATCATATAAAATAAATAAATTACTAATAAATAAATGATTAAACAAATAATAACAACAACAGATAATTAATGCATTTTATCAAGAATTAGTACTAGTTCAACTTGCAATTGTTAACGTTGTGTTGTTTGTTAGGCGACTCTTACTTAGCATTTATGAAGTCTCAGATGTGAGCGCATTTAACAGTCACAGTTCTTTGTGAAATTTATTAGCACAGGAAGACTTCAGGCCAGAGGAATGTACACTCCCCGTTTTTTCTGACAGGCTGCATTTTTCTTTTATTATATTGAAATTTTTTTACAATCTGCACATGCACCACAAGATTCAATTTTTACCCCAGTGATGTTAGACTATTCAACATGCTGATTCCGAGTCAACTCCAGGTGAAGGCAGGGAACACCATAAACAGCTTGCAAGGCCCATGTTAGTTATACTAGACAGACTTTTTTGCATTTATTGTACCTATTTTATTGTTACACTGATTGTTAATCGTCTAGTCTGTTAAGAAGGCATTCCAGTAAGAAATTAATTGTACTCTATACACTCTACTTTGTATAAATGACAATGAAGCCTTACATCCTTGAATCATGTCTTACATCCAGGACACATAACTGTATCTTAGTGTATATACTAACTGACACATAAATGTTAGTTTACTGCACAAATATCATGCTTCACTGTTTCCTGTGAGTAATGATGTAACAATACTTGAGCAGCTAATAAGAACCAGCTATTATTCTTTGCTTAGACATGTCTCCTATGTAATAAATGGCTGCATATGGTTACAGGGTGCATAATTTATTCTTTTTTTAAGGATGAACTACTGAAAGTGTATTGTGTCTTTTTAAAAGCCAACATTTCCACAAGGATTTACTGTTGCCGAGTTAACAAAATATTTACTAAACATTTATGTTTATTTAACATTTATAATTAATTAAATATAAATGTTTACAAAACTACTAAGAAAATGGGATGTCACCTGTTTTGTTTGTGATTTACATTCAGCCTACCATCTTTCAAAACTCTTAAAAATTCATTAATTCATTCATTTTCTGAACCGCTTAATCCTAATTAGGGTCGCGAGGAGGCTGGCGCCCATCTCAGCCGACTCTGGACGAGGGCAGAGTACACCGTGGACAGCTCGCCAGGTCACAGCAGGGCAGAAACACGCTGACGGCTATGCAGCCTACTCTTTACGAAAATCGGCAATGGTTCTTTTACAAGCTTCTCATCATAGACAGTGAGAGACATGGCCGGCATTTGATAACCCAGTTAGCTGCACTGGGGGGACAGCAGTGACATCCCACTGATAGTGGGACTTGAACCCCCGACCTTGGGATCAGTAATCCAGCACCCTTTCACCGGGCCACCACTGCCCCACTCTTAAAAATTATTACTGATAATCAGGATTTGATATGAAGATATTATAAGTTAAATTTTGTTATTCATGCATTATGCAGGATATTCCTGGTTTGGGATGGAAAAACTAAAAAACTTTCCTATCATTTTAGGTGAGTTTCTAATTAATCTGTGATACAAACTAAAAGAACATATAAATGTTTATGTCACACACACAAATCTTTTAGAGTTTTTTTTTCCTTCTAAAATTGTGCTTGGTAGGCTGGGTGTGTATGTGTTTGTGTAGGAATAAAACTTCAAATAGACTTAAACTGTCAGCATAATAGTATTTGATTAGAACCACCAAAGCAGTTACACAATGCAGCTTCACTGGCAGTTACTCCCTTTTTTCTTATTATTTGTAGCAGTATTTTATATGTTTTTCTTTGCCCACTTATACAGAAGTATACTTGTAACAAACACAACATGAAAAACGTTTTAAGCTAAGAAAAAAGACTAATTACAGTTGGAGCAGTACAATTTCACAAACCCAAATGTCTAAATGCCATTAATATAATTAATATTATATTAGTATTAATATATATTGAATGTGCCATTACAATATCAGACAAGGAATATATAAGGAAAACCACTTATACAGGGTGTAACTGCAATATAAGTGTCAGGGCAAAACATTTATATTTTTCAAAAATTATTAAATGAAAGAAAAACAAACCTATACTGAACACCATCACTCTCTTAAATTAGATCTTCCTTTCTTCTTCTTCTTCACCTTCCTACCAGTGCTGGCTGCCGCTGCTGAAAATGTGAAATGCAGTGCATTCTCTGAGCTTGTGTTTGGTTTGTCCATCCGGGGATGCGGTAGCGGTGCAGTATGTCAGATCAGTGAAGGAAGACCCATTCCATGTGTAGATATGAAGGACTCACCCTAAGTTTAAGAAACGATTCATAGTTACAAGTGATTACACACTAGTGAGAACTACTTATAAATACTATATTCCATTTCATCAAACAGATCCCCATAAATACTACATAGTGCACCTTTAAATAGATGAAAAATATCATAGATGAAAAATTAATTCCCCCCATGGTCTCCGTGACATCAAGAAAAAAAAAATCACAAATTATTTTCACATTAATATGACATTTATTATTTTATCATTCATACGATTTAAAGTAATTACTAAGTAATAGAGCCGACAATTAATCACAAAATAATAATTAAGTCAGGATTTTAGTTAGTTAGAATCCAAGTGTATGAGATTTATAATTCCTGATTATAATAAATAATTTATACCTGGCAGGCGGCACGGTGGCATAGTGGTTAGCACGTCCGCCTCACAGCAAGAAGGCCTGGGTTTGATTCGTGGGCTCGGGCGTTTACGTTCTCCCCGTGCTTATGTGGGTTTCCTCCGGGTACTCTGGTTTCTTCCCACTGTCCAAAAACATGCACAGTAGGCTAACTGACCGTTCCAAATTGCCTCTGGTGTGAGTGTGAGTGTGAATAGTTGTGTGAGTGTTGGCCCTGTGATGGCCTGGTGAGCTGTCCAGGTTGTACCTCGCCCTCACCCAGAGTCGGCTGAGATGGATGTCAGCCTCCCCGCGACCCTAATTACGATTAAGCGGCTTAGAAAATGAATGTATTTAATCCTGATAAATCTTTATATATTTTCTTTCAAGAAAATAAATCTTATATACTGCCTACTTCAGCTAACATCAAAAAATTGTATTGGATTTATCTTAGTTTCTGATATCCATCCCTATTATATGGTGGCGAAAATATCACCATTAGATTTAGGCCTGCACACACAGAGACACATTGTAAGCAAGCCGCACTTATTTCTGATGGTTCCAAGCAGGCAGAATCCCATCTAATTGCGCAATTTATTTGCTGCTCTATTCAGGGTGTTCACGTCAATCCTCATTCAGCAATGTACACAGATAGCATTTAGAAGCTCGTTTCAATCTCCCACACAGGTTTTCTTTCCACAGGATTTAATTTCACACATCAGGTTCACTTCTGATATCATTATCTATGGCAGCTCGCCTGCTCTAACTTAGTTAGAGATGGTAAGCATTGGAGATATTGTACAGCAGTATCAGTCTCTGTTTGTTAGCTTTCCATATATTTGCATTTGCTTTATTCGTTTAGCAAATGCTTTTATTGAAAGTGATTTATATATAAGGTCGAAGAATACAATCCAGCCATAGCTCGTTTCCATGGATGCAAGTTGATTCACTTAGCTGCAGAATAAAACAATAAATAATGCAGTGTTGTAAAGAATAAAATGATGGCCTTGTTGTTGTAGGAAAATAGTCAACAATGTGGTCATGTTCTATATTGTATTACTTTTACCATGCCAAAGTTTATTATTTTCCAATGACTTATAACCAATGATTTATTAGTCTTACTGCACAGCAATTCACCAAAGATTACAATTTTATAATGTATAAAGAATGGTACATTTGTGTATACTTGTACTTGCTGGGGATGTTGGTTAATGTCTGCAAAACAAAATAATTCCAGTTGTTTTGTTTAACCACTATGCATATAGTACAGTCATTTTCTGTATTCTCTTTATCTATTAAAATGAATAATTTAAAAAATGCATTATTTAGCACTGTGTTATAAAGAAGTGTATAGCACTGTGATAAAGAAGGGTAACTCAGTACATAGAGCCAATACAGAAGAAGAAGAAGAAGAAGAAGAAAGAAAGAAAACAATAAATCTAATATCCTGAGCCTAAAAGACATAATCAAGCCAAAAGAAAGCATAAGCACACAGACATACATAATAAAAATGTATAAGTGCCCTCAAAAGAACCTTCACAAGTGTGAAGAAGAGTCTTCACTCTTCTTGTTTTACTGTATGTCCACAAGGACGAACTGAGCGTAGTGTTCTGGTGCCCATTTCATATTTATCACCTATTCTCCAAAGACTCAACAGTATATGTCAGGATTCAGTCCTCATTCACAACGCCATACATTTAAAATTCTTTTGAAACAGTAATAATGGCTTTTGGTTGACCGACAGTGAAAAGTAGGCTAACTATATGACATAAACTTTTGTTTGATTGAGTTGCTCTCTAAATGCTGCACAATAACTTGGCAAGGGGCCCAATTGTTCTATTCAGCTGCATCGAGCTATTGTCACACCTAGTTGTCAAAAGTGGTAATGCAACAAACACAATAAAACAAGCATGTACGTATACATAGGCCCACGATGGTATTCCAAGCTGTTCAGGGTGTACACAGCTGTCGCCTAGTGTCGGCTGAAGTAGGCTCCAGCCTCCCCATGAACCTAATAGGATTAAGCAGTTCGGCAAATGAGTAAGTAAGTGAGGGAGTATGTATACATGGGCACAGCACCTGTTTCATTTGGTAGGCTATTTGCATTAAGGGGCAGCACCGTTGCATACTGGTTAGCATGTCTGGCTCACAGCAAGAAGGCACTGGGTTTGAGTCCCAGGTTTCTATGTGTAGATTGCATGGGAGTCCTTCGGGTAAACTAGTTTCCTCCCACAGTCCAAAGACATGCACATAAAGCTAATTGTCGGTTCTAAATTGACCTTAGGTGTGAGTGTTTTGTGTGTGTGTGTATTGTCCCTGGGATGGCCTGGCATATATTCAGGGTGTGCCCCTCCTTTGTGCAACGTCGACTGAGACGCACCCCAGCCTCCCCGCAGCTCTACTTGTATTAAGTGTTCCAGGAAATAAGTAAATGAATGAGTATTTACATTACTTCGTTTATCTCAGATGTCAAGGCTAAGAATGATGTCACTGCCAAGATGAGTACATCCGTAACTCTATTTTATTTTATTTTATTTGTTTATCACTGGAAACAAAGACATTCAATTCAAAGTGGAAAAAAATCAATTTTACACTTTCCCTTCATGACTATTATACCTGGGGGTGTGATTCAGTCTTTTTTTTTTTTTAAGTCATGACTTCATTCATGAAACCACCTTAATTTTGGGCATGGATGGCACACATAGAGGATAATGCATGCGTTTGCATAACTTGCAGCATGTAAAAAAATTTAAATAAAAAACTGAAAGAATCGAATCCTCTCGGAACATTTTTAGTGGATGAGGAAAAGTGGTCAGGGCTTGACAGTTCATGTCAACAGCACTGTCAAGGTCACAGTTTTTACACCAAATTGGGCTAGTTTAAAGGTATTCTACAGCTGCCAAGAGCATGTTTCATAGCAAATCAGTGTCATGAAATCTAATACATTTTCACAAAAAAGGCAAAGTGCAGACATTGTGCTTGTAATGGCAGATCTATTGTAAAGGTTGTGAGAGGGAAAGAGGTATTATGGAGTGGATAATGTTCAAAAATGTACATCAAACATGCGAGTCACCTTGTTCCCAGGCTAAATAGTCTCTTTTTGAATGCCTGGATTTATTTTTTTATGTATAGGTTGAGGTGTGCTTTTTTAGATTGACTTATGCTGGAGATTTTGCTGAAATCTTGTAAACATACTTGTTGTATTAAACACAACTGAACAAAGGTTCATCTAAAACTTTTAAAAACAAGCTTCAGCTTGATGTGTATGCAGCATGACTGTATGTAACTGATAGTCAACTGCCTTTTAGACTGCCTACTAGATAAATCCTCATGGCATAAATTACATTTGCTAGCTTTTTATTCAATAATTAATTTCCAAACCATTTAATCCTACTAGGGTCACAGGGAGGCTGAAGCCTATCTCAGCCAACTCTGGGCTAAGGCAGGGTACACCCTGGACAACTCGCCAGTCCATCACAGTGCCAACACACCTACAGCCATTCACACTTACACTTACAACTAGGGGCAATTTGGAACAACCAATAAGCCTAATGGATTGTGGGAGGAAACCGGAGTACCCCGAGGAAACCCACACAAGCAGAGGGAGAACGTGCAAACTCCACACAGAAACACCCTTGCTGAGCCCAGGGCCTTCTTGCTGTGAGGCGGAAGTACTAACCACTACTCCACTGTGCCACCCACACGTGATAGCCTCTTGAATAAATTATGTTAAAAGATTTGTCATTATTGAGCCACTGCTGCTGTTCACTATAAAAATTATTTTGAGAGAACAGGTTTATACACCTGCAAGGGAGTAGTATAAATTTTTTCAATTTCTGACTGCATGACTCTTTATGATGTGTTAAACAGCACAAAATAAATCACATTTACAGTACACTGCATTGGGTAACTGTTCTTCTGTGGTCACTCTGTTATCTAGACAGGCCACAACTCATCCTGATCCCAGCACTGCTTCAAAGCAGTGAACTGCCTTCATCTCTCTCTCTCTCTCTCTCTCTCTCTCTGTTAGCTTGTGCAGGTGACCGCTGTGCCATTGACCCCTTAGGGATCCATAAGAAGGACAGAGCCAAGACACTCTCTTTGTTTTGCCTGCAGGCTATGCCAGTAATGAATGCTGGCAAAACTCATAAATTCCTAATAGTGAGGCATGGCCAGTTCCCTCTTTTCCATAGATCAGCACAGTGTTAATGCCAAATGCAAAGGATGTTAAACAGTTCTTGGGCCACAGCTGAGAGATGCACAAACATGCCTCAGCAACACAAAGAAGAAAAAGGGTTTAGATTGTTGCTTTATCCACACATATGACACAGTATAAGGCAATAAACTGGGAGAAATATATCTAACAAGCTCAGAGAAGGTTCAGCAATGCCCTACCCAAAAATTTGCCAGCTGGATCTGAATAAGCAACTAGGAAAGAGCCTTTTATACGTGTAATTAGTGCAGTGATTAATATGTTTCACTTGACAACATGTTATTTCACCTTAACTTATGCAGTGAGTACATTCTCATTTCTTAAACAACCATGGCAAAAGATATATCCCATGGTTGTTTGAAAGTTGTCACTGTGTTTCAGAAGGGTCAAATATTTGGCCTGCATCAAGCAAATTACATGATTATGGAGGTTTCTGAAATTACCAAAATTGGGATAAGAATAGTGCTCAGCTGTCAACTTCATGCAAGAAATGCGGTCAGAAAAATGACTTCTTGAATGACCATGTTATGAAGTGGGGTTGCTTTAGTTGGTCAGGTCAAGGCTCAACAGTAGCAATAAAATTGATCTGAATGTACTGAATGATGAGGTTATCCCATCATTTTGTTTTACTTCTCTGATGGAATGGATATAAAACATGGGCTCAAAAAGTGAAAGAGAGGTTCAGGGCAATACAGAGTCCCAACTTGTGTGCTTAAGTCGAAGGCAACTGGACTTCAATTTTGAAGATGTTTCAGCTAAAATGTCTTCAAAAAAGAAAACAAAAAAAAAAAAAAGCCTGTATAATGCTATTGCAACATTCCAAAAAAATCTGATATAATAATGATTGGCTTTGTGGTTTTCAACGAACTAACACAACATCAGCAGCTAAGCACTTAATCAAAAAATGAGCAATATAAACAACAGCAGCTTATGGCCATATCTAGTGCACTTTTACAGTAGCCCCATTATAGGCCATTTAGTCAAGAACATATGGGCTATTTTAGATGTACCTTAAGTGAGTTTGTGGTAAGTATCCACATAATTATCTACATTAGAGAAGGACACTTATTTCACTAATTATTTTATGAATTATCTGCTCAGTAGGTTTAACCCAACATTGCCAAACGTTGTCTATTGTGGGTTTGAATTTATGTTTTTTTAATTTTCATTATCATCTGGTTTCCTCATTTTGACATTGCCTATGATGTCCTGTTTGCTGATCACCTGAAACATCTGCCTATTTGGATTTGTCTGCCTATGTTTATCTAAATAATCTTTTTTATTGCATATGCATCCTGCTCCAGGCCTTCGGTGACATAGCAAAAGTAATATAAATCACCTAAGAGTGATCAGAACTAAGGTAATTAACTGATTATAAGGGTTTTTGGAAACTGTAGCTCGAGTGAGCCAAGTTTGAGATCTGTAAGGGAGCTTAGGAAATATATTAGCAATATAGCAATATCTTTGGCATACTGCATTCACACTTTGCGTCTTTTTACAGAAATTTATTAGATTGAATTTGCTATCAAACAATATTGTGGCAGATTAGGGGTAATTCACACTAACCTAATCTGATAACCTTGTCATGATCTGTCAGTTTGCTGATTCTCCTCCTTCCCAGAGCATGAGACAGTGTGTTTCCTCTGCCCATAGGTCTCCAATAGTGCTTATTGTCATTCCCATTTTTGACCACTAAGCACAATAATATCTGTTCAATAATAATTTTATGGAGTTTAGTAGGGATGTGAATACAATGTGAGGAATGACAAATTCCTAGAAATGTAACTTCCAGAAAACATTCTGCTAGTCTTAAAAAGTCAACTGGGATGGTAAGGTCCAGATTAATATGCTTACCAATTAGCAAAATCTGTAGTTAGTGTAATTTTAGCTATTATCAAATTATCTAAAATGTTTTCTTGTTATGAGAAAACAGTCATATTAACCAACGGTGGATCTTACAACTGCAACAAAACAAAAACGTTTAAATTTCATATAGATTTAATACCACAGTGCAGAATTCTTGAATTTTATCAGTCAGGGGTTGTTGGTAAGTTTTTTGTCACAGAAGCAAAATCAAAGACAAAGAAAGATTTTGTTTATTGAAGGAAAATCAAATAACTGTTTTATAATAATGTGCCAAGATATTTTTATGGCAACAGCTAATGCAGAGAGTTTTATAATTGTTATGTGGAAAGGTCTCCAGTGAGGAAGAATGGGATGAACAAAAACACATGATGTTAAAGCAGAATAATCAACATCAGAGTGGTAGCTGCTTTTGTGTCTGGCTACATCGCACTACCCTGCTGCTGAATGTTTTCCAGTAACAGCATGCCCATTGTGTTTGACTACTTGTTTACTCCTGTGTTTTTAATTTTATATATACTCACTTTCACTAGCGGGTATATTCCTGCAGACATTCATTCATTATGTGTACTATGTATCCTATTAGGCTTGCAGGAAAAACTGGAAGCAAAGCCAACTGACTTTGGTCGAGAGGCTGGGTACACCAGGAACAAGTCGATGGTCTACTGCGGGCCAACACAAATGACCACACTCGCATTCACATCTATGGGAAATTTACAGTAGCCACTTGACCTAATATGTATATCTTTGGAATATAGGAGGAAACCGGAGTACATGGACAAAACTCAAGCAAGTGCAGGGGGAGCATGCAACTCCACACAGAAACACCTGAGCCAAGGACTCGAACTCAAGACGTTTTTTACTTTCTCATAAAACCAAATTCTTATTAACTTGTACATTCCAATTGGTGTGAAAATTTGTGAATTTTAAAATAAGGGTGGCGACTTAGCAGTCTTAGTTCTTGCAACATCTTCATTCCTTTAAAATCCATCCAACTAAATGAGGCACATCACTGTAAACTCTCTAAAGAACAGAAGAGTAATTTTGCAGTGCTGTTAATGCGCATCAGAAGTAAAGTTACTTCTGCTTCCAAATTGATTTGTATTTCATTTGTGCAGAACTAATGGAAAAATGCACCCAAACAAAACTATTGACTACAGTGGTTTGGTCTCCCCAATTTGACTAATCAAATATCAAATACTTGTGTGTACGGGTCTAATTGGTGAACTGAGCTCATAAGAATAGCAATCAATCAGGGCTTAGTACTCTAATGGAAATGCTGAGTTTGACAAAAACAACAACAACAACAGTAATAATAATAACAATAATAATAATAATAATAATAATAATAAACATAATAATAATAATAACAATCATAATAATAATTGCACAGTTTTAAAAACATCCATGTCCACCTCACAGCAAGAAAGTCCTGTGTACGAGTTCCAGGCTCCAGCGTTTCTGGTGGTGTTTTCATGTTCTCCCTGTGCTTGCGTGGCTTTCCTCTGGGTACTACAGTTTCCTCCCACAGTCCAAAGACATGCACAGTAGGATTATGGACGTGTGTGTGTGTGTGTGTGTGTGTGTGTGTGTGTGTGTGTGTGTGTATGTGTGTGTTGGCCCTGCGATGGTCTGGGTGTGCCACGCCTTCGCCTACTGTCAGCTGAAAATAGTGAATTTCAAAAACAGTAAAAAGTATGCATTCAGTCAAGGTAGTTATTAACTGTTCTTTTATTTATTTATTTATTTTTTGTTTGTTTGACTGTATTACAGATAATCAGAACATTCCTTTTAACATCATTTTGATGTCAAGATGACCTCAAAAATTGTTTGTTTACATACTTACATACATCTTTTCCAGATAGCCATGAAGAATGCCTTTGTCTAAAAACAATGTATTGAAAAAATAATTCCCATAGTGACAGTACAATCATCATTTAAATAAATTCATTCAAAGAGCTATTACATGCTACATATTGACTACAAATGTGTTAATACAAGTTTACTACTATATTATACTACACTGCATCTATATCAGCCCATTCTGTAGATTGTAGTTGTGTTCATGTGGTTTTCTACAAACAAGTTGGTTTTCAGCTACTTGAGTAATAGCTCCCCCTTGTGAGTGAGTGTATATTAAATGCAAATTAAAGCCACTTTTGTGCACTAGCAACATGTTACTCTGTCAAGAGAGATATGCATAAAATTAGTTGCAGTAGGTTTCATTCGGCAATTCGGATTTTGTGTTATACAGAATGAAATGATGCTCAGTGGCAGGTTAAATTATGATGATGAAAGACACTTTATGAGGAAAGACACTTAAAGACCCCATCTGAAGTGAATAATCAATAATCAAGAGCAGTTCTAGTTCAGAGACCCCTGCTGATTAGATTTTGTGTGTGTGTGTGTGTGTGTGTGTGTGTGTGTGTGTGTGTGTGTGTGTGTGTGAGTGAGTGAGTGTCCACAGTGTAGCAAACATTTATTATTATTGTTATATTATTAATCCAGCAATTATTATTGAGTAGCAAGACATTCTGGAGACATTCCTTAAACTATAATGTATCTGTCACCAAAACTGTTTAGTGCCTTGCAAAAGTATTCATCCTCCTTGAATTTTTTTACATTTTGTCATGTAACAACCACAAATGTACATGTATTTTATTGAGGTTTTATGTGATGGACCAACAAAAGTGGTGCGTAATTGTGAAATGGAAGGAAAATTATATATGATTTTCAAATAAAAATCTGAAAAGTGTAGGATGCATTTTTACTCAGCTCCTTTACTCTGGTAACCCTAAATAAAATCCAGTTTGCCAATTTGCAAATTCAATTGCCTTCAGAATTTACCTAATAAGTAAATAATAGTCTCCCTGTGTTTAATCTAATCTCAGTATAAATACAGCTGTTCTGTGAAAGCCTCAAAGGTTTGTTAGAGAACATTAGTTGAACAAATTGCATGATGAAGCCCAGGAAACACACAAGACAGGTCAGGGATAAAGTTTTGGAGAGGTTTAAAACAGGGCTATTTTAGCATCATGCTGAGGGGATGGTTTTCATTGATGGGAAGATGGAGCCATATACCGGGCAATCTTGGAAGAAAACCTGTTAGACGCTGCAAAAGACTTGACACTGGGGCGGAGGTTCACCTTCCAGCAGGACAACGACCCTAAACATACAGTCACAGCTACAATAGAACTGTTTAGACCAAAGTATATTTGTGTGTTAGCCCAGTCAAAGTCTGGACCTAATTCCAATTGAGAATCTGTGGCAAGACTTGAAAATTGCTGTTCACAGATGCTCACCATTCAATCTGACTGAGCTTGGTCTGTTTTGCAAAAAAGAATGGGCAAAATTTTCAGTCTCCAGATGTGCAAAGCTGGTAAAGACATACCCTAAAAGACTTGCAGTTCTAATTGCAGTGACTGGGCTGAATACAAATGCACACCACACCACAGATTTTTCTTTGTAAAACATTTTGAAAACCATGTATCATTTTCCTTCCAATTACACACCACTTTGTGGTCTATCTCATAAAATCCCAATAAAATACAAATGTTTGTGGTTGTAATGTGACAAAATGTGAAAAAGTTCAAGGGGTATGAATACTGTGTGTGTGTGTGTGTGTGTGTATATATATATATATATATATATAATTTGAAAAGGAGTCCATAAACTTTCAAGCACCACTGTATCCACCTGTCTTACCTCCTCATCTATACACTGTGTTTTAAAATTCTGCTGAATCTCTACTCCAACTTACATCCAGTGGAAACTGCTGATTTTTAAAAAAACATTTGAACAAGAAAATATTTCACCTTCTTTAATACAGTGCCTACAGATGATAGACGTGGGTGATATATTTGCACAAAACTCAATGGAAGAAATTTTTTAAATGATTTATTTAACCAAAATATAAACAAATGTAATGTTCTTTTGTGGAAAAAGTTGAGTATACCCTTGTGAGAAGCTAGTATTGCCCACTTTATCAAAAATAAATTCCATACAATATGCTTACTTTTTCCACTTGATTGCACCTGCATTGCATTTTGAGGATGTATATCCGATATTTGTTGTCCTCACTATTTCTAAATTGGATTCATTAATATGGCACTGAGTGCTGCTGGAGTAAGAAAAGAAGCAGTTTTGTTTTTAGGTGGTGTCCTATTTTTACTTATGTTTGACATTTCTGGACATGTTTTCCTCCTGTTAAAAGCCATTGTAACTGTGCTAGCAATGTCTTTATGTGACATCAGAGGGGCAGATAACCGCTAACTTCTTATTTTAATAACAGAAATACAGTGCCAACCAACAAATGGCTAAACACATTAAAATATTGCAGGATAAGTATATGGTATGGTGGATGTTTATTTAAACTCTCGGTAGCTATATGTTATGACTGTACTGTAACTTGCTTGTTAAAAGTTAGAAATATTTGCACCTAAAATTTAATGATTTCACTATTTGAGACTTAGTTGTAGTTGCTTGCTTCCTATCCACTGTCCAGCCCACTATCCAAACTCTGTTCCAAGAATAGATAAGTATTTTGTCTTTTTTCTCAGTATATTGTTGGGTGTATTTTTATAGCTCACCCACACATACTGTAACTATTCCTTTTTCACTCGTAAGTACAATAATATGCTTGGAGACAGTAATGGTTTTCCCGCAAAGAACATACTGACAGATATAGAAACCAGTGATTTGTTGTGATATAGTGTGAGATTTAGAGATTCAGTGCATATATTTAAACAGAAAGAAGTTAAATAATACCCAGTCTTACAAAATAAAAATAATTAAACATTTCGATGAAACATTTGCCATAAGCAAGATAACTGTAATAGAATGTATTACAACGATATTGATACAAATTCTATCCAAGGAAAACAAGTAAAGCTGCATGTGTGAGCTGTATAGCACTTCATAGAGCTCAAGGCAAAATTATAATAAGACATGACTATTAAATAAATTCACAGTTTTCCTTAAAACTACTCAAGGTGATGGGTTCAGCATTTCCATTTGTGCATTTGTTTTCACTTCTTCCTGATACCTTCTCTGTTATTTAAAATTTCTTTATAATCTACAAGTAATTAGATAATGACATTCAAGTAAAAAGAATAAAACAAAAATAGTCTGTATGTTTTGTTGCTTTTTTAATTGGAATAATTTGGAGAGGAAAATGAATTCTTTGTATCTTCAACCATTATAATCCATAATTGGCATTTTCCCCTCTGCAATATTTCTGTGCAAAATTATTTGCATAATATTAATTAGCAAAGCATTCTGTCATAAACGGTGAGCTCAAGTGAACATCTGTGCTCTTTTTATTTGAAAAGTACAGTAATTGCCTGGGGGTCAATTCCATGTCTATGACTATAGAGACGGCCAGACTTTCAGTGACTGTTTGCTTTCAGACTCATTTTACCTTAATTAACCTGCAAATATATTAGGCACAATTGCACAGGGTTAAAATCATTTAGGTCCACAGAAGCCTAACAAAGTATTTTTAGGCTTTATTTTATGACAGCAAAATGTAGTTTGTCGTGTTAGCAAAAAAAATAAATAAATAAAAATAAAAATTCCAGCTTTAACTTAAACTATAAGTTATAAGCACTGCTACTGGAAACACTTTCCACAAATGTTAACTAAAGTTTTCTCAAGAAAATTGAACTCAAGAAACAGTGGCTTAGTTTGTAGCACTGCCTCGTATCGAAAAAGTTCTGGATTCGAATCTCGGTCAAGGGGCTTTCTGTGTTCTGTTCCCCCATTGCTTGCATGGGTTCCTCTTTGTATTCCAGTTTTCTACCACAAAGTCCAAATACATGCACATTATGTTAAAAAGGAATGTATATCTGTGTCAGCCCTGCTAGCAACCTGTTCAGGGTGTACCCCATCTCTAACCAGAGGACAGCTGGGATTGGCTCCAGCATCTCCTACAGCCCTGAAGGATACACAGTATGGATAATGGATGAATGCGTTGGATTTTTGACATACCAGTCCCAGTTTCAGATGTTACTATATAGAAATGATAGTAATCCTGAGAACTGAATCATAGGCAGCACTACTGTCAGAACATTTCAAGCAAATAAAGCAAATAAGAGAAACAATGTGTTCGATTTCAGTGACTCAGTGGATAAAACCTAATTTATTTACTATTTTTAAAAGTTAGGCCAGAAATTTAACTGGAAAACTGGAACATGAGAGACATCAGAAACAGCAGTTCACCTGAAACTTTGAAAAAATATTCATTCATTTATTTATTTTCTGAATTGCTTAGTCCCAATTAGGGTCACAGGGAGAGCACAGCCTGGACAGCTCATCAGGCCATTGCAGGGCAGAAACACGCTGATGGCCTACTCTTTATGAATGCCAGCAATGGTTCTTTTGCATGCCTCTCACCTGACAAAATATTATCATATGTATATCCTAGAATTATAGACTACATAGTAAAGGTAAAACAACAGCTTGACATTAATAATATTTTCCATTACTACATTTGAATAGAACCAGTGGAACATATAGTTTATAAAGCAAATAAAACATGGACATATAACCAGAGTTTTAAGAGATTTTTAATAAATACTGTACATGGTTTCACAGTATTCCAAAATGTAAAAAAAAAAATTAAAAAAAAGGATTTAATAAATATTTTATAAGGCAATGCCTAAGGGTTTGTGCAAGATTCCTGTCAAAACTTGTGAGATGCTGAAAGGTTTATTGCTTAGTATGAATCTACCATCACCATGTGAAAGTCTTATAGCTGTAATTATTTAAGCTTCATCTTGGTAGTTATTATTTTGTCTTCACTAACATTCATAATGCAACGAGAAATTTTCAATAAAGTACTCACCCATCATCTTCCCTGTCAGGGAGATAAGTTATGGTGATGAATGATAAAAAGCTAATTTATTAATAGTTTAAGACACAAATTACAACCAACCAGGCTTGCCATAATAATACATTTGGCAGACCTCCTTATCCAGAGGACGACTTACATTTTTCTTGTTTGTATTTTTTAACTAAGCAGCTGAGGGTTAAGGGCTTTGCTCAAGGACATAGGCAGCTTGTAAATTCTACAATTTGGTCTCACAACCTTAATTGGAGAGGATCTTTTTTCTCCTCCTGAACTAAACCCCAGTACATCAGATGCTGTCACCTTGAGCTATCCGAGTACAGCTACCTGGCTTTTAAACAGAAACTAGGGAAATGCATAATTCCAGCTGGTCATTCTCCCTCATAAGAGAAAGAAAAAAAATGCTTTAAAAAATTACCCTCATTCCCCAACCATTCTTATGTAGAAATTTCTTCTTAAATATCACTTACGCACTTTTCACAAAGATTCTGGCATTCACCAATGTTTTCTTATCTGGGATTTGTTCTTAGGTATAAACAGAATTTACGAACACAAAAGAGCATCCTACACACATATAGTGGCTTGCAAAAGTATTCATACCCCTTGAAATTTTTCCATATTTTTTCACGTTACAACCACAAGCGTAACTGTATTTTATCGGATTTTATGTGATAGACCAACACAAAGTGGCACATAATAATGAAGTGGAAGGAAAATGAAACATGATTTTCAATATCTTTTTGTTTTTTTACAAATAAAATCTGAAAAGTGTGGCGTGTATTTGCTTTTACCCCGTTTACTTGAAAACCCTTAAATAAAATCCCATTTATTACAACCAATTGCCTTCAGAAGTCACCTAATTAGTAAATACAGTCCACATGTGTAATAAAATCTCAGTATAAATACAGTATATCTGTTCTGTGAAGGCCTCAGAGGTTTGTTAGAGAATACTGGTAAACAAACTGCATCATAAAACCCATGGAAGACACCAGACAGGTCAGGGATAAAGTTATGGAGAAATTAAAGCACTGTATAAAACATAGGTTAAAAAAAGTATGTATCTGTCCACAGGAAAACCATTAGTCGTGAACTCCACAAATCTGGCCTTTATGGAAGAGTGGTAAGGAGGAAAGGTGCTCTGGTCAGATGGGACTAAAACTGAACCTTTTGGCTTAACTGCAAAATGCTATATACAGTGGTGTAAAAAAGTGTTTGCCCCCTTCCTGATTTCTTTTTTTTTTCATGTGTGTCACACTTAAATGTTTCAGATAATCAAACAAATTGAAATATTAGTCAAAGACAACACAAGCAAACACAAAATGCAATTTCTAAATTAAGGTTTTTAAACCTTAACATAAAAATAAAACATAAACATGACTTAACTGTGGTTTATCACACCTGAGTTCAATTTCTCTAGCCACCCCCAGGCCTGATTAATGCCACACCTGTTCTCAATCAAGAAATCACTTAAATAGGACCTGCCTGACAAAGTGAAATAGAACAAAAGATCCTCAAAAGCTAGACATCATGCCGAGATCCAAAGAAATTTAGGAACAAATGAGAAAGAAAGTAATTGAGATCTATCAGTCTGGAAAAGGTTATAAAGCCATTTCTGGACTTTGGGACTCCAGCGAACCACAGTGAGAGCCATTATCCACAAATGGCGAAAACATGGAACAGGGTTGAACCTTCCCAGGAGAGGCCAGCTGACCAAAATTACCCCAAGAGCGCAGCAACGATTCATCCAAGAGGTCACAAAAGACCCCACAACAACATCCAAAGAACTGCAGGCTTCACGTGCCTCAGTTAAGGTCAGTGTTCATGACTCCACCATAAGAAAGAGACTGGGCAAAAATGGCCTGCATGGCAGAGTTCCAAGATGAAAAACACTGCTGAGCAAAAAGAACATTAAGGCTTGTCTCAATTTTGCCAGAAAACATCTTGATGATCTCCAAGACTTGAGGAAAAATACTCTGTGGACTGACAAGACAAAAGTTTTTGGAAGGTGTGTGTGTCCCATTGCATCTGGTGTAAAAGTAACACATCATACCAACAGTAAAATATGGTGGTGGTATTGTGATGATCTGGGGCTGTTTTGCTGCTTTGGGACCTGGAAGACGTGCTGTGATAAATGGAACCATGAATTCTGCTGTCTGCCAAAAAATCCCGAAGGAGAATGTCTGGCCATCTGTTCGTGACCTCAAGCTGAAATGAACTTGGGTTCTGTAGCAGGACAGTGATCCAAAACACACCAGCAAGTCCACTTCTGAATGGCTGAAGAAAAACAAAATGAAGACTTTGGAGTGGCCTAGTCAATGTCCTGACCTGAATCCTACTGAGATGCTGTGGCATGACCTTTAAAAGGCGGTTCATGCTCGAAAGCCCTCCAATGTGGCTGAATTACAACAATTCTGCAAAGGGCCAAAATACCTCCACAGCGCTGTAAAAGACTCATTTCAATTTATTGCAAACGCCTGATTGCAGTTGTTGCTGCTAAGGGTGGCCCAACCAGTTATTAGGTTTAGGGGGCAATCACTTTTTCACACAGGGCC
>JBCNYH010000013.1:20537537-20550645 GCA_039654325.1 Tandanus tandanus
CAGTGTGTTTGGTTATTAGCCATATTTTTACCTCAATATACTTGTCAGAATGATTTTTATTTTTTTTTTTTTTTTTTTTTTTTTTTTGGTTCTCATTGCCTACAATAGCATTGTTCAATACATTTTCACCAAAAAATTGTGGACAAGTAATTTTTTACTTCTTTTTATTAGGAGCCCTTTTAGACAACAGCATTTGTTGGGTGCTGAATTTCCTCTGTGCAAGTGGATTTCATTCAAAGGGATCTGCATCCTACAACTGTGTCAAAACATCTCCAAAAGAGCAGGTCTTAGTGTGTGTTCCCAGTATGCAGTTGCTAGTACTTACCAAAAGTTGTCCAAAGAAGGACAACCGGTAAACCAATGACAGGGTCTTGGGTGTTGAAGGCTCACTAATGCACAGGGTTAACAAAGGCTAGCCCATCTGTGCTGAATGTTGCCAAATCTGAAATGAGGCCAGAATCTAATCTGATGATGGACATCTTCTTTTACATCATGTGGAAAGCGGTGTGTGCACATTACCTAATTAGGGAAGAGATAGCACCAGGATGCACCATGGTAAGAAGGCAAAACTGAGGGGGAAATATGATGCCCTGGTGTATGTTCTGGGAATCCTTGGATCCTGGAGTTCATGTGGATGTTACTTGGACATTTACCACCTGCTTACATTGCAACCAGCTAAGTACACTAGAGAAAGTTTGTGGCTTGGAAACAAATTGCACACACACAGTGACTTGAGACTCGACCTCAAATGGCATCCTCAGAAAACTCTTCTTTAATCATTACACTGTTATGAGCATACCTAATGTAGAAGGAAGGTCTATAGAATGTTAACCATGTTAGCTTACAAGGTGATTATGATTGTTAAACTTGTAGTTGAACTTGGTAAATGATTAAATGATGATTACACTGACTGAATAAAATTGTTCCTGATTTTGGACCTACATCTTTTGGTAAATTGAACTGTGTCTGTCACGAGATTTTTTTGGTGACCCCGACGTGATCAGGCAGGGGCCTTCTCGTCCACCTGGGGACCCCAGAGCGGAGAAACTACTGTGTTTACTTCCCTGTGTCTTGGGTGTCTGGGAGGTGAGGTAAGGTTTATTTTTCCCTTGCATGCAACTCTGAAAGCCTCCCAGGTGTGTTGTGTCTCAGCAGTATCCGTATAAAGTTTATTTGCCCTTGGAGGAAGGGGGGCTAGGCAGAAAGCAAGCATTTAGAAAAAGTGCACTTATGGGAAAAAAAATTAAGGCCCATATGAGATTCTACTCTATAGGCTGGTTCAGTTCAAAGGCTTCTGGGACCACAGTAACTTAACCCTTAAATAGGGCTGAGGCCACCAGTAGGTTTATTCTGACCATGCCATTTGAGAGGATGACCATAAGTCTGCTTACAACGTGTAGATTCAGAGATGGTGAGTCAAGAAAAAGCGAAGTTTAAGGTTATTGCATTCAATTGTTAATAGAGGGAGAAAAGAAAAATGTTTCAATTTAACTGTGGCCAGAAAAGAGATAAAGAGATTAAAGAGGAATAAAAGAAAAACAGAGAAGTTAAAGATATAAGTGAAGTTAAATTAAAATTGTAACTTGCAAGTGTATCATAGTGTAAATAAATAAATAAGTACATATGTACTTTTAAACAGATGGATCTTGCGGAAGTCATAAACTATAGCCTGAATTCGGATCAGTGTAGGAGAGATAGGTTGCAGCAGTTCACAGGGTTTGGTGTTGATGTAAATTGTGAGAGGCCTGCTAGAAACAGCTGCTATTGTGAATCATTTCAGGCTGGAGAGGTGTTACAGAATGCTGGATAAAACAGGACATGTGCGGACTGCTGATGTTAGAGGGATTTTTTAAAGGAAATTAAGGGGTTTAACGTTGTGGGGAGTTTTGGAAATTATATGAATGTCACGTATTTCATTTAACCTAGTTCTGGCCCAGGGTATTGAAAAATGTTGAAGAATTGCTCCAACAAAATAACCCTGAGGGATGGCAGTATGTGGACCTAGATATGCCCGGGACAATCTGGTCAGAGGAAGGGGGAGTTGACAACGCGGCAGTTATCTTGTTCGACCCCTGGCCAGGAAGAAAAGTGTGGGTAAAAGTGATTCCAAGGATGGTAGACAGAATTAGGAGGGGGCAAAATGGGAGGTACTTCAGCAAGAAAAAGACCCAGTGATTCAGAGAGCACCCTATAGCTTTAGATTAGTGAATGGTAGAGACTATAATAGCTGGAATTGAGGCTGGATTGGTAAAGAGATGTTGATGTGATAAGTGCACATGTGGGTGTTTTGTATGTTGGAACCAGGCCAATAATGGGAAGTGGAGTGATAGGGAAGAGAATTGGAGTACTGGGTGACCTCTGAACCTATAAATGAGTGGGACTGGACAACAATGTAAAGTGAATGCAGAACATGAAATGTAAATAAGGAATAAAATGTTGTAAATTGTTATAAATGGTAAATTGCAAATGTGTACAGAAGTTAGAAAAAAAGGACAATACAAAGTAGGCAGAGACTGAGAGTGGGGTGAGAGACAGAGTGGAGTGAGATATGAGGAAGAATGTAAACATAAGCTATGAGTCTAAACTGTTTAAATTACAGAGAAATTCAACAGAGAAGTCCAACATGCAGAAAAGCGGAATAACCCAAGAGGAGGGGCCTGAGATGAAACATGCTGGTGAGGAAAACATTTTTGAAGGAAACAGAGGTGGGTGGAAGTACATTCTGAAAAACATGTCTGGAAAAACACCAGCAGAAATATTACAAGCCCAAGAGCCGCACT
Organism: Tandanus tandanus; assembly: GCA_039654325.1. NCBI lineage: Eukaryota > Metazoa > Chordata > Actinopteri > Siluriformes > Plotosidae > Tandanus > Tandanus tandanus. Next base: position 20,540,318 of record JBCNYH010000013.1, read on the forward strand.
TGAGGAAGAAAAAGATAATCAGTTTTAGGAGTAAGTAATTAATAAACAGCTTTAGAGTTCTGTTGGTAAGTTGAGCAGGATGTAAGTGGAGAGCGAGAGCAAACCTGGCAAGGCACTAGGTATGAGAGAAGAGATGAGAATGGAAGGTCAGTGTTAGATGCCTATGCTTGTAGGCTGCTGTTTTCAGAACAAAGAGAGGAGAGGGAGCCACAGGCGTGTACACCGGAGTGGGCTCAGCAGGGCGAGCGCAGACAGGAAGGATGGTGATCAGTAAGACTGACACAGAAATTAGATGATATAGAGCCAAAAGAGAGACAGAATTTAAGGAAGGAACAGCAAAAGAGGGAAATGACGCCATCCCCAGAGACAGCAGCTTTACAAGAAAGGTTAGCTGTGTATGGGATCTCAAAAATTCCTCAGGAAAAGGAACAGAGAAGGCAAGACAAGAAGGAAGACAGTGAATGGGCAGAGGTAGCAGCTATAAGGAAGAAGTTAGTGCAAACAACTCGAAAAGCAGAATGATAGCGAAGATAAAAATTCACCATTAATAAGGATCTCAGGGGATCAATATGCAGCAGGTGAGTGGACAACAGGAGCAGGCCAGGAGTGTGAGAAAGAGTTAAGTTATAAGGAGGGCACAGAGGAATTAGAAGGTAATGACAATGATCTAGACAAAAACCTAGAAACATTTGTCACCAGGTCAGGTCATACATTTCAAGTACATGAAAAATCGAATCATCAAATGCCGCTACTGGTAAAAGGGCGGAATGCACAATACATATCCTGGCAGACCCAGGACCTGGAGGCCAAATTTACATGAGGGGGCATCCAAGTGGATATGTGATTTTGAGGAAAAAACACAGGGGAAGCTTTTAGCTTTGGGAGACATAAATGCGGTGTAGGCAAGAGCAATAGGCAAAACTGACACATGCAAAATAATGTTGAGTGCGGACCCGACTGACCTAAGAGACATTGTGACCGCTGTGTTAGAAGTGACAATATTTGACCCTTATAGAAATACAGCGTGGAGACAGCTAAGAGAGGAGTTTCTTCCTCGAGCTGATCTGAATAATCTGCAGGGATAATCTCGGAAGTAGAGTACCCTATGACTTATTACCAGAAACTAAAAAGAAAGTGGACTCCAAACAGCAATGTTCAGAAAAGTAGTGATAGAGGGACTTCCAGAGGCTGTATGAAGCAACCTGGAAGATGTAGGGGGGGTTAAATTATAAGGCGGAGTCAGAATTCTGTGAGCAACTGACCAATGCTCTTAATAAATATAGAATAGCAGAGAAAAAAATCTAAGAGAACAAGAAAAAAACATTTTCAGGAAGGTGGCACACCTTCATTTAGGAGAGCTTACAGCAATGTCAAAAAATAAATAAATAAATAAAACCAACAGAATCAGGAGGTAACCCAAAAACGCAATTCCCAGTGACCAGCACAGCACAGGGGAGAACTCAATCAAGCACACCAGTAATATACCAAGCACCATCTCCAACACAAATGGCACCATCTACTGTCCCAACAGCAGTAGTACACCCTCAGCCACAACCTCCACCAACAGTCATCTATGTCCAACAGCCATATTGGCCAGGTCCTATGAGATCTCAGGGGAGAGGACAATATAATCCAAGGGGAAGGGGACAGCCAAGTATAAGGGGAAGACAGAATCAGGGAATGATGGGAAGACCCCAATTGAGGGAAGGGAATTGGTGCTGCGATCAGGAAGGACACATAATAAGAGATTACCCTATGAGACAATTGCCAACAATGGCCAAAACACTGGTCCAGCGGTCTGGTCCACTGAATCATTGGCCCAGCCCAAATGGAAATTTCTGACAAAGCCCAGAGAATCCTATAGTGAGAGCCAGCTCCTAATGGTAACTTCGGGACGAACCAATGTGCAGGTTCAATGAAATGAAAACCAACCCCAGTGATACTAGATACCAGTGCAACTTACATATGTGTAAATCCAAAGTACATCACACATCTCCCTAAGCCAGGCAAGTTTGCTAAGACAATAGGATTCTCGGGTCAAGTACCGCTAATTCCAATGACAACACTGGTATGTCTTACCACTAAAGAACAGATTACATTTCATTACAATTACATATTTTGATTTCAGAAAATAGCCTGGTATATTTATTGGGATATGATGCCTTGTGTAAATTAAATCTCCAAATACTCTCTTCACCTGATGGGCTGTTTTTGGATGAACAAGGGGTAGCAACTCAAATGGCCACACTACAACCAACAGTAAGCAACAGAACTGCCGGTTCGGCCGTGCATACACTAGGAAATAGACAAATAGACTCATTACCCAACACCTTAATGGGAAAATAAGAAAAATTTATTTATGCAAACGCCCCAATGGCACGTCCCCCTCGCCCTCCCTATCATTGTACAATAAGGTAGCAACCTGGCATTTGGATGGAAAACCTGTGGAAACAGGAAACTGAAAGGTTGTAAGTTCAGTTGGTAACAGAGTATGCCTTAATAGGAACAGAGAGGTGGCTCAGGCAATAAGGGACAAATAGTTCATAAGAAAATGGTATGGTGTGGGTCAGGTGTCCCCACACATCACAGAACCCCAATTTACGGAGAGATGAGGAAAACAAATGGATGCCAAGTAATAATGCATTGATATTCTATTTCCAGGATGCAACCATGATTAAAATTGCCTATGGCAATTCAGCCATAGGCAGCCCACAACATGTGGAAATAGATACACAGGGAATGCAGATGAGTCAAACAGCAAGGAGGGAGGAAGTGCTGAGAAAGGAGATGATTAAACAGTTACCCAGTGAATTATGGTCTCAACACGACAATGACGTGGGACTAGTAAAATCAGCCACACCTGAACAGGTTAAGACTAATGTTTGTCTTCCTAGGAAGGCACAATGCCCCCTAACACCAGAAGCAACACAAGGGATAGTGGACACAATTCAGGGACTGGTGAAAGCAGGAGTGCTTATTTGTATGAATAGTCCATGTAACACAGATTTTCCCTGTTCAGAAAGCGGATAAAAGAAGATGGAGGTTGGCATATGACTTTAGGGCAGTCAATGAGGTAGTTGACCTCAATGACCTAATCCACACACGTTACTATTAAATATAACACCAGAAGCACGATATTTTACAGTGATTGACGTGTGTTTGGCTTTCTTTAGTGTTACCCTGGCAGAAGAATCACGATATCTCTTTGCTTTTACATTTCAGGACCGATAATACACATACAATCGGATGCCACAAGGCTTCAACCAGTGTTAACTACTGCCTGCACTGACAAAATTGTAGTCTGCTTACCTACCTTGACATCACAATAACAAGATGCACAACAGTTAACCCGGCAGAAAGCATACCATTTCAGTTCGAAGGCAAACCACATGAGTGTGTGGCTGAAGCAGTGTTGTGAATGAAAAAACACTATGGGAATAGAGAGGGACCATGACAGACACATGATTTATGGCACACACCCGTGGGACTTTTAGCGGTACCCTCCACTCTCCTCCCCACATTAATCACCGATGCACATGGCTTAGACCACTGTGCACGGGGAGAAGTTTTAAGGAAAATCAAAAGACAGGGATACTGTCAGAGGGCCATAGGAAAAATCCAGCACTGGAACAATTACAGGTAAGTAAAGACAGTAGGGGCATATGTGAAACAAATGACCCCAATACACCAAGCAATTTACTTACAGAAACAGCACAGACAATGGAGGTAACAAATTGAGGACGAGCCCACTGACAATCCCATACAGATTGGAGACAAGGTATACATACAGTGTCTTCAGATGAAGGTGGCACAAACCAAGAAGGACAGGTCCATTCGAGGTAACTGATGCTGTAACCACTGCAGTGAGGGTGAGAGGAAGCAACAATTTGTATCATCTTAATCACTGTACAAGAGTACCTGTTAGAGAACTTCCACAAGCAGAGTAGGTACAGGAAGATGACAATAGCATAGATGAGGATGACGAGCCCGGACCATCCGGAGGTCAACCTGAGCAAAGGCCGCCAACATCTGGTGCTCGAGAAGGGCCTGGAAGTCCTCAGGGAGATACAGGAGAGGGTGACAAAGGCAGCGGCCACGTGAAAGGATCAGAAGGGAGAGAACAGGACCCTACTGAAGAGTCCCAGCCAAGAAGGCCCGAAACAGGGGACCCCAACCAGGCCAATCAGGAATACAAATGCCAACATGTGGGGGGAAACACTCAAACCAACCAGAGGGTGGACTACTGAAAGCTTCCAATCCAAGGAACATGGAACAGTGACACCTGGATGGCTCACAGATATCCCTGGGATGCCTCACAGTGTGGATGGCGCTGGTGACCTTACTGGTTATTTTCAACAAAGCCCTGATTCCTCTCCTGATGATGATCACGCTCCCCGCTCAAGGAGAGAATAATACAGGGAACAACACAGAGATCTACAAACCATCAACCCTGACAAGTGGACTCGCTGACAAGTATGACATGTATTTCCATAAATGAACGTAAACCAGCCCCTCAGAGACGTAGGTCACTAACATCTGGCCTCTATAATAAGCTAATCACAAGGTGAGAAGTAGATAAATTTGATAGAAAAGTAAAGGCAACACCACACCTCTCTGAAAGGGGAGAGAAAAATGTTATGTCCAAAGTGTTGCGGAAAGTCAGGTAAAATGGCCAGGAATGACCAATTGGAGACACTGGATGTGAAGATCAGATGTGGCCAAGGAGAAAGTAGTCAGCACAAAAATGGACTGGTGAAAGATGAGGAGTGTGTGGAATGTGCATCAGGAAGGAAAAAAATTAGATGTAGTACCACTTCCCTATGACACTAAAACATGTATCCAGTTCAGACAAGGGATTGCAGAAATATATGGTACACAGATAATCCAGAACACTTCCTTTACTGTGTATGGAAACCATGCTGCGTTTAATGTCCAACTATAGCACCTTTAAATGATACAATATGCCTGTATTGGTGTATACTGTATGAAGGAGTTGAAAATGTGACACAAAATTTTATAAGGAGATGTGGGAATATTACTAGATGGCCCCAGACAACTCGACTGAGGACACCTAGTGACAGAGTGTCCTTTATATGAGCATGGAATCACACATTTGAGTGTTAAAGGAACAAGGAAACCAGAAATGTGGGTAACTTCACAGGTAATTGCAAAAGAATATGTACGGTGGCTGGGAAGTGCAACACAAAATTACAAAGTGTGAAACATTTTTACATTTTAAGAAAACATTTTTACATTTTAAGAAAACAAAATTACATTTTAAAAAAACAAAATTACATTTTAAGAAAACAAAATTACATTTTAAGAAAACAAAATTACATTTTAAGAAAACAAATATACAACATGCAAAACAATTTTACAAGTCCTGAAACAAATTTACAAACGACTGCATTCTAACGGAAAGGAAATGTACCAAATGCCGGAAGTGATTACATGAGGAGTCGCTCAGTTTGTTCTGGCTGGAAGACGAAGTTTAGGGAAAAGGAATTTTAAACAGATTTTGTCAATCAGTTGAAGGATGTTTTGTCTGTTTTGTGGAACTCGCGTAGGCCAAACGATTTTGCTCTTCGTGTGGACGGTCCCTCGAACTGTTAAATGACATGGCCGAGACGGAAGGACTATGTGCCCCGGGGACATCGAGCAGCCCGACAATTCTAAACTAAGTTACAGCGCTAGGTAAACTGTCACACATGCAGTGAATGAAAATTCATTCATTAACTTTGTTCATTCCAGATGAACAGCCATGCCCATCATATAAGCAGTACATGGAGTACAGACACTTAAAGTCCAATGAATGTCAGTCTTTTAATTATGGGCCAAAAGGAGGAAGATGTAAACAAACAAAGACATGCGTACAGGTAAGTTATCTTGGTCTCTTGGTCTCTTTTTATCTTGGATATAAAGAGCTGTCAAAGTTAACACGTTAATAACGTGTCTCTCGAACTGTTAAATGACATGGCCGAGATGGAAGGACCAGATATAATGGATGTTTACGTGGAATATTTCAACGAGTGCCATTTGTACAGTGTATCCGTGGACATGATGGCAAGTTTACACGGTGTAAACGTCAGCTTGTGGACTGTCAAAAGTAAGCTTAATAATGCCGGGTTGTACAGGAGAAAGTATTATTCTTCTGCAAATGCAGTAATTAATGCCATCAGATCGGAACTCCGTGGACCGGCACAAATGTTTGGCTACAGAACAATGTGGCAGGTGCTCAGACAAAAGCACAAACTTCAAGTGAAGAGAGATGATGTGTGTCTTCAAGTGAAGAGAGATTGCAGACCTCCGAGATGCTGGATTCTTCAACAGGAGTCATGAGCATCAATGCCTTCTGAGATTTTGCTTTGGTGATGTTGTTCAGAAGGATTTGGATGAGTGTGTGACACTCTGGAACTGTCACAGGATTCGCCCTTCCAGAACAGCATCATGTCCAGGAGGAGTTCCAAATGAACTGTACTACTTACCACACAGGTAATATCTTGGTGTTAGATTGAAACTTCATTGTTTTATTTTTAGCTTGAATGTACATGAATATTATGTCTGCTATTTAACATAGATTTGGCTCCAGAGACTGTGGATTTCAAAAAGAACAGACTGAGTTGGATGCCTTTCCTGAGTCAAGCCTGGCAGTACCTTCATGTGGGGACCCAAACATGCAGGAGTACTTGGACATGGCTATGAAGCACAATCAACTACAGAGGCCAGAGAACTGTTGGTCTGCATCACAGCTGTACTTGAAGCTTAAAGAAATAGCTCAGCTGTAAGTCAGTCAAAAGGGGAGTTTAACATGCTCACCGTAACCAAGTACTTCATCATTGGGGGCTTTGTTCTGTAATCTTGCCATTTTAAAAATGAAGTTAAGAGATGACCATGTCATAGTTTAATTTATGCAGCACTAAATTAAGTATTGCCATGACTGGATATGCACATTTCAAAATGACCTTTTTGTTGTTTAAAAATGGATTGGGAAAATCTCAGAGGTAATTAGATGAAAACAAACATCAGCAAATGTTTTTTTATTTTTCTTCAGATGAACAGGTACCAGGGTTTTTGGGAAACATCACAAAGTGCAGCTTGAAAACACAGTGATAAGTTTGGGAAATTGATTTGGGGACATGAAACACTTGACTGAGGGCACTTTCACATAAAATGCACCAATCTGGTTTCATTTTGGTCAAAATTTCAAAGTTAGAGCAGAAAGTTATATTTGGTAAAATTCTGTAATTTCACGACATACATAAAGACCTGTAGAAATATCAAAGTATAGTGATATTTACAAAATTAAATATTTTGGACCCAAACATGGCATGTCAGAATGTTTGTCTGGAGAGGACATTTTTTGGACAAACTTACTGAGAATATCATAATTATTTCTTGCTTTATTGTGGTCTATGATGTTATATATACCAGCAGATATATTTTTAACATTTGGAGGGAGACATATATGGATTTTTTGAAGAAAGGTCACAAAATAAGAGAAAATCAGTCAAACAAAGTTTTATTTAGGTTTTATTTTAGAACAAAAATGCAAATTTGCTCATATAAAGTTTGCCTCATGTATTCAAACATTATCTACAAGCAGCAGCATAAGCTATCTGGAAAAATGTGAAAAAATGTGTCCAAAAACAGTGCAAAGGTCATATTTTTAATTCAATCAGCATAAAAAAAATGTCTTCAAGCTTGAGATACATTCTAGCTGCAAATCATGAAATTTTATGTATTAATATTGATATTTTTTCTCCAAATTCTGTGAAAGAGTAAATTTTGGAATTTTTTTGAATTTCTGTTCAGTTTTAAGTTTAATGCCGTTTAATGTAAGTCTACATATTTTTTGAAAATGCTTAGTTAACGAAAGTGTTGTTTTTATTACATTTAACAATAGTTCATCTGATGAAAATGGACACTTCAGCAAATGTCACATTCCTGAACAGCTGGGAAAGAACACAAAACTCTGAAATAAATCAAAAAGTAAAGCCAAGTAATGAGTATTTATTACATTTTTGTAAGTACAGAAAACATTTATTTTGTCTAAAACAATGTTAACTGAGAGGAAAATGAAACATGGTCACATTTTTGTACAGTATAAACAAGCATTTAAAGGAGGAGACCTCACCTCAGCAAAGTACACTGCAGCAGAAAGTAGAATTCTTGAAGTGTTTAAAATGAATACTTTAATTTCGTAATAATCCAGTGCGACGCATTTTAAAACCAGGGAGTCTTAAAATTGGCATCAATATCACAGGGCAGACATTTTTACTTGGAATGTAATATTTAGTGACTGTACATTTCAATTTGGAAGGAATGAGTTTGACATCGTGAGCATTGCGGCAGTCTAGTGAACTGGCATTTGATTGGATAAAATTAGATTCCCCAAGTTAAAGTCTGCTCTGTGATACTGACACCAATTTGAAGACGTGCTGATTTTAAAATGCATCGCATTGAATTGTAACCAAATTACAATTTTTAAAGGTATGCGTTTTTGGAAGCTTTTCACTGAAATATACTTTGCCAAGATGATGTCTCTTTTAAAATCAACTGTACCTTTCAGGACAAAAAAATAGAATCCCCCAAGTCAGAACTCTAGCAGTCATCCAGTCCCATGGCTTAGAAACAGACAAATCCAAGAGAATTTTGCATTCCAAAGTCCATTTGAGACTTAAACACAGTGTATGATTCTAGCATTGGCAATTTCAGTATATTTGAACATGTATTTGCCATTGGGAATGTAGAGTCATCCAGGAACTCTATCCTTGGCAATGGTTCCAGTCCAGATGGGGGAAGTGAAGCCAGGCCTGTAGCAAACATCAAAACATCCTCCACTGACACAGCAGCCTGGCCTTCTGCAAAGAAGAAGTGTTCAGATACATCTAAGTAATGTGTTTTCTAGTTACAACTAATTATAAAAATGAGTTATTTACACACCTTCACAATCATAGTACAAGAGATAGTCTGCCCAGAAGCCTAAAGTTTGACTTCCTTGATGTTGTCTATTACTCGCTGAGCTCAGGTTTGAAGAGTCTCTCAAGAGCAGTGAGGGGCCTTTCAGAGTGGCACAGAACAGGCGCCATCTTTGAATCTAGAATGAAGACCAACATTTTCACTGCTGTGTAGTGCCAATCACATTTTAATTACCTTAAAAATATTCTTTGAGAATACTGTCCACCTAAACAAATAGCAATTCACAATTTGTTCAAATGTATAGGCCTAACATATATACATGCTTGCATTAACCAAAGAGGACCATAAGGCAACGGTTCCCAAATGGTGTGGTAAGGCAGTGTGTGCCTTGGCATTTAATGACCAAAATACATTATTACTAAAATATATAAGTATAAAAATATGAATGGTTTATGTACGGTATCAGAACTTTTTATGCATTAATTACCCAATACTGATGCAAATTATATACCCAAAATCATTTAAAAACCTTTCTTTTAAGTGTACCCCAGTTTTTGCCATTCATGTGCTGTGTTGAGAGACAAATGAATTCTTATTTTATTAAAAACCACATCACGACTCATAGTTGTTTCTCTAATGTAGCACCATAAATCAGCTTTTCTAGAGTGATAATGGTGTTCCTTGATATTTTTTTGGTTTGCCTTTTGATCCTCCTTGGGCACAAAAAAATTGAAAACTACAGCCATATGGCATCTCAAACTTAAAATTCCTACATATCTGTAAATACAAAACAAAATCCAAATACTACCAACCGATTTTACCTGTCAATAACAGATGACTTGTGGTCAACAAAATACCACTGGAGGTAGTTTGACACGATTTGTTTCTTCTCTTCAATAGTAGCCACATGTCTCAGACAACCTGCTGTCTGTAACATTGTGCAGCGTCTCATGGTGCATTCTCGTAGAGCATCCAGTGAAGCAACATTTTCAATCTGAAGACCAGAAGGGATGCGCTCAGTTAATAAGTGGATGTACTGCATCTCTTTGCCACGCAGGTGTACATATAAAACATGTACACACAGGAATCCTTATCAAATGTATATAGTGCTGTGAAGAAGTATTTGCCCCCTTCCTGATTTCTTTCTTTTTTTTTTTTTTGCATATTTGCCACACTTAAATGTTTCAGATCATCAAACAAATTTGAATATTAGACAAAAGTAACCCAATTAAATACAAAATTCAGTTTTTAAATGACAGGCCGTTGTTGCTACGGGCCATTCGGTCTCTGTATTGCCGGAGTCAGAGCTTGGTCCACATTGGTAACAACATCTCGAATTCGTTTCCAGTGGGGGTTGGACTCCGCCAAGGCTGCCCTTTGTCACCGGTTCTGTTCATAATTTTTATGGA
>JBCNYH010000013.1:20590320-20601038 GCA_039654325.1 Tandanus tandanus
CCGACAACATAGCTCCCAGGATCATTAGGACACGCAAACCCCTCCACCACGATAAGGTGGCGATTCGAGGAGGGGTAGATTAAATTCCTGCAGCTTATTAATATTGCTATAGGCTTCTTGCTAGCCTCTTGGACAGATTTTCATCTTGTCTTTTCAAGTTTTGGAGAGATGTCCAGTTCTTTGTATCATGCCATATCTTCTCCACTTCTTGATGGCTGTTTTCATTGTGTTCCTTGGTATATGTAATATCTTGGAATTTTTGTCCTACCCTTCTTGTGATTAAAACCTGTTAATAATGAGATCCCATTAATGCCTTCTTTTCTCTTTGTGGATCATGGCTTTTGCTGTGAGAAGCGACTCAATTAATGTCAGGAAAATCCTACTTGAACAGCTAAACTTTATTTGGGATTTATTAGCTAACATTCATTAGGGCTCAGCATAATGCGGACACCCTATATTAATCAGTCTGTCTGTGTGCGCATTCCCATCTTTTTCCAGCCTGTAACTTTTGATTTGTTGGTGACACCTGCCTCAAATTTGGTGGATATGTGTATAGGGAAAGGCAGCATGTCGCGATAGGTCACTGTAACCTTGACCTTTGACCCACTTAAAAGAAAAGGCTTGTCTGGGCCATAGTTTCTACAGGTTTATCCCCACATACAGTAGTGTGCAGATTATACACCACCACTTTTGTCTAAAAGGGCTCCTTATAAAAAGAAGTAAATGAATTACTTCTCTATAATTTTTTGGTGAAAATTTATTGAACAGCCCTATTGTAGGCAATGAGTTAATAAACAAAAACACTGAAAATACCAATTTTTCAGAAAAATTTAAAGGTGTTGCAAATTTTATTTTTTTGACTTTTGCATAGGATGAATGAACTTCAAACCATATGGAATGGTTTAGCGAGTGAAGAAATAAAAAAAATACAGTGATGCAATGATGATTATACACTTAACAAAATGAAGATAAATCAGAAACCAAGTAATATTTAAGTATTTATTTCAGGTAATACCGGATCATACTGATGAGAATAAGTAAACAAACAACAATATATAGTAATAACAAAAATAACAGTCTCTTTTTTGAGGAAAAAAAAAGCTCAATATTTAGTGTGGCCACCCTTTACTTTGATTACTGCATTTAACCTTTCAGGCATAGTGTTCACATATTTTGTAATCTCTTCACTGACTAACCTTTAAATTTTTCTGAAAAATTGGTATTTTCAGTGTTTTTGTTTATTAGCCATAATTTTACCTCAATATACTTGTCGGAATGATTTTTTTGGTTCTCATTGCGTACAATAGCATTGTTCAATACATTTTCACCAAAAAATTATAGAGAAGTAATTTTTTACTTCTTCTTATTAGGAGCCCTTTTAGACAAAAGTGGTGGTGTATCATCTTCACTGTAGGTCAAAGTCTATCTCGAGATTCTGCTTGGAAATTGTTGGGTGTAAACAAAAATAAAGGAGAAATGCAGAGACACATAAGGCCTCCTGGCCTATGACCCAGGATATCTATTTATTTTAAAGAAAATCACATAACATTTAAGAAATTAGAAAACAAAGAAGCTTTGTTGACCTCCCTGAAAAATTTTACTTCAGCTGACCAGCTCCCAGCTTCGAAAACTCATCCTACCATACCATACCAACTTAATTTATATGACACTTTCACACAACCATGGCTGAAACAAAGTGCTGTACATCACAAGTAAAATTAAGGTAGACAACATAAAAACAAATCAAAAGAAAAAAACAAATAAAAAAATAGATAAAAACAAATCAAAACAACATTAAAACAATCAATAAGTAAAAACAAATAATAACAAATAATTAAACAAATAAAAGTCTAAGTCTCATACTGGGTCAAAAGCCAATGAGTACAAGTGGGTTTTAAGATGGGTTTTAAAAGTGGACAATGAAGGGGCCTGTCTAATGTGAAAGGGCAGACTGTTCCACAATTTAGGAGCGGCGCTCGGTCCTCTCTGAGCTTCCGCTTTGTTTTTGGTACAGCTAGGAGCAGCTGATCAGCTGACCTAAGAGACCGGGTAGGAGCATATGGATGAAGCAGCTCAGAGAGGTAAGGCGGGGCGAGGCCATTTAAGGATTTAAAAACAATTAAAAGAAGTTTAAAATGAACTCTAAGATACACTGGTAACCAATAAAGCAAAGCCAGAATGGGTGTAATGTGGTCTTTCTTGCGTGCTCCAGTTAAAAGACATGCAGCTGGATTTTAAACCAGATGGAGACGTGAGAGGGAGAACTGGCTGACTCCAAAATAAAGTGCATTGCAGTAATCCAGCCAAGACATGATGAAGACATGGATTACTGACTCGAAATGCTGTCGCAAAAGGATGGGTTTCACCTTTGCCAACTGCCTTAAATGAAAAAAGCTGGACTTCACTACTGCGGAAATTTGACGGCCCATCTTAAAATCACCGTCCATCTTAAAACCCAGATTTGTACCCGCAAGCCTTACATACAGTGCCAAGGGACCCAGGTCACATGGAGTGGATTCACAGGGGCCACTGGGACCAAACACCATCACTTCAGTTTTTTGTCATTAAAATTTAAAAAGTTAAGGGCCATCCAAGCTTTTATGTCATTTAGGCAAACAAGAAGGGGTGCAACTGAAAAGGCATCCTTCCGCTTTAGTGGTACATAAATCTGACTGTCGTCAGCATAGCAGTGGAAGGAGATACCATGCTTTCTAAGAATAGAGCCCAGTGGAAGTATATAGAGTGTGAACAACAGTGGCCCTAAGATTGAGAGCTGTGGAACCCCACATAACAGGGGAGCAGAGGAGAATTCAGAACCAGCAATGTTTACAATAATGGTTCTATCTGCCAGATAGGAGTGAAACCATTTCAGGGCAGTACCAACCTGAGTTTCTGGGTCCTGAGTCGATCATTCATTCATTTGCTTAACCGCTTTATCCTACTAGGGTCACGTGAAGGCTGGAGCATGCAAACTCTACACAAAAACATGCCTTTACCGAGCCCAGGACTTGAACCCAGGACCTTCTTGCTGTAAGGTGAACGTGCTAACCACTATGTCACTGTGCCACCCCTGAGCTGATCGATGAAATTGAAATTATTATCCAGCTTATTGTTTACTTATATAACCTGCTCATCAAATGTTTCCAACTTTGCATGAGTAGCAACAATTTTAAAAGCTATTTCTATGTAGGTAACAGTCTTTAGCTGTGTTTTGGACAGATGTTACAGTAACTGGTCAGACCAAGCTGGATTTTCTTTTTTTTCTTCAAAATAGGCTTGGCTTATTATTAGAGGTTAACATTGTTCTTTATTGGCCACGCCACAAAGAGGCTTTCTAAGGCCAGGGCCCTCTCAGGGCTTTTCGGAAACAAAAGAGAGTATCAGTTCAGTCATCTGTGACTGACATCATTATTTAAAGACTGAGAGATAAGATGAAGAAAAAACCCAAACGCTTCAACACAATAATTTCCCCTGGTGATTTCGTTGTCTTCTGTAACCCTGCTAAAAGCTCAGTTCAGCAGGAGTTTATTCTGGCCCGAACTGGCTTTTGCAGCTAAGTGCTGGTTTTGCTGGTTAACTGTCACGACGATGCTGGTTGTCTAGCAGAACCCTACTGGTTAAGCTTATCTCGCGTTGATATTTTCACAAGCAGGTGACTTAAAGATGCATCATTTAGATACTAAGTGATGATTTAAAAAAAAACTGTAATGATGATATTATAAATTATTTATTTTCTTAATCAGTAGCCTACTGAATTCAAAACACCCAGCAAGTCACACGAAGCCTGTTTGGGACAGATACTCTTTCCCAAGCTTTCCGGTCTAACATCTGTGATTGGACATGTAGTACACTATTCAGCGTGTAGCAGCCATTATTCTTTGCTCTGTGTAGTGCATTAGGGCAGGGAACGCAGAGCTGTTTGGAAATGGAGCCCAAATGAGGGGGGCTCGCGCACAGTTTCCCAAGCTTCCCAAAGGATGAATGATTGGGCGGATGGACTCTCTCTCTCTACCACACACACACACACACACACACACACACACACACACAGAAAAGAGAGAGAGAGAGAGAGAGAGAGAGAGAGAGAGAGAGTCTACGAAAGCAGCCTGTATGCACACGCGCTTACTTCTGCCTCGTTGACACAACGGGCGTGCTATTTTAAACCGCAACCCTGCTAAATCCGTTGCTGTATTGCAAACCTTCAATTTAATCCAGCAAACAATAAACTCCGAGTCCACTTTGAATTCATACGGATTATTTAGTTGCATGAGGGAAAACCGAGTAATGGCAATGTTTCTCACCAAGGAGATAATCCTGATGCTTCTTTTCCTTGGCAGTGCAGGTAAGATTCGCTTTAAATGCATTGCGCATTTCTGTTCTTCACTTTGTTTGTGCGGAGAAAATACGGGGTGCAACGTCGTTTTGTGCTTGACTGAAAACAAAAAAGACCTAACCCAGCTTGATGGACAGAGCCGAGTGGAAGGTGCACAAGCGGACCTGTTTGAACGGTGCGTTTATTTATCACACACAGGCTGCATTCAAATCGCACCGGCTAGTTCTTCTAGCTAGCTTGGTCGTTTAATTTGATGCCGGAGGGTTAAATAATTTTTGACATTCCGTAAAAAAAAAAAAAAAAAAAACAACCACAAAATCCTCATTGGTTGACTTCCTAGCCATTTAATGTGTGTATATGGGCTACATGAGATAGGTATCATCACGCTAGTAGTTAGCACCAGGGGTTTTCAGACAGGTCTGACAATAAAATCCTCTTTTCCTCACCTTCTTGTCTCGGAATAGTCCCTTTAAATCGATACTTTTTAAACGGGGGCACAGTTTTAGTGAATATTCTTACCTCTGGCCAGTTTTGGGTTTGTTACTCAGTATACTGTACATTTTATAATTATTATTTGAAATAAATATATGTATACTACCTTGAATTCAGCCTGTCATAACCAAACAGCATCTTCAGTCCTATTAGGACGGTTTTCCTGACAGGTTAATTAACCGCCTGTTTGTTTGCTTGTTTGAATATGTGTGTTTAGATAGCTTGTTGTTATTTAACCGTGTGTTCGCGTGTAAATAACTAACAAGCTAACGCTTCTCGGGTGTCGCGTGCACGAGAAGATTTAGGTGACAGTTTATCTGTGGTCCACTGACGGCACGCGCGTTCGGCAGCCAATCACAGGTCAGGGAATTTGGGCGGGAACTGTCCAGTGCTAATCATGTAACTACGTGGGGGGTTTCTAACAAACACACGACTGGGTTGCATCCTATTAATAATACAAATGTAGTCGTGACCATGTTGAGGGTTTCCAGTCCTGTTGGGGGGGGGACCACAACCCCTGAAGCTTGAAAATGTGAACATTAAACATGATTTTGTGGTATCGTGATTTGATTGGGGGAGGCATGGTGACGTAGGGGTTGTTTGCATGTCCTCCCCTTGCTTACATTGGTTTCATCCGACATGAAGACATGAACATTAGGCTGATTGGTTGTTTCAAAATTGCCCCTTGTGTGTGTGTGTGTGTGTGTGTGTGTGTGTTGCCCTGTGATGGTCTGGCGAGCTGTTCAGGGTGTACCCCGCCTTCTCCCAGTGTCAGCTGAGATAGGCTTCGGCCTCCCTGAGACCCTGATTGGTTTAAGTGTTTCTGCAAATGAGTGCGTGATTTAATAGGATGGTTAAATGAATGCTGTGATAAAGTGCACCTGATTACACTGCAGGTTTTTTGGACAGGGTGATTTATTACATATTTGTTTAAAGGGAAAATCAACTCTGAATGACTTCCATATCAATCTTTATAATTAACGTATAGGGCTGCATGGTGGCGTAATGGTTAGCACGTCTGCCTCACAGCAAGAAGATCCTGGGTTTGAATCACGTGCTCGGCGAGGGCGTTGCTGTGTGGAGTTTGCATATTCTCCGCATGCTTGCATGGGTTTCCTCCAGGCACTCTGGTTTCTTTCCACAGTCATGCACATGAGGCTGATTGGCTGTTTCAGATTGCTCCTAGGTGTGGATGTGAGGGTGAATGGTTGTGTTTGTTGCCCTGTGATGGTCTGGTGAGCTGTTCGGGGTTCACCCCACCTTCGAACAGTGTCGGCTCAGACATGCTCCAGCCCCCCGTGACTCTAATAGTGGATGTGAGTATGAATGATTGTGTGTGTTGATCCTGCGATGGTCTGGCCAGCTGTTCAGGTGTACCCCGCCTTCGCCCAGTGTCGTTTGAGATAGGCTCCAGCCAACCCCTTCCTTCTCAGGAATAATGATTACACTGCAATAACCAGAAGATTACCACTAGAACACATCACAGAAATATTTAATGGGTTTTAGGACGGTCTTCCTTTTTGCATTAAGTAATACGTTTTGGGCCCATGGCCCTGATGGCGTAATGGTTAGCATATCCGCCTCACAACAAGAAAGTCCTGGGTTCGAGTCCCTGGCTCGAGCGCTTGTGTGGAGTTTGCATGTTCTCCCCTTGCTTGCATTGGTTTCCTTTGAATACTCTAGTTTCCTCCCAAAGTCCAAAGACTTTCACATTAAGCTAATTGGCTTTTCCAGATTGCCCCTAGGCTCCAGCCTCCCCGCAACCCTAATAGGATTAAGCGGTTTGGCTGAGTGAGTGAGTAAGTAATAAGTTTTAAAAATGCATTACTTCATTAAATCGAACAGATTTACTCTGAACGTTGTTGGACAATCAAACTATTATCAAACTTGTGGTAAGGGTTTTCTAAGTACATAGCTTAACAGTGCATGAATGCTGTTTGTGCGGTGAATTTGTGCAAGAATACATTTTGCCCAGCATTATTTAAAATAGCATGGGAGGTACTAAGTGCTTGTGTGCTCTCTTGCCCCAGAGTGTTAGGGATGAGTCAGCTTGGTGATGTAATTTCATAAATTACCATGGAGCTCATAGTGGGGCTTTTAATTAGCTCTGAGAGAGGCAGTTCCTTCT
The DNA here is from genome assembly GCA_039654325.1 of Tandanus tandanus. NCBI lineage: Eukaryota > Metazoa > Chordata > Actinopteri > Siluriformes > Plotosidae > Tandanus > Tandanus tandanus. The sequence continues at coordinate 20,597,274 of JBCNYH010000013.1, forward strand.
GACCATGGCATGGGCCTTTCCAGATGTAAAACAGTAATCTTCCTCTAGAGCCTTCATCCCTCATACAGGGTTAAGTGACCTAAAAGCATCTCAGCACAGAGATGGTAGAGTGAGCACTGTCTGTTTCTGTTAAGTTGATTTTACCTTTACAGCAAATTTGGGAACAGATGGGCAGATGTGCTCAGTGAAGATGACTCTGTTATCTCTGACTCCACATCCAGTAAAGCATACAGTTTACACATAGAATGACGTACAAACAGATCTGCACCTTGAAACCGTTTTACGACATTAAACTGAACTGACATTTGAGTGTGTATGATGAATCAGCTTCTGCGGCATGGACGTGCGTTTCCACCCACTAGTCCGTAATTTATGTCATACACTTACAAGATGGCATATTCTGTGCGTCCAATTTACATGAATCAACCCTCCCAACCACCAGTTTAAACAACCTCTGTGGTGGTCAGCTAATGAGCTACAGTTATTTAGAGTCTGATGAAAGAAGTAAATAAAGAGGAGCAAAATGTGTTTCAGTAAAGCGGATTTAAGAGGAGCTTGTGTCCAGGGCTGGTGAACATGATTTTTTATTTTTTTTTGCATCATTAAAAATTACATGTATGGTAAGCACAACATTCATTTCATTTTAATTTCCGAACCATTTTATCCTTTATTGTGCTCACGGAAAGGATGGAGCTCATCCCAGGTACACCCTGCACAGCTTGCCAGACCATCGCAGGACAACACAGATATGCAACCATTCATAGTGGAGCAGAGCCCCATTGATAAGGGAAAAGGGTCTTTTTGGAAAGTCCGGAAGTGTCCGTCCGTCCGTCCCTTCGGCGTACGTGTACACATGGGAACCCTGTGGTGAAATTTCTCATGCCGGTATATAACCGTCGTAATGGGAATGAATGTCTAAATGCTGGTGACTTCTACTCTATCTTCCCCTCCAAACTGTTACTTGTTCCAAACCATAAAATAAAATACACTTTATTAATAAAATTAAATACACTTTTTTTTTAACGTAAACAGAATTCTATATGCCATATGCAGTAGGTATCTTAGTTTTTTAAGTTGGCAATATAACCTATTACTGCCATGCAATGCATTACTCATTTGAATAGAAATGCTCTTAACTCAATCACATCGAGGAATCGCGTGACATTTCTGGCGCGTATAACGTGCTTTCAGAAGTAAACCTATCCAGCAGACTAGCATCTCGCTACCCTGTGGTGATAGCGGAGCTCACATTGGGTTATTTCATCCTATGGATACTCGCTCGCACTCTTACTAGGATAAATGATTTCTTAGATATTTTGTAGATATTTGTCATTGATTCTGTCAGCAAATCATACATTTTATAGAGTAAGCAATTCACAAATAAACAACTAATGATATTCTTCATTCATTATCTGAACCGCTTAATCTTAATTAGGGTCACGGGGAGGCTAGGGCCCATCTCAGCCGACTCTGGGCGAGGGCAGAGTACACCCAGGACAGCTCACCAGGCCAGAATCACTCTGACGGCCATCATCATCACCAAAACACCATTTAAGCAAATCTCTCACCCTATGTGGTGAGAGTCATGTCCGGCCTTTGATTATTCAGATAGCTGCGCTGGGGGGACAGTTGATAGTGGGGCTTGAACCCCCGACCTTGGGATCAGTATTCCAGCACCCTACCACCAGGCCACCACTGCCCTAATGATATTCTTGTGTTGAAATGTTCTCTAAAGCTACGGTTTCTAAATGGTGTACTTTACATGTTGAGACTATGATTGCATTTTTAGTTATCTCATTTTTATTCCCTTCTATAAACAAGTTATTCAAATGAACTAATCTTGATATATGTAGGATACGTGTGTGGGGTTTCAGAGTTCCCATGAAAAACTTGTGAAGAAAGGGCAATCATATGGGAGCTCCGCTTTTAGACAGTGCCTAAATCTCCATATTACTCACATTCACACCTAGGCGCAGTCGAGAATATCCAATTGGCCTAATGTGCATGCCTTTGGACTGTGGGAGCACCTGAATTAAATCCACGCAAGCACAGGGAGAACCTGGAAACTCCACACAGAAACACCCTCATCGAGCATGGGGCTTGAAACCAGGACCTTCTTGCTGTGTGCGGGAAATACTAACCAATATGCCACTGTGCCACCCTTAAGAACCAAATAAAACATGGACTATAACAATGGAGGAAAGGTTTTTGCACTGGGTTTTATGTTTTGTAATCCTTCACAGAAATGAAAGGTTACCATATAGGTACTGATTTAATGGTAAGCTTTGGTTTTGAGAGATTTTTGATTGACATCTGAAAGAATACTCTTCACTACCATCATCATCATCACCAAAACACCATTTAAGCAAATCTCTTTTGGAAGAATAGCACTACGTTGTTACAGTCCAAAGACTTGTACAGTTGATACCACTATGCACTCAGGCTGTTTTTGTGGCTTGTGGCAGCTCAGGCACTTTGTGTTGGTTTTTATTATCTCCCCTATGGACTACATATATTGGGAAAACCAAAGTCTCTTCAATGTCTCCGCAATGCTTGAAAAGGTGACAAAGCTGATGGCATCAAGATAGCGATATAAGCTTAGCTAGCTAGTCAAACGCTGTAAAGAATAAAATTCTCAGTAGGATTTAATGGTATAAAAAATGCTTGATTCTGTGATAAGAGAACCATTTTTGTGTGGCTTTGAGCATATTTTCCTTCTGGAAGATTTAAACACAATTCAATTGTTACTTCCTGTCTGTAACTCATGTTCACATCTAACATGATTATAAAGTCATGAGATTTATTTTGTAATTGTTGTGTAAAATATTGTTAAGGCTGCATGCAAAATATTATCTGAAAATAAAATATTTACCTTTCATCCCTAGCAGCATAATGGTGAAATATTTTGTCCCACCGGTAAACAGGAGTATGTTAAAAAATATATATCAAATGGCACCTCAAATATCCCGCGGCTGAAACAACAGAGGGGCCACAAGTGGCGCTCATTCAAATAGCAAAGAGATTGTTTTCTAACAGATTTTTTTTTACATCACAGTGTTGTGAGGAAGCCTGGTAAATAATGAATTGAGTGAGAATACTAGTGTGAAAAGCTCTACAGGTGGGATGTCCCAGGGTGGAAGTGCCCCTCCCTCTGACATCATCACAGAGTGTGTAGGTCATGTGAAACACTGGTCAGGACATTGTGACAAACAAAGAAACAGTAAAGGGGTCATAGAGGCTGCCCGTTGTGGAGCACCACTACTCACTCTGCCCAATACATGGGACATCCCAAAAAAAGAGATATATATTAAGAGGAGTAATATAAATATTTAGGCACTGCCTAAAAATGGAGCTCTGAAAATGTTTGCATTTATTTTCAGTAAACAGCCATAATATAACTTACTGTCTTTTCAGTGGACACGACAAGGTAACAATGACATCATCAAAAAATTATTTAGAGATAATGTTTTTTGGTATTCATTCTCTGCATGTGCTCATGTTAACAGATCTTCACAGGGTAAATGGTACACGGCTGTTACCAAAAATGTATACAGATATTTTAATGCATGGCTATGGGATCCATATTGGCAGGTACTTAAAGGTCAAGTGTAAGTATCGGTATCGGTTAGGGATGTGAATCGAACAACAACTCACGATTCAATTCGATTCCGAATTTTGGGGTGACGATTCGATTCAGAATCGATTCTTGATTCAAACTGATGTTTGATTCATAACCATTACAAACAAAGGGAGCCAATTTCACGA
>JBCNYH010000013.1:20602806-20614518 GCA_039654325.1 Tandanus tandanus
TTGCCTTCAGCGAAGATGGCGCTGGCTGTATTTCTTTTTCCTCATCCATGTCAATGCTAGGCTAAAAGCTAGTTCTGGAGCCACCACTCACTGGAACAATTCACGACAGAAGCAGAGTCTGGACAAACCGTACGCGCTGTGAGTAAGGTTGGAAATGCGCGAAAAAACGTGTTCTTAAAAATCAATTCTTGAAAATTTGAATCGATTCAGAATGCTAATAAATAAGAATTCAGCGATTCTTACGTGAATCGATTTTTTTCCGGCACCCCTAGTATCGGTATGGAAAACATGTGATCGAAACATCTCTAATTTTAAATACATCACGCCCTTATTTGTGAGGCCAGGTTCATTCAGAACTTAGACATGGTGGGCAGGATTTTTTTGTGAGAATTTGCTTTACTGTAAAGTGCTTAATAGGTAGCACTTATGCAAAAACAACTTATGTGCAAACGGGAGTATTGAGACTACAGAGGAAACCTTGCTTTGGGCTTGTTTTTGGACTTCACGTTTGTTCTAGAACTATAGCTTTTCACATGGAGAATTCCAGTGGTTGGAAAAAAGGACCCAGCCATTCAAATATGTTTCAGTCATCAATATATAATGCTAGGGAAGAAAAATGAGTTTGAATTTCCATGTTACTTTATCTTTTAGAGGTACTGTCTTCTGTAATGCAATGGGTAGGTGACAGTGTCTAGAATAATTCAGGAATCCTCACCCCTGTTACAGAAATCAAGTAGGCAAAGTCAGCTATATCTGTAGTCAAAAGACTCACAAGGAAATACTATGCGTCACTGATAAGGACTTATATGTTGTTCAAAGAGCAAGAGGTAGATAAAAACCTTTTATTTTCCCAAAGTTAGAGCTTTTCCTTTTGTAAAAGCAATGTGCCTTTCTATGAAGTAAGAACACAGTGTGCTTGACTCGAAATTAAATCGGTGGAAGAATTCAATGATTCAATCAATGATGACTGTTTTATCATTTTTAATCATTATTGTATGTATTTTACACGATGAACATTTTATCCAGGCTTCAAGAAATCTAATAAATGAATACAGTCACCAAATGTAACAAGAGGCAAAGAGCAGAGGTATAGACTTGGCACTTTTGGCTCCTTGTTGACCATCCCTTTGCAAAGATAACGTCATAAGAGTAGGATGAGCAACAGAGGTCAGACTCATGTTAGTGTGAACCACCAAATTGAGTAGGGATGGACAAAGCTATAGATTTCAGTTTTAAATAGGATGCCACTTCAGATTTCATTACATAGCTTGCAATAATCACTCTCTAATATATATATATATATACCACAGAGTGCCACAGACAGCTTGCAATCTCACTCTGTAGAACTGCACAAGCAGCACACTGAAGGATCAGAACAGAGAGGAGGCTTTCTCCTTCACTAAGAGCTAAATGTTTTGCAAGTACCATGGCTCTATCTGGCTAGCTTGCAAGCTTGGTACAGTCATCTGGTCTTGTACCAGAAACATAGTTAAACTGTGGCTCCAGGTGATTGGGTTGGTGATTCACAAAAATGGGAGAATTTGACATTTCACAAGTTAATCTTTGATTTATTGCCACAGATTTTATTAGCACGCTGTCCTTTCTTATTGCATGTCATATTTTTTCTCTATACCAGGCAGCTGTAATAGTGATATGAAAAGAAAATGTGATGCACCTACAGGAAAAAAGAACAAATTCAGCATGATATGTTAATGTTAATTAAGACTGATTCCTACAGCCGTCTGGAACACAACCTGAACAATGATGCACTTTTTTTTTGCACTTATGAATGGAAAATCATATATATTGTTTTAGTAATCACTTTGATGTGAGTAGTTTTAAAATATCTGAAATATCTGTGCATGAACACCTAAATAATCTGCAACAGTACTAAGGCTTACTAAATACTTCCTCCAATTAGATTTGCTAACAAGATGACTTTAGAGCTGGGTGATGTGGGCAAAAAATAAAATCAAATATATTTTTTTTAACTGCACCTGATTTACCATTCCAACTTTGATTATTTTTTGAAGCAAGGACACTTTAACAATATCAACACAGAAAAAACTACAAACACATTTCTTAAGTGGTTTAGAACTGGAATTTTGAGTGCTGCTCAGTAACTATTCAGGATCAGTGAAATGTAAATCCAATTAAATAAATTTGTAAAAACAAAATCTGAATAAAGAGTTTTCAGACATTTCTGATTCGTAAAGGAGTAACAAGACATTAGGTGCTTTTGTAAAATACTTTAAAAACATCAAGCATGAGGCAGGAAAGAATCTTTGGCAGGGCACCAGCTCAGATTTAACACAGCTACTGAAATAAGAAAATTGTATGCATATAAAAATATTTAAGCTTCAAAGTGAATCACAATTTTAATTATACACATTGTTTCTAACCAAAAATTCTAATTAACTGATACAAATCGATGTATCGCCTGGCTGTAGTTTCCTTTAAGTGGAAAGCAAAGTGGAAGTGTGATATTTAATGAATATGGATACATGTTACAGTGTACTTGGAGCAAAGATGGGGAAAAAAGACAACATATAAAAATGTGTAGAACAATTTATTATTATGTTTCACCTTTTTAACTATGTGCGGTAGCCTGGGAAATGGGGAATTTTTATGAATTTTGTTATTTTATATTCTATGTAATTGTAAAAGTTGTAGGCTTTATTGTGTTTTCTTTTTTTTTTTCCTTTTACATGTGTCTCAGCCATATGTTCTATAGCAATATTGGTTAGCACCAAACGTGGGAACGAAGGAAATTGCATTTAAATATTCGATTCTGAGTGTGGCGCAGTAGCATGTGGGAGATGTTGAGAGTCGATATCAGATTACAAACTGAATTGATTATGCTAATGTCCATTTCTCTGTGACACATAGTTAATAGTTCTGCTCGGGAAAAGAATGTGCTGTTTGATAGCTGTGGGAGGAGAAAGGAAATGTGACATGACAGTATTGGTTATAACATTTGTAATTCTGTGGGAGTCAAAAATCATTTTTAGAAGTTTTACTTCAGTTTAAATTTAGTTACGTACAGAAAGCACATACATGTTTTGTTATTAGTACAGATGGATCATGAACAGTAGGATTTCAACAACAACAAACAAAAAGTTCAATTTTATTTTATGCTGACTTAAAGAATGCAGTGAGCACGCTCCGGATATGGGCCTGGGAGCTGGAACAACTGCAGTGTGATCTTGCCCAGCATAGGGATATATTAATCAAGGATAGTAGACAGCTATAGCAGCCCCGGCTGACTCCATGCAGGTTGCCAGTGAGCTTCCTAGCACCAAGCTGCTCCAAACCTGCTCATTCCAGTAAATGTTATTAGTGTCCTAGTGGATGCAGGTGGTATCTACAGAGCTTACTGTACCCCACCCACCTGGACAAATAATGCTGAAGAGGTAAAGGGCTCAAAAGAGTGATAAATTGCATGTGAGTTATCTCTATTTTTGGGACAAACATTCATTTATTTGTCAAACCACTCAATCCACTATTAGGGTCACGGGGAGGCTGGATCCTGTCTCAGCCTACTCTGGGCAAAGGCGTAGGTACACCCTGAACAGCTCTTCAGTCCATCACAGGAGCAACACACATGCAACCGTTCACGCTCACATTTAGGGGCAATTTGCCTATTGTGCATGTCTTTGGACTGTGGAAGGAAACTGGAGGACACCCACGCAAGCATGGGGAGAACATGCAAACTGCAGACAGAAACGCCCTTGCCGAATCCGTGACTCGATCCCAAGACCTTCTTGCTGTGACGCGGACATGCTAACCACTATGTCAGCATCCCGCCCCCAGAAAAAACAGAAAAGAAAAAAAGACTATAGGTTTATAGCCCTTCTTATGGCTATGGTTGATGAACTATCAGGAAACAAGAGCTTCATAATGGCTAAGTGTTGGCCATAATGTCAAGAGCTTCCATTGATGAAACATGGGTGAAGATTCTTGGACCTGGTTTCATGTACCTTTTCTGTTTCTTGGTCAGAACAGATGAACGAGGGAGTGGTGAGGTGGAACTTTGCAATGAAAAGTAAATGCGTGTAGCTGTTTGTACTGAATCTGTGAGCTCTATTAACAAGTCCAAATCAACAAACGAACGTGAACCCAGTCGATTGATCAAAATATCTACAACATTAAAGTGCAAACAAACTAATCTATAAGAAAGTGCAGGGTTAAAAAACACCCCACAAAACCTCAACAGAGAAAATGCGTACTGTGTTAAAAATGGCAGAAGATTAGAGATAACATTGTGTTAGAAGTCAGGTGAGTCAGAGTGTGGGAAGTGTGTGGTGTGAAACTGAGGTGGCTCCTGGATGGGCAGGGATTTTGGACATGACAGATAGTTATTGGTCACTGCTAACTTACAAATCATACACACAATCTTGTTGTCTCGGTTGCCTGGGCGTGCGAATTCTCCGCCCTGCAATGATTATAGCCGTGTAACCACTGCCCTGGTTTTAAAAGCTGCATTAATGTTCACATAGTAATTGTGTCACAAATCAAAACAATAAAGAACAAAACATGTCATCTTCTGCATTCAGTGTTCCTGTTTTTCTGCTCTGCACAGCACAACAGCACAAGTGTTAAAACGGTCATTTTATATTTTACATTGTGGCCTTAGTTTGTTCAGTTTGATGGAGATGCAAAGCAAAAACCTTCATTCAGAACAGTTCTATTCAGAGAAGACTTTAAAATTTAACCACTTCATAAAAGTCTTCTCCGGCACATTCAAAAGACATTTAATAGGTTTGAGGTCAGGACTCTAGTTGATGTGTAAAAATGATTCCTTATGCTCCCTGAACCACTCCTTTATTATTTGAGCCCCAGTTTTATATCCGTGCCATCAGGGAAGAAAAAGTCCACTGATGGGATAACTTGCTCATTCAGTACATTCAGATCGTCAGCTGATTTTATTTTATTGACATATAATGTCATTGAGCTTCGTCCTGACTAACTGAAACAACAACAGTATCGTGGCAGTTAAGCACTGTAATCAAGGCTTAAGGGTTTCCAACAAAAGACTGCAGTTAGAGAAGTTCTCCGAGCAGTGTATATTTAGCCATTTTAACCATTTCGGAGACCTGGAGGCAAAAGCTTAATATTAAATCGATAATACAGTGTGACCTCGGTTTAATGTTGTTCTAAAACCGATTTGTTCGTAAACCGAAACATATTTTCCCGTAAGAAACAATGTATAATGGATTAATCCGTTCCTGACCTCCTCCTCACTCCACAATCGTATTACGATATGACATACCAACTGAATAAAGAATCCATTTTTAAATAAGAAAGTTTCATTCACCAGACACGAACGCCATTTTCATACTTTCATATGATTTCTTTCTTCACCTCTATCATTTGTTTTCACTATTTTGCTTTTTGCCTTTACACTTTCAATACATTTCCCAGGTCCCACAGTGGCTTATCGATGAAAAAATATAAAAGAAATAATACACAACACAAGAAATATCGGCAAAATCAGAAAAAGGTTCAGAGTGGGCGTTCCTTGAGGAAGCGCTGCATGACAAGACTGACACGCACACACTGCCAGGGATTGCCAGATTGTTCGACAAACAAGCATTTGTGCTGCAACCGAGTGTAATTATGGCTCTGAAATTTTGTTCGTGAACCGATTTGTTCGAAAAGTTTCATTGATTTTACTACAGAGTTGTATATAAATATACAGGATATATGTATATCCAGTGGCTTTAAAATGAAGCATGATTCAATTTGGTGCATACAAAAGGTATGTACGAACATGTTTTTATACATATTGTGAAGGTGGAAGGTTTGTGGAGGCCAGTCTATTTGCAGATTTAAATGTCTAAATGTGTAAATGACTAAAAGTCTAAATGGAACCTGATAGTAAGCTAGCATCACCTAGAGATTATTTTTCCTCACGAATATATTGTTCCAGAAATATTTCATCATCTTAATTACTTATTTTTTGTTTCCTTTTCACATATGAGTTTTGTTGTGAGTAGCTTATTTGCAGGTTGTTGTTTAAGGAAGTGGGAATCCACAGAGTGTGGAGAGACACAAATTTTGACTGCCCAGTCCAGCCCATCCAAGCCTTGGCTGATATTGTAATGATGCTGGGAGTTCTATTTTTTCAACCAAGCACTGACAGTGTTGGCAGAGTTTTGTGCCATGGAGAGTCTTCTATGAGAAGGCAAAAATATATATGCTGACAGTAACAGTGAAAGTGCAGGATAGCCACTGTTGTGCTGTCCCTACCTAAAACACTAGCCTAAATTTATCACTGTCAGTGACTATTTATTACCATTTATGAGCACACGTGTACAGAAGAAAAAATATTTAGTGAAGCTCAGTGCAGCAGTGTAACAAATAGAAAAAGTAATATAGAATGATTTATAAGATGTACAATATATAGAATTATAAAATAACTTTATATGAACAGAATAGTTGAATAGATAAAATAGAATAGAATAGATAAGTGGATCATTTCTGAGCTGGGTAGGTGGGGTCCTTCATGATACTTTTGGCATTCTTCTGATAACTTTTCGTGTAAATGGCCTCTTTGTTGGGAAGGCTGGTGCTAGCAATGTTGTTGGACTCAGTCAGTTTGCACTATCCATTGATGAGCTTGTATCTGCGTCGATGCAGCTGCTGTAGCCCAGCATGATGCAGCATGTCAGGATGATCTTTGCTGCGCATCTGCTGGAGGAGGAGTGGATTACTGCACTCTCTAAATAAAGTGTCTAAACATCAATCAGCTGCTCCTATGTGGAGATGATGACATTGTCCGGAATTCTCATATTGAAACGTTATGCCTACATGATGACAGAAGCAGATTTTTTTTTAAAAGAAACTTGACTTAAAACTGTTTTGAATATGCTTTTATAAGCACTAAGTATACGTTTTTCTCATGACAGCCACTATTGTGGTATGAGGAGTTGAGCCGATACCGATACCACTATTGGAAATGCTGCCAGTAGCGGCAAAAAAAATGCCAGATTGGTAATGGGGCGTAAAAAAGTCTGATACAACATGATAAAACAATATTTTTACACAAAGTAGGCCACTGTTTTCAATACCAGAAATCAGCTCTTTTTCTGTGCTGTTGAAAATCTTGCACTGATCTTGCCAGCTTCTGTTTACGGCAGCTAAGAAGTGACTTCCAGATGTAAGAGGCTAGCCACAGTTAGCATAATGTCCGCAGTTTGGAAATATTTTACAAATATTTTACAGATGGAGAGTCCCAACGATGAAACACTGATGTGTGTGTTATGAAATATAACAGTTTTGAGGAGTGGCACCAGTGTTGCCAAATTCAACCAGAGCAATCTTATAAAGTATTTGAGAATGCGCCATGCGAAAGAGTATGATGAGTTCAACAAGGCAAAGAAAGAAAAAAGAACAAACTGCATCAGCAAATGCTGGAATGCACATTTAAATTAAGTTTCACGAAGACAGTCAGTTGTTGCATTACTATTAGAAATTTGATTTCTGAGTTTTCCATAAGTGTGACCTGCCGATAGTGAATTTTGCAGATTCTGATTTTTTTTGATAAGCTATTTATCATTATTGCCACTACTACTACTACTACTACTGCAGCTGGGTGATGGTGTATTAAGTGTATAGATAGGTTTGTTGCTCGGAAAGTTTTCGCGGTTTACATGTGTTAAAAATTGGGCGAGTTATGTCTTCACTCACTGTAAAAAAAATTTCACATCAACGATATGAGGATTTGAGCGTGATCATGCTGATATATGTGTGCGTGCAGCTGTGACTTTATATGCATGCGCATGGCTGTGAGGTAATTACCTGCACGGCAGCCATAGGGACAATAGATATACATACACAATATGATATAATAGGGACTGGCTCAGAATAGGAAATATGTGAGGATCAGCCGATTTTGGTCTTTGGTCGAGATCACTGAAAATTGTCCGATTCTGATTGGTTTCCTGGATATTTTTAATGCGTCAGATTGGTATTAGCAGGTACTGACAGGTCAGTTATCAGTATCGGTTTTGGGAAGGAAAAAAATTGTATAGGAATATGATATTAATAGTGGGAATGAGTGAGAGTAAATCCAGGCTTGTTTTCCTTTGGACAACTCAAATGATGTTTTTACTTTCCACCCCCTGAAGTTCCTTAATGTAGAAATGAGACTTTTTACAACCTGAACTTAAGATCAGTATTTTAAAATAGAAGTCAACATTTATAGTGATCAAAAATACCCTTAAAAATAATGACAGGTGAAGTGAATAACATAAAGTATCTCCTTACAGTGGCACTTGTCAAGGTGTGGTATATATTAGGAATTAATTCTCCCATGTGTGTGAGTCAAAGAAAGTCAAAGAAAAAAACTCATGCAGCTTTTTCATCTACGCAGATTCTCTGCTTGACTTAAGTCCCTGACTTATGCCTTGAAGGTACTTATGCCCTTTGGGCTGACCAAACTCTTTGGGCAAACCCAAAATCTGGGCTTGTCTTATGTAAATGAATCTACACTTATTCTGCCCTTGACTTAAGCACTTTCCGACTGCCCACTTCTGAGAGTTGTTGTAAATCAAAAAGCAGAACATGCTACAACATTTTAACATCGCATTTTAAGTTAGCGGAAGGCTTAATTTTAATTAAATTTAATTACACATGTACAAATGAAGTTCAGAAATATTCAAATTTGCATAATTTGTTTAAAACTACAAAACCATTTCTTGTAAGACTATATTAACTTGTTAAACAGAAAACAGTTTACATTACAGGGTGTTGTACATCATTAGAGTAACAAGGCTGATATATCATTATGTCTATTAGAATAAAACAGAAATATAAATTAAGACAAGTTTAAATAGGACCTACCTTTTGTTATGACTTCACAATTCTTAAACGAAATGCCTGCCCTGCATTGACTCCTGAGGGAGTGAAAATCATGAAGCAGAGTTCACACAGCGCAAACAAATTGTCCATGAGAATTCCAGGCCTTCAGGCTCTATGTTCTTTTTTTGTCTCGACCCTGAAGCCATCATCCATCTGTGAATCCTGGATGAACAATGGACCCAGCTAGAGTAATTACCCACATTCTGTACTCATCCTTATCAAAATGTCTTTTTTTACATTCTAAACATTATACATAGGTCCAGCACATTTAGTTTTAGGTAGGTCATGTTGAACTCATTCATACGCACCTGCACAGGAATGAATTATTGTGAATGGGCACATGGGAAAGTATGTGCTATAAATTGCATCAGCTTGAATTTGCTACAAACAAGAATGAGTTTGCTCATAGAGCACTTTTATTTCACCTGTGTTGGTTTGTTTGTTATTTTGCCTGTTTGTTTATTTCTGTGCACTATAACTCAAAAAGTTATGCACAGGTTGTGATGACATTTTTTTTTTTTACAGTAGGGTGTGGTACAAGTAACAACCCATCAAAATTTAAAGGTGATCCATGCATGGGATCATGTTGAAAATAATTGATTGAGCTCAATAAGTGACAATAATGCTGGAATGAGTGTTCATCAGACACACTAGGGGAGACATATCCTTATAATAACTATGCCAACTTATAATAAAAACCTGTAGCCGTAAGCAGATTTTAAGGTTAATCAATGCACTTGTCAGAGGTACCTGCACTCTATGAGTGCCCCTCTAGTTTTTGTCATTCATTCAACCATTCATTCATTCATTCATTTTCTGAACTGCTTAATCCTAATTATGGTTGCGGGGAGGCTGTCGCTCATCTCAGCCGATTCTGGGCGAGGGCAGAGTACACCCTTGATAGCTCGCCAGGCCATCACAGGGCAGAAACACGCTGACGGCAACCCAGTGGCCTACTCTTTACGAATGACAGCAATCGTTCTTTTACATGCCTCTCACCACAAACACTGAGAGACATGGCTGGCCTTTGATAACCCAGTTAGCTGAACTGGGGTAGTTTTTGTATTAAAGCAATTTTTGGGGTTTCCCATACCAAAATGTGGACTTTCATTATTCCACAATAGGGTTGCCATCATTAATTTGCAACTTATCCTACCTCTGTGAATGAATTTTTACGAAACCTTCAGAGAAACTTCAGAACATAAAGTCAGCAAAGAAAGATTTTTAGTTTCTCATCAGCCACTTCAGGAAAAGTGAGGATTAAACAAAAACAGATTGTCAGCAGGACCGACAAAGTCATTGACGTGGGTTTTTCGTCAGCGATGAGCAACAAACTTTTTTCATGTGGGGCCAAAATCACACGCAGGCGGATTTTTATATGGGTACCAAATAATGAGTTTATACTGTTCCTCAACTTGGGAATCAACTTCAGACCTTTCACCTGCCTAAGTGATGCTGGCTTAATGAGTAAATTCCATGAAAAAGCTTTTGAGTCAATTGTCCAATTATTTTTGGTCCCTTGAAAAAGAGGTGGCTACATATTAAAGAGCTGTAATTCCTGAACCCTTCTCCAATTTAGATGTGAATATCCTCAAATTACACAAATTACAACTGAGAGTCTGCACTTTAAGCTCATATTGATTATATAACTATATATATATATATATATATATATATATATATATATATATGAAAAATAACAAAAGTTTTGTCAGTATATTATAGACATAACTGCATATTAAATGTCAAAATAAGAGCATGGGCTATGCTGTTGGTGATAAAAAAAAAACAGTGCTCTGAGGGGATTTGTGACAAAAATAAAAACCTATTCCTTTCCCATCATTTCTGTGGACAGAAATATACTTTTTGAGCCCTCTATAAAATTCCACTGCAGACCATACCCACCTCTGGTTTAAATCCTATCATATTAACATCTGTCATATGTTTACTTCAAATATTTTTTAACATCTCTCAATATTATTATTATTGTCATCATGTTATGTAAAAGGATGACATGTCTCCGACAACACCCAAAGTCTTGCACTTGTTTTTCAAATCCACCCTTTTATCCACACTTTGTCCTGTTGTTAAACAGTCCTCAAGACTTCAGTAATATATTAAATAGATTCCAGTTACCACAGTAGCTATCAAGACAAATTATTTAAATGTCTATTGGATGACGTGGTGTCTGCAGCTTTAGGATATACAAAAATAAAATGTCTTGTATTTGATAACATGCAAAACATAAAAATCTGACTACAGAGCAGATCAACAAAAAATATCTTTCTCTGAAGCATCTTTGCTTTCCTGGTCTATGCTGCCAAACAGATAAAGCCATCAATGCCTTTGCTTTAAAAATGCAACAGCATGTTGTTTATCAGGGTGACATCATCATACAAGAATGAAATTCATTTCTCTGTACTCACCATGGTATGCATGCAGTTTGTATTATTTTATTAAAATTTTATAATGAACTTCCGTTGATCATATTCCGTTGTTACAACGTAGGAAATCAGAGAACAGCGGTACACATCTGAAAACATTGGTATACTTCGGAGAACACTGGAGGACATTCAGGCAAAACATTTGGGAAAGATTGAAATATTTTGGAGTGTATTTTTGTGTTTAGAGTACATTGGGAAAACATCGGAAAAAAATTGGAGTAACATCTGTACACATCGGTAGTGATTGGTGTAACATGGGTATAAAATTTGGAAGAAAAACTCAACACACAAACAACTTTTGGGGGGCGTGCCAGGTAGTGCATGGTGAGCGGGGCTACTATGGTGGCCTTGCTCCCAGCATAATGCGGTCACTGCCCCTCAATTTTAATTGCAATCAGCACAC
>JBCNYH010000013.1:20645972-20660904 GCA_039654325.1 Tandanus tandanus
CCCCCCCCCCCCCCCCCCCCCCCCCCCCCCCCCCCCCCCCCCCCCCCCCCCCCCCCAAGCAAACCTCCTTTCTAGCTTTCTCTGGGAGAAAGGGGAGAGGAGGAACTTAGGTGTCAAATGTAGATAGGCTACACTCTACTGACAGCGTTGTTTAGTGGTGGAACTTTGTATCGTTTTGGTCATAGCTACTCACTCCCAAATATGGCTTACAACAGCATAAATAGTTAGACAATAAAATTAAGTTTTAACAGCTCAGGGCTGCAGTGCTTTCCTGTAAATTGTACTGATTAACTAACCAAGATAGAGGAGAGGCGGAGCCATCTGCCGTGGGGCACAGCCTATCTTATGATATCTATGAGGAGAAACAGTGGCGGGTGCCAATAATTATTCAAGTTATCCTATGTCAACCATGGTTAAGGTGTCTAAGAATTACCTGGTCTCTTTCCACCAATCTGAAATAAGAAAATATTTTGAGTGAATAATAAAAGTCAGTTTACTGTGTTATCAGTTTAGTTTTATTTTATTTATTTATTTATTTGGGGGGGGGGGGGGGGGTTTTTCAGCACTTGATATAAAACATCTTTGCAGATGGCAGGTACCTGTTCCAAACAGTGCATGTTTACGTGCTTGCCTGGCTACCAGTTCAGGTTAAATTGGCTGGAAAATGAAAAGCCATGGTTACAGCGTGAGCCAAAACATGTAAAGGACACCCCTTTGTCTATAATGTGATAGCTTAAATAGATAGAATATAATGCTCTAAATAGTGAAGCAGCAGAATTTATGTACTGCCAGCTAGCATAATACTAATATATCTACATAACTATTTTCAATGTGGAACACTAAAAGCACCATATGAGATATTTAAATTCTGGTAAGTATTGTAATGGAAAATGTCTGACAAGCTGTGAAAAATAGTCATGTGCCAATAAAAATACTGCACAGGTTCTGTTTGAGGTTTTATTCAAATTGTTTTTCTTTTACTTTGTTTCATGAAATTAGCTAAGCTTGGTAATCACAACAAGAAAATAATCATGCCTTCTTTGATGCAAAAGATCCAAACACCTCTTGTCTTTTTTTTCCACGGATCCACGTGCCAGTGGTTTATGATGTCAGGAAAAGTGGAAGGACACCCACACTGCCAGCATGAAAGTATGTGCCAATACAAAATACTTGTTTCCAAGCAACATAGTGCTGCATTTGGTCATTCTTGCCACTTAAAAATAATAATGATGATAATTAATTCATTCATTTTCTGAACCACCTAATCCTAATTAGGGTCGCGGGGAGGCTGGCGCCCATCTCACCCGACTCTGGGTGAGGGCAGAGTACACCCTGGACAGCTCACCAGGCTATTGTAGGGCAAATAATAATAATAATAATAATAAAATGCTACCATTATTTGTAGACACATTAATTAAACTTATGTTTTATTGCCAACATCCAGAAGGAGAGTAAGGAACAGAAATTAAGCATGGTTGTGCCTTTTAGGAAGGAGGCTTTATCAATCTTGCGACTACAGCTTGTTTTTTAGTAAATTGACTTCTAATTTGTGTACATTGGATATTGCATTTAGCCTGTTAATCGTATAGATTAGGATTGGGAGACAGGCAGCTCAATGGTTATTCCAGTCATGTAATAGGTATGGTGTTCTTTCAGTTAAAAATGTCTATGATTATATATATGAGAGAGGGTTGCCTTTCCTCTTTGTACCTTTTGAATGAGCAGCCAAATTTTGGCAGGACTATTAATAATTAGCTGCCTGTAGCTGGCGTGCTGAGAAGTGTCTCTCCACCATCTGTTGTCCTGTCAGATGTGACACAAGCCTCTCTTGGAATCTTTTCCCTGAACAGTCAATATTTTGCCAGCTTCACTGCATTCTGCTATACGCTGATGTTCAAGACCAAATTCTGATTGGAATAAATATTGTGGAAAAACTGCATTTTTTTGTCAGTGTATTTAAATGTAAGTTTACAACAGTGACAAATCATGAGGTTAGCAGAGGCACTTGGTAACTGTATTTTATGATATGGCTTAGGCCATGATAATCTACAGAGACACAAAGACACCTTTCCTTCTTCTGAACACTGCAGATATATGAGAGGTAAAGCATTTGATGCAGCTTTTTTTGTACAGTGAAATAGATAGGTATGGCCTTCTTTCAGTTCTCCCATGACCTCGTTTTCTGTGGTGTTATCAGGTGGATTAGGTTCGGAAGGTGGCTATAAGGAGGTTAGTAGCACTGTCATAGACTCTGTGTCGAGGTAGGGTACATTTATTTATGAAAGATCATCTTGAACACAACATAGCTTTCAGGGATTTTAAGCACAGTGGGTTATTGGGGGCTTCAAAAAGGATGGACCTTTGAGCTGCAGTGGCCCATTCTACTGCTTTCATGCTGAGCACTGAGGTTAAGCAAGCTCAAGTTGTACTTGGTCTTAAAGGCAAGGTGTCATAAAAATGCTGTCGATTCAATTGATATTTTGTATGAAAAGGACACCTCAAGTATTTTTCTAAGACGTGGATGCCTTAATGCAGAATATTGCCAATATATTAACAATATATTTAATTAACTTAAGTATTGTCCTATAAGGAACAATCCAAAGCAGTGCACCACAGTATTTTACCATACATGAAAGGTGGACTGACCTCAGGTGGGTGGGTGGTGTTACATGGGGCATCATGCATGTGCACAACACGATTTCTGCTCGACCTAGGGAAGTCCGTGTAGGTATTTCACTCTGGTAAGTGTGTGCTGCAGTTCAGTAAGGTGTGGTTTGATGTAAAGAAATAGTAAGCACTGTAGTAGGAATCCAGGGCTCTTTGAAGGACCTTTACCATGTTTGTCAGGTTGGATGATGTGAAGTCTGTTATGTGATAGGGACGGTGATGTGACAATACTGGAATTTTGTTGTTTGCTGTAGCTGTTTGCCCAGCTTCCTCTTGAATTGCTGTTAAGTCAAAAGGTTTTGGCAGAATTTGCTGAAGGGCTGCTAGGTCAGTCTTTTGTTTACCTTTTCAGATTTTCTCCCTAATTGATCTTGGCCAATTCTCACCCCCAGCCAGCTCTCCCATATTGTACAATGACTACCTGTGAAGGAGGGTGAAGGCTAACACATGCTTCCTCTGACACATGTAGAGCCAGCCAGATGCATCTTTTTAAACTGCTGCTCTTGTTGTGTCAAACGGCAGCATAAAACAGTCAGAGGAAAGGGCATGTACTGAATGTCCTCTTCCGCATATGTGAGCTCACTGATGCTCCAAATATCAAAAGTCCCTGTATTTAAAAGCAGAGAGAGTGCCACGACTCCCACTCAGTGAACAATGCCATTTTTGCTGTCGTGACCCAAAACATGAACTGCTACCACTGATCTTCCAGCCTTGTCTGCCTGTGGGGATTTGTTATCCAGACAGTTGGGTGAATTGGGTGAGTACTCTTGTTACATTTTCTGTGGGACCTAGGGAAGTCCATGTAGGCACTTTATTCTGGAAAGTGCATGATGAAGGTGAGTTTTGATATGTTTAGCACATGTGCAAGGTGAAGGCAAGGTAAAGATTTTCTTTAAAGGAAATATTGCAATTGCAAACGGATGAATTCCATTAGTAATAAAATATAGTAAAACTTTGAGTCCAGCCGATTCACCACAGGGCAGAGACTCAATTTCCTTCAAATTAAATCCTATCAAATATATGTGAAAATAAAAAATCATATAAAATAATAAACATATAACAAACATATAAAATAAGATTAAAACACAATAAGAAAAAGTCCAAAGGAGGTAAGAACAAATAATACCCATTCATTTTCTGTACCATTTATTCATCAGGGTCACAGGGGAACCTCGAGCCAATCCCAGCTGAGTTTAGGTCAGAGCCAGGGTGTACTCTGAACAGATCACCAATCTACAGTATTGCAGAATTAACATGGAGACAAACACTAACTCACACTCATTTATACCTGTATGGTATGTGTAACTATATGTGATCAATATATGAGTGGTATGAATTCATTTGGGCAGTGCTAAGGGTTTATGTGATGATATTCTGGGCTGAGGATTTTAGTAGTGATACAATGCAAAAAAGTTGCAGACATGGTTATGAAAGGGCAATAGATTCTGCAGGAGATGTAACAAAACACGGGCTGTTATTGAGTGCTGGAGTAGCAATGCTCAATTCAAAACTTGTGCTAAGTACACTGAACATGTCAGGGTAGACTGCATTTCACACTTCATGCATTTCTCACTGACTAATTAGTCAGGATGAATGAAAAACAGATGTTATTCTGGTTGTTGTGCTGTGTAAAGGTGGACAGTCTGGCTAATGGAAATAGTGATCTCGTTATTGTATGTCTTTAATCAATAATCATCTATAATTTGAATTATTAAATAAAGAAGGGCTAGATAATCTATTAAAAGTCACCAAGCTTCCCACCAGCCCAGTCCTACTGTTGAAACTCTGCCAAGTCCAGCATGCAGTCACAAGAGGTTTTTGGAACAGAGGAGCATCATAGTACATAGTACTGTTGAAGGATGAGGGGTATAAATAGTGGATGGTTTTCACCATGGGTTTTTATCATGTAAGAAGCTTCTTATAAAATAATAACTAAAATATGGTCCGAAATGTCCGGTATTGCATCACAAAATGCGATGCAAAATAATTCCTTTTGCAATCTTTTCTCACCATTGTATCACTATTTCTGCCGACATTTACCTTACTTCTGCAGTTTCCTCAAAACTATTAATTTAATTAAAATTTAGAAAATGTAAGGCAGTTAAAATAAGCGTGGTGGGTTTTGAACCAGATCCTGCATCTTAAAATAGTCTTTCTTGCATAAGCATGTCTCCTAACAACCTGAGCTACCAGCCCACCGAAGGAACAGTGAATAATGTATATTCTCTTTCCAAAAGCACAGATAGCCCCATGTTATTGTGTGTCAGTAATGAGTTTACATGGTTGTCTGTGTTATCTGGTGACAGTAACCCAGTCTGTACTAGCAGTGATGAACCACGAAGCTGTTGGAAATTTAAGTTTATTTTACACTCCGCTTTGTGCAGTTCTTTGAAGCATTCTCCCAGGATTCCCCGCAGCTCTATGGTCACGGCCCTCTTGATGGCTTCCACATGCGGAAAACGGGTCCCATTGATGACCCCCTTGAGGTTATGGGAAATTAAAAAAATCACATGCTGCCAGGTCAGGTGAATAGAGAGGTTGCTCCAGCACAGCAGTGTTCATCTCGGCCATGAACAGACAGATTTCGTCGTGGTGAAGCAGCCACGAGTTGTCCTGCCACAACTCTTGCCTCTTCTCACACACTAAACTAAGCAAACGCCACAGGCTCTCTTTGTTGACATGCTGGTTGATCGTCTGGCCTGGTGGCAAAAATTCAATGTGGACGATTCCCCTCATATTGAAGAATGCGATCAACATGAGTCTAACTTTGGATTTCGGCTGTCTTGCTTTCTTTGACCTCGGTGACTCCGGACTCTTCCACTGAAGGATCTGGCGCTTGGTCCCCAATGTCATATTTGAAGATCCATGACTCATCACAGGTGATAACTCACCCCAGCAAGTCTGGTTTGGTTTTAAGATGCTCAGGGATGTCCTGGATGTCCAGGATGCCCCAGCTGGACCAGACACTTCAGGTTGGTCCTTTGCTCTTTGCTCATCACCTTGATGGGGCTAAACTTGAGGAGCTGTTATCAAAAGCATGTGAAAAAACATACAGTGGCTACAGAGAACTGAGATTGCAGTTATTTACTCCCCAGATATTACGTCACACGGTGACACAACCCACTAATCTCTCCTCCACTCATAGCTCACACGGTACGCTCAGTCCTGTTACTTTTCTTACACACCTCATAGGTCCAAAAGTCCACATTTATCACTATTTAATTCAACAATCAAACCCTTAACTTTCCTTTAACTTGTTGTACACTTACATTAAAAAGTGAGGCTTGAATAGGAACTCAAAATACTTTTCCCCTCGCATGTTATAGAAGTGTTGAAGGATGTAGCCTTCCTACCTTGCTGAGATCCACATTCCAACCCAAACTTACCAGAGATATTCCATAGCAAAATGTAACATTAGCACAAACGGTTATTATATAAACAGCGTGTTGAATGTTACAATCAAACACAGCACAAACATATAGAACTGCGCAAAGCGTAACGTAAAATAAATGAGAGGAAAAAAATAAACTTAAATTTCCAACAGCGTCACGTTTAATCACTGTTAGCACATACCGGGTTACTGTCACCAGATAACACAGACAGTCATGTTAACTTGTTACTTGCACGCAGTAAAATGGGTCTAGCCGTGCTTTTTGGGAGAGATAATAGTTATATTATGCTAAACCTGTTAGAATAATTTTAAATATAAATCTGGAGAAGGTAAATTTTATGCTTTTTATTCTGAAAATCCTGAAAAAAAAATAGTTAGAAAATTGCAATGCAAACCTCAGCAATTGCTATACAAAAAATTATGAACGTTTCGGACCCTGCTAAACAAGTTGCTTTTTTCATTAATTCATAGTCATTTATTCATTCATTCATTTGCCAAACGACTTCTGGGCGAAAGTGGTGTACACCCTGAATAGATCACCAATTCTTCGCAGGTCCAACGCACACACACAACCATTCACAGTCACACCTAGGGGCAATTTGGAACAGCCAGTTAGCCTAATGTGCATGTCTTTGGACTGGGTGAGGAAACCGGAGTACCTGGAGAAGAGCCACGCATGCACAGGAAGAACATGCAAACTCCACATAAAAAAAGCCCTCATTAAGCCCGGGACTCAAACCCTGGATCTTCTTCCTGTGAGGCGCACGTGGCAACCACTACGCCACTGTGCTGAACTTAAGCCGCATTCACACAGTAAATGACGACCGATAAACAAAATCGCCTGTTCTACATGGTCAATGGAATAAAAAATTATTTGGGGGAAGTCAGTGTTTGGTGGCATCTGTCAATCAAAACTATCTTTAAGCTCCGATTGGTAAGATTAGATCGCTCTAATCACTTGCATGAAAGTTCAGCGCAGTTGAACTCACTTCTTGTCGCTCAAAAAAAAAATTTCACTGCCCTTCATTGACTTTACATGGTTGCTTGTTTCTCGTTGCTTCGTGTGTAAATGCAGCTTTAAGTAAACCCTTTTCAAGCAATCATCAACTGATATTTATATAATTATAATATATATATATATATATATATATATATAAATATAATAAGAAAGAATTCAGAGTCAGCACTTAACACTTCCTAGTCTCCCCATTCTATTCAGAGGAATGATTCTTTAACCTTAGTGTTCTTACCGGCGATGTGAATACAAACAATTTACAGTATGTTCGTAGTTTGGTAGGAAGGTGTGTGTAGGTGGGAGCTCCCTAGTAGGTAGTTCCTCTCAGTGAGTTTCTCTCAGTATACACTGTATATTTATTTTTATAGGATGACTCAAAGTCTTTTTTTTCCCATGAAGCTAATGCTGTCCCATCATTTATTATTTATTTGTTTATTTATTTGTTTGTTTGTTTGTTTATTTGTTTATTTATTTTTATTGCTATGATATCTTTCTGCAGATCTTTTTATCACCCCACTCTTGGGGACTGTTTCTCACAGAGCATTACAAGTTTGATTGCAGGTGTCTGTGGACTGTCCAATATTTCACCATGTGGGTGGAGATGCAGTTCTTACTCATCATGTTAGAGAAACATTGACATGCTGTCCACCTTCGGATAAGAAGATATGATGCAGCGTTATGAAAATAGTAATCACTGAAGAATCTGCCAGGTTACATTTTTCTTTCAGATGTCTAACATCAATCCCAATGACCTGTATGTTGTTCTAGCGGTCCTACAAACCAAAGAACCTTTTCTTTTTCAAATGATTTTGTCTCTTGAGAGCATATACAATAATATTCATGTGTCAGTAGCATCATGCAACAAATCATGCAAATAAAGGTCAAGTGCTTCAGTTAGTGTTCACTTTAAACATCAGAATTAAGAAAATTAGTTTAATCTGACAAGACTTTAACCCTGTGACAAGACATAGTTGTTGGTACTATAAGAGCTCATTTGAGGATTTCAGAAAATGCTGATCTCCTGGGATCTTCAACAGTCTCCAGAGATTGCACGGAATGGTGGAAGAAACAAAAAACACTGAATGTATGGGTGGGAACATCATGTTGATAATAGAGTTCAAAGGAAAATGACCAGATAGGTTCAAGCTTTCAGGAAGGACAAAATAATTCTTTATTATCATGATGAGCTAAAACCCACCTCAGCATGCACAAAACATTAAACCTTGCAGTGGATGAAAAGCTCACTTTAGAAGACCACTTTTGCTGCTATACTACTTTTGTACCAGAGCGAGTCAGGGCTATCTCAAGCCTACCCGAGGCTTATAGCCTGGGGCTTAAAGGGCCCATTAATTCAAAAAAATAAATGTTTCAGGTTTTAATCCTGTGATCGTGTATTAATTATCCATGTATATTTTGCATTATGTTGTGCTATATTTAGGTATTTTGATATCACAATCCCTGTCTTTCCTCTTTCTCTTAAATGGTTTCAAATGTTTGATTTGAATCTTATCCTACTCTCAGGGGCTTTTACAAACAAATTACTTACTCAAATTCTTATTCCCCTTTCCCATGACAGTTACCGACTTGCTATTTTCTCATAAAAGAATTTTGGAAATTCTGTGTTTAGGGGGAATCTGTGAATCAATGGTATCCTTAAGCTAATTGGTTATCACTCAAATTGTGTTTGCATGAAGTTTCAGCTCAGTTGAATTCTGAACACACCCACTTTGCTTGATAAAACCTTGCCTCTCATCGCTAATTTTGCTGGCCTTCATTGAGGTTCCATGGTCGCTTGTCACATCCTGTGTGGACATAGCTTCATACAGATAGTTATTTTTGTATAATTTTTTTATATTATGTGAACAAGCTTTACCATGGCACATAAAGCTAGGCCCAAGTTTTTTAACGGTTCAGTTGAAAGCCACTGAATTTTCACTGTTTAGTTATAACAGCAACAAATTGAATTAATAATTTTTTTTTTTTTAAACTTGTCAACTGAAATAAACCCTGCCTTCCACCTTAATGCCACCTGACCCAGCAGATTTTGTCTTGGCCATTGTTAATCGTTGGGCAAAATTTATGGTCCTCTAGCCCTGAAGTAGTCTCAAGGAGGCTTGATCAAGCCCCGAAAGTAACAGTAGAAACAGTATCGGCTTTGGCTTGCACTAGTGGGATCATGGCCATTGGGTTCCATTCCTGTCAGCCAAGAACACTAATCTGAGGCTGCCACGGTCACAGGCTGACCCAAACTGTGATATGTGTCACCCAAACCATGATATCCCAGGAACACTGGGCGAGAGATGATCAAGCACACAGATTTGCACACATTCATTTACACCTAGGGAAAATATAGTAGTGCCATCTGCTACCAGCATGTGTTGAGAGGTGGGGAGAACCTGGTGAGCATGAACATGGGGAGAACACTACACAGAAAGCAACCCAAACATCACCTCTTGCATTAACGTGAAACGATGTAGTACCTAATGAGCTGAACCATGATAAACTTACAATTCTGGGTGTATAGTTGGTGTTATTTCTCTTGAAGCATCATACCATTTTTGGGAAAAATCATGCTGGACATAACACATCTGTTTTGCTTGCTTTTTAAAAAAGCTTGCTTTAAAAGTTATCACATCTTGCGTTTGCTAGTTGCCTGCATGTAATGATTTCCAATGTGACAAATGTTTTATCAAAGTGTCAGAGAATTTCTTGCAGTAGCCTTTCCTGTAGTCACTGATATCAATGGTTTTCAACTTACCAGCAGTTTTGCTGCCATGCTGGATTCTGGTGCCAGCTTTTTCTCACTAGCACTAGTCTATATTTGGTCAAAATGCACGGAACCAGTTCCAGATTAGGTAGCAGCATTGGCATCAAATCAGAGCTAGTTTATTTAAATATATCCGAGTGTAAATTAATTTTTTTCTGCCCCTAAAGACCAAAAATAAACATGTTCACCACTCAGATAAAGAACAATCAAACACTTCAGGCACTGATGAGACATGGAGTCCTGAGGGTATACTCCAGCAGTTCCAGTTGTTCTAGATCAGATAGTTTCATTCTTCTCACCCATCTCACTCTTGAGGAAAACTCGAGTTCACCTTAGTGAAAGTGGAGTGAATGTGAGTATAAACAACTGTTTGTCTGCGTTAGCCCTGTGATAGAAGGGCAACCTGTTCAGCGTTTACCCTGCTACTTTCCTGAAGTTAGCTGGGATTGGCTCTAGTTTCCCCTGCAATCCTGGTGGATAAGTGGTAGAGATAATGGATTGATGAATATAATGCTAACATTATCTTTTAATAACAGTTGAAACAGACTTTCTTATGGAACATAATTGACTGCCAGCTGTCTCAAAGAAAACTAATGGTACAGTGCATTTCTGGATAAGGATTTGACTTCAAGGTGCTAAATTAGAAGTATTTCTTGCATTAGCTGACTATTTTCCTTCTCAGTGGCTCGAGGCAGAGCTGCATCTCACCATCTTCCATATGTTGTTGTTTGCCATTTAACATTCGTCTAGAACACTTGTAGATGTATATGCTCCCCCTGTCAGGTCATCTGGGTTTGAGGCTTGGCAAGGGTGTTTCTGTATAAAGTTTGTATGTTCTCCCTGTACTTGCATTGGTTTTCTCTCTGTACTCCAGTGTCCTCCCACAGTCCAAAGACATGCACATTAGGCTCATTCGTTGTTTCAAATTATCCCTAGGTGTGAGTGTGAATGGTTGTCTGTGTGTTGGCCCTGTAATGAACTGGTGACATGTACGCCGCTTTCGCCCAGATTCGGCTGGAATGGGCTTCTATTGGGATGAAGCGGTTTAGCAAATGAATGAATGGACGACGGATTCAAACTCACAATCTCTCGAAAATGAAAAAATGTTTTCTTTTTGGTCTAACAGGCAGCCTATGCAAACATATTCTTATAGTCTTTACACTTTATTACCACAGTGCAATTCTGCATGTCATGTCTATACTGAACACAAAAATTAAACTGTGTGGAACAAATTGGATTAAAGGATGCATAATGTCACATGCCTTTTGGGCTTTGTGGCTTTAATGTGTCTATTAATGCCTAAGTAGCAGCTCAGTTAAACTAAATCCCCTCCCTGTCATACAGCTCTGTGGATTAAGATCAGTAGTTTATCTACAGTTGATCTTATTGGCTTCTCATATGCTTCTTGTCAGTGTTCACTCTGACACACTCTTCACACAGCAGAATGACTGCACTAAGAACCAGAATTCATGTGTTAAAGCTTTTGGTTATCCCATGAAAGCTTGGACTTCATGTGCTATCATCATAAGAACTTAATTTTCCACTAGTGTCTAGAAATTTAGAAATTCTGTTTTTGTTGTTTGTTTTTGCTTTGCTTGATTTTATATTTCCTTCAGTGGCCCACAGTCAATTTCAGCAGACACCGACTTTCATCTAACTATTTATTTTAACCTCGAGTGTGCCTTTTAACAGATAAATATTCTGAAATTTGTGTGCAAATGGCATGACATAACAGTTACATGCCCAAAGGTTAGCACTTCAGTAGAGAACTAATAAAATCTGGCCCAGAGTATAAGTAGGGAAAAAAAGGAAGGAAATGAGATCTGAGTGAGTTGACAGTGGTGGTAGTGATATGTCCAAATAATGAGGCACTAATGGTTATCTGTTTGACCACATCAAGTGGGGAACATTCTGTGGCAAGTAGTTTAAATTATAGTGTAAATAAAATCTGATGGAAAAAAACCCAAGTTGTTTATATAAGCAGGACAATCTCCATCTTGATTCATTAATGTAGGATTTAGAAACAAAAAAGACAAAGCGTTACTTAAGCTGTGTATGCGGTCTGTGCACTTTGTACATTCATTTTCTCACTATATCTCTCACTCTCCTGCATGCTTGCTTGCTAACAGAACACCTACACTCTCACATGACACAGACCAATATAAGTGAAACACAACATTGATGTTAACCAAATAAATGTTATATTAAAGTGAACAATGCTCTTTTTATTTTGCCATCTCACAGCTCCAAAGTGTTCTGAGTTCTGTGGTTTCTTCCCACCTGCGAAAAAGATTTGTTACGGTGATGTGCCTGAAGATGTGAATGAGGGTGTGAATGTGTGTACACCACATCTAGGGTGTATTCCCTATTCTTAGGAAAAGGAGGCTCACTTTTTTTTTTTTTTTTTTAAAGAAAGCTTTTCAGAAACAGGGTATTTGATTAAGACTAGAAGTGTGCATCAGGATAGGGAACCCTGTGGGTTGCAACAACAAAAAAGCTTTTTAACTTTTATGCAGGTGTGAGTGAACAATGAGATATGGAGACTGCAGAATAAACTATGACACTGTGTGATGCGCTTACCACATCTTTTAGTACACCATTTAGACCCATTATAAACTCAAAATCTTACATACTGTGATGGCATGTCTATCAATGCTTTCTCTACAGTGGATATAAAACATCTACACACCTCTGTTAAAATGCCATTGTTTTTGTGATGTAATAATGTGAGACCAAAATAAATTCTTTTAGAGCATTTTACACCTTTAATTTGACTTTTAACCTTTACAATTTATTGAAAAACAAATATATCTTTCAGGTAAAACAACCTTACAATATCCCAATGGGTAAATATGCACAGTCTTAAACTAATACATTATTGAAGCACTTTTTTTTTTTTTTTTTGACAGCATTCAGTCTTTTCAGGTAAGAGACTATCATCATGGCCCATCTTGACATGGTAATCTTTGCCAACTTGTCCTTGTAAAAGTGCTCCAAATCTGTCAGACTGTGAGAGCATCTTTTGTACATAGCCCTCTTCAGGTCACCCCACAGATTTTGAATGGGTTCAGGTCTCAGCTCTTCCAAAACTTTAATCTTCCCTTGGTAAATCCATTCCTTTGTTGATTTGGAGGTATGCTTTGTAGTGCTGATAGGTGAAATTCCTCTTCATTTTCTGATTTTTAGCAGAGGCCTGAAGGTTTTGTGCCAAAATTGGTATTTGTAACTGTTCATTATTCCCTCCACCTTGGCTAAAGCCCCATTTCCAGAACAACTTTAGGTATTTGCTCAGTTAGCCACAAGAGGTTTAGGTCAAGGACTGATGCCTAGGGTATAGTCAATGTTCAAGTTCATCCTAAAAGTATTCACTAGGGTTGAGATCAGTGTCCTGTGTAGGAAAGTTTTTCCATTCTAACTTTGGCAAACCATGTTTTCCTGGAGCTCACTTGGTGCACAGAGGTACTGTCATCTTGGAACATGTTTAGGGCTAGGTTCCTTAGTTCCAGTGATACGAAATTTAAAGCTACAGAATCTGAAGAAATCCTATACAATCTTGCATTTCCGGCTTTCAACTGGCGAAAGATTTGGGAAAACCCACACGTGTGCGATGATTGAGTTTTCCAAAACTTTTGCCCATACGTTGTACGTAACTATTCATAAGATCACTGCACATACTTTTTGGTCACCATTATGTTCTAACCCTGATATGCTAATAATAATAATAATAATAATAATAATAATAATAATTATTATTATTATTATTATTATTATAGGGCAATTTGGAATCTAAATCAAGACATTTAAAATGTTTGACTTTAAAATGTTTTGAAGCATGTTTTTCACTGATGCCTTGATTCCCAGGATGCTTTTAGAGAATAGTTCTCACTTCATAGAGTAGCACTATTATACCCATGATGAGTAATAAAAGAGCACGGGTCTATTAGACAGAGAGGATTGGTATAAAAGATGTTAGAACAGAAAGGAGATATCCTGAAAATGGAATGCTTTCACTAATGCTTCCTGAGTTTCTTTACTGCATCAAAGTTTCATTGTTCATACACATCTAGCTTTCCTAGAAGTGGTTTGATACTGTCAGGAGTGGTTCAAGGACAACCCTTTTGAGAGTAGACCTTAACATTGGCTTAATTAACATTGTTGTATGAATGATGGATTTGATTTTTACATTTTTGTTAGAGCACAGTCAAGGGGGCACAATTAATGCCTTATTGCCTCCAGAGTGACTTTCATCTCAGTTCTCAGATAGAGAGCAAGGAAACTGCCTTTTATTCAATTAAATTAAATAACTTGCAATGTTGCATAATATATGACTTCCAGTTATATCAAACAAATGATACATGCAGTTTGTTATACATTGAGGGACTATGGTTGTATTGTAACACTATTTTATCATAGACATGCATGATACATGCATATTGTATGTACACACATACTCTGGGGAGTCTAACAGCAATTAATCCTCTTCCTCCAATTTCTGCCAAGTCTGAAGACTATCATAGAGGATCTTTTAAAGTATCTTCAGAACATTATTCTTGCTATGTTTGCGCAAGAAAAATTCACACCACAAGGTTTCAGTAGAGTTCAGAAAAGTTCAGTTAGGACTGTGTGATGTGACGATATTTATCGGATAACGATAAGAGAAACGTCTGTATTATATTTCTATATATAAACATCTTCATATTATGCTCTGTGATTTATTTCATTTGGTTGCAAATCAAAATATTTTTCATCGTTTAGATTGTTTATTTGAAATGCAACTGCAAGACTGCACTCAGATACAGTATCTATGATTGTGCTGTTGTTCTGGGTGCTATGCTGGTCATTGCTCAGCTGCCCAGGGTGTACGCCGCCCTTTTTCCTCTCATTTCCCCCGTGACCCTGACAGATAATTTTCCGCTAGGGGAAATAAGGCTTTGCCTGTAACACATCAGAGGCACTAAAAACACAGAGGTGAATAGTGAGCACACAAACTCAACACACATGCATACAGCACAAACACACACACACACACACACACACACACACACACACACACACACACACACACACACAGACATACACACACACACACACA
>JBCNYH010000013.1:20661004-20671014 GCA_039654325.1 Tandanus tandanus
TGTCGGAATGATTTTTTTTGGTTCTCATTGCCTACAATAGCATTGTTCAATACATTTTCACCAAAAAATTATAGAAAGATATATACCCGTAGATTTGTTTATTTATTTGGTTGTTTGTTTATTCATTTAAATAAAATGTCTTTTATCATGATATGCATTGCCATTGGGATATGAAATTACTTGTATCGTGATGGGGTTTTTAAAAAAATGTTTTTATGAATTTGGTTACATCGTCCAACTCTATGTTCAACCAGTGCAAACAATTGATTTTGTGTACCATTTCTGTTTTATTTGAGTCACTATTTTCAAGTCTTAACCTCCCATTGGAGGCAAATGGTTTTGGGGCTGGTATTTAGCAAAATTCATCATCGTCCAACAACAACATTAAAGCAGCTCTAAAAACACCTTAACCAATCATCATATTTTACAATGTGTAAAGATTCTTTTTCTTGTATGTTCGTGTGCATGGGCAAATATGTCTGGTGCTGAGCTCATCTGGCATGTGTCTCAAAAGACTGGGATAATTTCAGAGAATTATTTTAAGGATGATTTGTTTTAAATTGTTGGGGGTTTTATTGGGCGTTTTTTTGGAGCATAATGATAGCACAGTAAAAGAATTTTCAGTTTGATCCTAAGCTCAGGTTACCAGTGTTTGAGTTTCTGGGTATGTTCTTCCCATGTGTCTGTGTGGGTTTCCTCTCAGTTCCACCTACTTATGAATGCAGGTTGAGTGGATGTAAAAATTCTTCACAGCCCTGTCAAAATGCCATGGTTTTGCGATGTAGAAAATGAGACAAAGGTAGATCATTTCAGAATTTTTTTCAACCTTCAATAGGGTTTATAATCTGTACAATTCAACTGAAAAATAAAGAATTTTTTTTGAGGTGGAAAATAAGAAATACAAATTTTACAATAACCTGCTTGTAAAAATAAGCACTCTTTTTTAACTAATTCTTTGTTGAAGCACATTTTTTTGGACAGCATTCAGTGTTTTTGGGTAGGAGTCTTATCAGCATGGGAAATATTTGCCCAGTCTTCCTTACAAAACCATTCAAATCTGTCAGATTGTGAGGACATTTCCTGTGCACAGTTTGTTTCTGAACTTAAATCTTCTTCTGGTAAAGCCATTCGTTTTTTTGCTTTGGGATGTTGTCATGATGAAAAGTGAAATTCCATTTCATCTTCAGCATTTTAGCTGAGGACAGAAGGTACTGGGCCAACATTTTTATTTGTACCTGATCATATTTCTCTCCACTTTGACCAAGTTGCAGCTGAAGAAAACCACCACCATGCTTTAGTGTGGATATGGTGCTTTTTTGGTTGTGTGTAGTGTTGTTTTTTCACCAAATAATCATTAGGAATTAGAGCCAATAAGTTCAACTTTACTTTCAACAGACCATGCCTTTGAGAGACTTGATGTAGATTTTTTTCAAACTTTAGCCAGGCTTGGATGTCATTCTTTGCAATATAAGGCTCCCAGATATAAGAAATATGAGAATTATTTTTAATTACTAAACAACTTTTTAAAGTACTAAACAACCAGTACTTAAAGCTATAAAGTTCATGCAGTTCCTTTTATGTTGCCGTAGGCCTCTTGACAGCCTCCTTGTCCAGTTCTCATCTTTTCTTTTCATCAGCTCTGTAGGGATGTCGAGTTCTTGTATTGTGTCATATTTTCTACACTGTTGATCAGTGTCTTCACTTTGTTAAAATAGTATATGTAATTCTTTGTAAATTCTTTTGGACTCATCTCATGACTGATACCTTTCTCCAGTGAGATAACTCTGATGCTTTGTACTCTAGAACAACTTAGTTGTATTTGGGGTTATATGAGTCACTTTAATGGATGGTAGGTATGTACTGGCTACCATGCAACATGAGTTTGAACATGATTGGTTAATTCTTAACACAGCTACACACGCAATTATAAGAGGGTGTACACTGCAACCACACAATTAAAATTTTATATTTTTTATTTTTTTCCTCTAAAAGCTTTCAGTTTGTTTTTTAATTGAATTGTACAGATTATGGGTCACATTAAATGAGGAAAAAGTTCTGAAATTATTTATCTTGGTCTATTTTGTCCCCCAAAAGCCTCACCTGAGTGTGCATAGACCTTTAATATCCACTGTAGGTGTAATGGTAATGCTAAAATGCCTCTGTGTGAATATGTGTGTATATTACGATGTGTGTTGGACTGCTGTCCTACTCTGCCTTGTGCACAGTGTTTCTAGGATCAGCTTCAACTCCACAGCAACCTTCACTAGGGAATTACTAAAGATAAATTAATTAACAGTTTCTGATGGTACCAATAATTCAGTTCATTTTTAAAAATACTATAAATTTTAACAGGGTCAGGTATTGCTTTTTTTTTTCTTTAATGCTAAAAGGAGACTTTTAAACACCATGTTGGCACTGGATTTTTGTAGCTCACCCTAATGATAAACTAATAATTGTGATTTTAGTAATTTCTGGTGATGTCTACGTGCATATTTAAAATTTTTATTTTAAATGTTTATTTTAACAATGACTTCTGTCTGTTCTTTGAAGGGTGCCAGGAATTCTGCTGCTGACTGTACATGCACTTATCTAACTTATGCTCTTATGCTGGAATAAATTTTATTATGAAAATGCAACCTGAGCTCCATTAAATTAGTGGACAGACATCTCTGTTGAGTGCAGATAAAGCCTAACTAGTGAAAAAGTAGGATTGTGTTCTCTTATTAAATCTCTCTAAGTGCTTCATTCCATCTGCCTGCGCTGTTCCCTGCTACCTTCTCTTTAAATAGTCTCATTAGAGTGAGGAAAGCGAATTACTGTCTGAACACTTCAGCTCAAAGAGATTTTTCTAAGCTGTGTGAAGTGCAGGCAGATGTTGATGGGTTCTCGGTGTAAATTGCCCGTGTGTGGTCAGATGTGGTCGCTGTCAGAGCTCTGCAGCTTCCTGAGGAACTGAGCATTCTGAGCAATGTGTTAGGGAAACATCTGGAGTTGTAACTGCTCAGTGTGATGTTATTGTGCATGGTGGTGGATAAATCAGTAGCTCATGCTATTTAGCTTTTAAATTGTAATTGGAAAAAACGAACCCTACTTCCTATTGACTTTTGTAAATCAATGTTTTATTTGGTGTCTATATTTAGGGTTACATGTAATGTGATGGATCTCAGCATTGTGATTACAGCACAGAATCGCAAAACCTGTTGCACTATACAAACATTAGCCTATGAGTGATCTGAAAAGGACTAAATTTGACTAGGTGGATGACTGACGATTATTTTTAGAATCAGGAAAATTCAGGTTTGTTAAGACTCTGGAAAAACCCAGCAAGCTGAAGTGCAGCTCAATGCTGTTATATAACTCTCCTGCCTACTACATGTAGTCAACTTGTGGTTAAACACGATAAGAAAAGATTTAAACCCTAGCCACATTTAAACCAGCTTTACCCAGATCTTTTACTTGCTACGTGAGGTTAAATTGTTAGATTGACTAGCAGTACAGTACAGTGGCTCAGTGGTTAGCATTGTCGCCTCACACCGAGAAGGTTTGTTTGAGTGGGTTTCCTCCGGGTACTCCTGCTCCCTTCCACAGTCCACAGATTGGCACATTAGATCAGTTGGCTACTCTAAATTGTGCATAAGCATGAAGGGTTAACCCTGTGGTGACCTGTTCAGGGTGTACCCCACCTCTCACCCAGAGTCAGCGCCAGCTTTCCCCAACACCCTGATAAATAAGCAGGGGGTGGGGGGGGGTGGGGGGGGACGAGATGGCGGGAGGCACGTTGCTTGTAGAAAATATGAGAATTTTTCCTTTTGATGGTACAGAGGACTCGAGTAGACGGGAATCCCGCCAGCCTCCAGCTTCATTTGAAAGCCCTGTATTGAACTGCTTGTTGGCAGTGCCAATTGTAGAAGTGCAGCAGTGATTCCATTGTAATGCTGTTCAAAAATATGTAATTGCAGATTTCCTGTATATTCCTTATTTAAACATCTACTATCCACGTTTTTTTAATGTTTAAGTTAAAAACAATGTACTCCCTTTCTATGTATCATTACCAATATTGAGAAACAAATAGAGTTGCCACTTCATTGTAAGATTGTTTAATATTTTTTAGATAGAGATGTAAAATTTTTGGTTGCGTCCCTAATAAAGTTATTTAATGTTAGCTGTATATAACAAGGTGGCATGGCGGCGCAGCAAGAAGGTCCAGGGTTCGAGTCTCGGGCTTGGCGAAGACGATTCTGTGTGGAGTTTGCATGCAGGTTTTTTTTCTGGGTACATCGGTTTCCTTCAACAATCCAAAGACATGCACATTAGGCTAATTGGCTGTTCCAAATTGCCCCTTGGTGTGACTGTGAGTGTGATTGGTTGTGTGTGTTGGCCCCGCGATGGTCTGGCAAGCTGTTCGAGGTAGGCCTGTCGCGATAGTCAAAAAGTTGCCCCATTGTATGATTAATGCAAATAATTGTGATAATTTTCCTGACCACGATTAGTTGCCGTAATTAATGTGTGCTTACTTACATAAGAAAAACAAACTAGGCTGAGAGCGTTTGCCTGGTTTTGCTGCAGCTCACTTTCTCTCTGCTCTCCTCTCATGTGTCTCTGACTGGCACAATGAGGAGGGGTGGAGGGGGATACAAAGATTACAAATGAATGAATGAACTAATTAATTAATATAACACATGTAATGTTAGCTAACTCAATTAACATTAATAGGTTTGGTTTGATTTCATATAAAAAATAATGTTTTCAGTTGGTGTCTGTTAATAGCAGAGAGTTCACTACATTACACAGTTCATTCAAGATTAACATGTCAGTTGGCTCAGCTCACATTTATATTGGGGAGAAAACAGGGATCTTATGTGATATAATAGCACATGACAGTGCTACTGTTGAGAATGAAAACAATCAGAGTAAATATCTCATGATATCTTACTACTGTAATATTGTGTTGGATGACTGCATTGTTATATTGCAAAAGCAAAAACAGAACACCACATCTTACAGCTTAAAAATTCATCACCAGCAGACTCTGTGTTGAGGTTGCAAACACGATTTGCTACATTAGAAACTTTATCAGGAGAGGATAGGGATATTGCTACACAGTCATCTTCCTCGTAAATTACATACTTCTTTGTTTCCTCGAGACTGTAATGAACCGGACATTATTAGTTTACTTGAACTGCTACTTTTTAGCTTACGCACATGGATATGGGAAAATTGGACTGGGTAGCACATTGCAACTTCTACTCTCTTGGTGGTTTTGTGAACAAATTTATAATTTATTTCACAGCTGCTGTGATGGTACACTGTATGGCCAAAAGTTTGTGGACACCTAATGTGACTATCGCTATCATATGTGCTTTTTGAACATTCCATTTTGTATTGAATCATTTAGTCACCCCTTAGCTGTTATAATAACCTCCTGTCTTATCTGCTGGTTTTCCATAAAACTTGGAGCGTAGCCTTGGGGATTTTCCCATTTAGCCTTAATAGCATTTGGGAGGTTGGTCACCAATATCAGACAAGAAGGCCTGGGGCACAGTCTCTCTTTCTCTCTTTCTTTCAGCTGGTCTGTCTCTGCTTGTGGTTCTGTGTGTCAGTTTGTCTGGTTAAATAATCATATTGAGCTTAATCCATTATACATAATTGAGCATATCTTCATAGGAGTGTTCTTGTTGACTAGATGTCACATTCAGGACCTTTGCCTACTCTCTTTGCTCCCATCTATGGTGGGCTCTTCTAGCCTTATGTCCTATTCACACACACTTTTATGAGCGTAGAGGGACCAAGGGGAAAAAAAGAAGGAAGGTTTCCATGGCAACAGGCAGCAAGACCCGTCACTGTGGTCTGCGGCACGTGATCTGCAAACAAATGCAAGCCTGAGTTAACGACCACTGGCAGATTAACCACGCACATCAGTCTCATACATAGCTGGCCTGCTCAGTTATATAAGCGCATGCGGTTTGATTTACTCAGTGTGAGAAATTGAAGAATGAGTAGTCCTTAAGTGTGGTATTTATATTTCTTTCACGCAGTTAAATAAGAAGTATGGGCTTAGTGTTAGTCCTGAAGAGTGCAATGAACACTAGTTTCAAAGCATTTACTATTAGTCTAGGTCTTGATAAAAGATAAAAAGGTAAAAATATGTGCATGAAAAGCTTAAAAAAAACCCCAACTCTAGTAAGCAAAAGCTCAGCAGAACTGGTTTAATTATCTTTTCGAGAAACAGACCATACTCTCCCCAGGCTTCTCTTAAGCTGCTCATTATATCCTTTATGCAGTGACACCACTTCTGGAGCAATGCAGCTTGTAAACACACACACACACACACACACACACACACACACACACACACACAGGGAGAGAGAGAGATAATCAGCTTAGGCTAGACCAGGGGCTAGTGTAATGTGACAGGTGTATTACACATTCAGCAACAACAACAACAACAACAACAACATATATCTCGAAACGATATCTGAAGCCGGTAGAAGATGAATCAGATGTCAAAATGTATTCAAATGCATTACTGTGAAACCTCTATCAATTTCATACATTAACACTCTGAGTCTCAGAGACAACAGACCTAAAAAATAATAACATGAGGAGCAACAGTAGTACTAGAACTATCCTCAAGAAATAAAAATACCTAACTAGTAGAACTGTTTGAACTGGGAGAGTGGTTGTGAGGTGATTTGATGAATTTGTGTGTCTGTGTAAATTTTCTGAACAGGTATGATTCCTGCCAAAATACTGCCGGTAGCTTTACAATATAGTGCTTGAGGTTTTTTTTTTTAGAGAGAGGTAGCTAATGGATGTTCAGTGACAAAAGCTTTTGGCAAATAATGTTGTTAAAAATCCATTCATAATGAAATACAGACGATTTAATAGCTGATCAAGTTTGCCTGGAAATCAGTCTAAGGTTAACAGTCTAGCTGCCTGAGCTCATCATATGTAGAACAAAACATTAGACCTTATTTGCATTTCAAAAGGAACATAAAAACGAGAGGGAGCAGCGATATTGTCTGAGAGACACGTAATGAAATTACTAGGATAATGCAGCCGAGACCACGTTGTCCCCTGTATGAACTATTAACCTTTTCTCATATTCTAGACGCAGGCTAAAATGAGTCAGCATGTACCATTTGCTTATGTGAAGTATAATTGGAGGGCTGTTGCCCTGTTATTTTGAGTAGGTTTTTAAAAAAGCCACTATGTGATAGCCTGGAAACTGGAGGGGAAAGAAAAACAGCAACAGAGCAAGCTCTGTTTTCAAAATGTGCCCCTTATGCACTACTTTGGATGCTTCATGACCTCTGACCCTACCCTGGGGGAGTGCTGGACACGTCACCCAGTGCATTAACATACACTGCACACCATTGAGACCGCAACACTCAATTTCATGTTGCCAAGCAACAGGGCCATCGTAGCGGGAATGTGCGAATCGGGTTTTAAGCAAGCCTTGGCTTTTACAGGAAGGTAATGTACCTACATGAGCGTGAGGAACATCTCGTTGTCAAGGAGGAAACATGGAAACATTCTTCACCTTTCTTAAACTACCTGCCTACCATGCTCACATGTTCAATTTGTTCAGAGAAATAAATCTCATATTTAATTTAGTTTCACAGTGAATGGGGCGAATGCTTACATTTCAGAGCACATAATCCAGTAAAACATGCAAGGTACTGAGTGTTAAAATCTAATAAATAAACTAGTAAATTAAGATATATAGATGGTTAAATAAACTAATAAATAAATATCTGATAAAAATTATTGCTTTTTAGTTATTACACACCTGTTTGCATCTGAAGAGAGCTTATTTGTCTTTTTTGTGTTCATATATAGAACATTAGGAATCATCTATCACCTTTTTTTCAGTCAGCCGACACAGAAACGTGGGTTCTCCCATTGAACTTCCTTGACACACTTTAAGCACCTTGATCTTTTCACCAGATTGCAATTAATTTCCGGTTGACCCAAGCCACATCTATTCATTAAAAAATAGTATAGTTGTAAGCATAGGTCAGAAATAATTTGTATTATTGTAACTTGCTACACATTCAACATTTTATTTTAATGCTACATTATTTTGGGCTGCATGGTTTGCACTAAGTTAGTGTAGGATGCATGGACTGAATAATGAATGTTCAGCTAGAGTGAATGATTTAATAAAATTAGATGCCATAGCCTCTTCCTTCACAAAAAAAAAAGTTACAAGCAATGGTGAATATGCAAATGAGAACTAGCTTTTATGTGCACATGGGACTGTGTAAGTAATAAAACTCGAAAACGAATGCAGTTATAGGAAAAAAAAGTGTTTTATTTTACTGGAATCCACAGAAATATATGGATAATTAGACTTTTTTTTAAATAATGGCACATGGTTTTTATCCAGTTATACATTTTTGCAACCATGTTATACTTATGACAACTATAAACAATCACTTCGACAGCTTCTTGAACATAGGAAAAATTACAAGGAAAAATAAAAAATATATAATAATAGTAATAATAATTTACAAATTGCAGCTCGTTGCCAAGACACAGCAAAATAAAAAACTTTTTCCTGTCCCGAAAACCACCAATGAGGAAAAATCGGCTGGTACAAAGCACTGAGCCTGGAAACTACTTATGGAAACATCATACTAGCAGTGATTATAGACTATAGTGATTTTTCTTTGTTAAGTAGCAGAATGTTAAAGTACAAGCTGTTATTATAGAAGTAAGACTTTTGATTTGAATTACATTCAGCACTTTTGTCAGAAATCAAATTGTCCATCGGTAAGACCAGTCTTTAACATCTATTTCTTTGAGATTTCATGGGATGAAAATTGTCCGAATTAATCGTAATTAGGGTCACAGGTAGGTTGGCACCCATCTCAGTTGACTCAGGGCGAGGGCGGGGTACAGCCTGGACAGATTGCCAGGCCATCGCAGCTCTGTTAAGAGCTGTATATTGTACTGAATATCAGAGTATTGCATACATCCCGGAAATGTCATATCTGTATCTGTTTTTTAAAGCCATTGTGTGGTTTATCTTTTTCTGCTTTCCCCCCAATATTCTGTGTGTTTTTACTGTTGTTTTTGCTGTACAAATTGTTATTTGTGTTGTGCAGGAAGACCGGTTGGTTTGAAAACGTCTATGCGGCATATTTTACTGGTTATTTTTTTTCACCCAGCCGGTGAATCCTCAACAAAAACATTTTTAAGACAGGCCTAATGTAGCCAGTTTTATGTGGACTGATCATTGTAGACTATTGTATAATATGACCTTTACCACATTAGATGCATTCACTTTATCAAGTAAACAATGAAAGTTATCTGCATAAAAATAGTACCTTTTGTCTTTTTTTTACTTTCCTTTTTTCCATCTTGTTTGTTAAAGATGCCCTCCAGCAAAACTAAAACGATAAACCCTCATCTGTGTTTCACAAAATTATATAATAAGAAGAATTTTTTACAGCCTTAAAATGGTTTGAGTATAATTCTGCACCTAGTCCTAATATGAAATTTATAATTTTGCGAATCTGGCCCCGCCCCTGCCTCACTTGCCCACAGTGCCTACAGAAAATGGAAAATTTTGCATCAACCATAATAGTTCCACTGTACATGCTTGAACCAGAAAGTGATTCTCAAGGAGAAGAAGAGGAAAAGCCAATTGTACAAGGTCGCCTGCGAGATGAAGTACCAGAATGTAAATGTGTTCTTTTTTAGAACGGATAACATGAGTCTTTGTCTTAACAGCATTATCAAACAGCTCAGAATGTGATGCTAATATAATATTAGATAAACCCTCTTCTCCGTTGTGAAGCCTTAGCTGGCTTATCTTCATCATCGTTTGTTCACAACCGCTTTATCCTAATTAGGGTCGTGGGGAGGCTGGTGCCCATCTCAGCCAACTCTGGGCGAGGACAGAGTACACCCTGGACAGCTCGGCAGGCCATTGCAGGGCAGAAACACGCTGACGGCTATGCAGCCTACTCTTGACGAAAATCAGCAATGGTTCTTTTACA
>JBCNYH010000013.1:20680824-20703826 GCA_039654325.1 Tandanus tandanus
TATATATAAAATGTTACCTTGATTTAAAGTTATTTACACAGTGATTGAAGATTTTTTCCATACTATCCACCCCTAATGTGGTTGTATTAACAGTTCCACAAATATTTTATAACATTAATTTTAAATAAAAATGGATATAAATATTACTTTGTGTAATAAATTGAAAATTGTAATTGTTGGAATATTGCTGTGATGTAAGAGGAAAAATAGCACCATTTACACCATCATTCATCATCTGTAACGCTTATCCTGTTTGGGGTCAATATCAATCCTAGCAACTGAGTGGGCCAATAATTGCATGAGTCACTAAGCTAGTGACTGAGTGAGCCAGTGAGTGAGTGAATTACAGAGTGTGTGAGTGAGTAAAGTGGCACTTTGGGCCCACCCCTGTGCAATGAGGTTAAAACACACTACATTTGTAGCTGGATTGGAATTGGAAAATGTGATACACGTATTGATACATCTCATAGTAGACCTGCAAATTTAATTTAAAAGAAAACAGTTGCATAAGAAATCTCAGCACCATTTTTTAAACTCATTTATACCCTTAACAGTATTAAGTGCCCTTTTTAATATTTTAATATTTCTCAACAGCTGACATCACTATCATTACAGTATCACTGTCATCATTGCTGACAAATATCTACATGTCATGTTGAGGCATTTATAGCAAAATTGAACAGAGATTTGTTTAGTTCATGAGGGCCTGACTTGGCAGTCACTCAGAGTCAGGGCTTTAGTTTTGTCATTTCCATTTCCACTGTCCAATAAAATGTCCAACCTTAAATGCAGAAGCCTCACTGAAATAATTAATGACAACCTAAGATGACAGTGTTTTTCCAAAAACCTTCATATATTAAGCACAGACAGTACGTGTGTCTGACTAACAGTTATGTCAAGGCACAATAAATAGCTTTTCTGCAAAAGCAACACATTAGCAGCAGTATTGACTGAATGTGCTGATTTAATTGTAGTTGGCCTGAGTTCCCCTTTATACGCTTTATTAAATTACTCTCAAAGTCTAAAAGCCACTGAGAACCCACCTGAGCACAGATCATGTTCCCCCACTGTTCTCCTTTACTTATTTCACAAATGTCTCTTTGGGTCAAACAAAGAAATGAAAAATGATATGCTGTTCCGTGTGGCATTGAGCCAGGCCCAACCGGATTTTATTTTGCTTTGATTGAAATATTGATCTCCATTTTTTTTCTGCTTTGCTTTATATTTCTCTGCAGTGTTTTTCACTGGATAGCCTGCAGGCATTTATTAAAAGTCAGTGCATGTCATTCATCATTTCCTGTTTATTTTTGTTTATTGTTTTTGGATTTTTTGGGATATATTTTGAACTGTCAAAAATGTAGTTGGCACATAGGGTAGTGCTGCAGGTTTTCCTCATATTCAGGCTTCATCTTGGTTTTCAAGTTTCCTCTCACCTCCTGAAAGCCAAGCCAGTAGGTGCCAGTAGTAGTATTTATACTAAATATTACTACTTCCTTCTAAAAATACTATACTTGCCTCTAGGTGTGATTCAGTGTTTAAATGTGTCTAGGGCATATTCTTGTCTCAAGCAAAATGTTCTCAGAATAGAGTCCAGATCAGCATTGACCTGGATAAAGTGCTTACTAACGAAGAATGATTGTAATTACATTTCAAGTAAGTTGTAACATTTTCATAATTCTGCCTTGACCAACAGTATTCAAAGCCCCAAACAGTATTTAAACCCCCAAAATCCACACCTGCACCACATTATTTGAACAATCACACCAATCACACCACAGAGTTTTAAATAAGGAAAGATGTATAACTGTGGTGTAATACTTACTGTAGTTTGAGCCTACAGTAAGTATTACACCACAGTTATACATCTTTCCTTATTTAAAACTCTTATATGGGAATAATGACTAAATTTTGATGACAGTGGCTTAATTATATCAACAAACACCTGACATGTTTGCTGATGAGTTCTGCATGATCGACTTCAGTGTCTTGACAGTTACGTGGAATTTGACCAATGATTGGAGGCATGTCTAATAAGTAAAATTAGACAATTATGTGCTGGTTTGGGAGGAAAAAACATCTCTGAAGTCACTGACAATTAACTATCCAAACCAGCCAGATTTTGACCAAACATTTTAATCAGTCAATAGTATATAGTCATACATTTTTTTTTAAATAGTATGGAAAGGTTTCTGACACTGGGCTTCATTTATCTGTCTTTTTAAAATGTATTTCTGACTTATGTTGTGTGTAAATGTTTGTGTAAGGCATTACCAACTGAAAATTTGCGCTTGATTTACAAACGTTTCGGAAAACCTTGATTTTATTTATATGTTAATGAATTCCAGTCAACCGTGTATAAGTGAATGCTTGCACAGCAACGCTAATTTGCATTTGGTTATGCTCAAACTCCATATAAAGCAAGCTCTCACACAGCACTATGAAAAGGCCCAAATCTGGAGCTGAAGTACAGAAAAGGTGAATTATATAAAGTGAAAAGAAATTGGTTTAACATGAAACCATGAAATCTGCTGGACTCAGGTAATTGTGTACACCAAACATATCACCCAGCGAAGGAATATAAGTGTGGAAACACAGGAAACCTGATGAAACCACACTAGAGAGGATGTGGCACATTGCAGCTTGAGATATGGTAGATCTGTCATTCACTTAGTGCTGCTTGAGCAATGCTTGAACTCAACCTCCTTTTTAATTATTTCTTCAAACAGCATGCATTTTATATGAAAATAAGGGTTTTTCATCTCCAGCAACATGATAGTGAAATATTATGGCCCATGAATAAGCAGATGTATGATAAAAATAAATAAATAAACAAATAAATGAATGCATCTGCCATAGCAGCAATGGAGCATCTTGGGCAATTAGCCTAACGTGCATGTCTTTGGACTGTGGGAGGTAACTGGGGTACCCAAGGGAAACCCATGCAAGTCCGGTGAGAACATGAAACACAGAAACCTCCGAGCCCGGGACTTGAACCCAACACTTTGTCAGTTTTTAAAATAAATGTTAAAATAAATGTCTGGGAATATAATGTGAGGCTCGTTCATCCCATCAAATGACAGAATGTGACATGCTTTCTTGTATTGACATTGTTTTATAGTAGATAGACATTTACAATATTTTAACACTTATTCTAAACACTGACCAAGTTTCATTACATTTCGATGATGACAAGAGTGCCTTTTTAGCACCTGGAGATGGTCCTCGGTTTACTCATGGCTCACATGTTTATAGATGTATTCTTGATGAGTACATTTGTGTAATATTGGTGTCATTTTCTTTCATTTTTATTTATATATGGGTGACTGAGCTTGTTTCAGGGTCACAAGGTCACTTTTTCTATATTCAGCTTGGCAAGCCTTGTTAATATGATAGCTTTGAAAGGAAATGACCAGGTTTTTTGGATCGGTTATAAATATAAATATATATCCTTCAAACGTTTGAAGTCACTTAGACATTTCCTTGTTTTTGAAAGAACTAAATAAAAATACTTTAATTTAAACAGGGTGTACCCCACCCTTGCCCAGAGTCACCTGAGATGGGCGCCAGACTCCCTGCGACCCTAATTAGGATTAAGAGGTTCAGAAAATGAATGGATGAAATGCTGCCGCTCCACCGTGTTGCTTCCATTAAAGAGAGAGAAGACTGCTCACTCGTGCTTTTCTACGAAGCCTCTTTGTTGTGCCTGATAGTCGATTTGAATAGAGCTACAACATGGGGAATCAACATGGGGAATTAAACGTTAGGCGTTTAGAGCTAACAGGAAATGATTTTGAACTTTGTCCATCCAGCTAATATTGATTATGTTGCTTCACTGAATTATTTTCAGCACCCTTACTTCACAGTGTAACTTACCTTTGCCGATTATAACTCCACCATTGTTGATGATTTTGCCTGAAGTTCAGCCCCTGTGTCATGCACAGTTTTGAATTTTGTTTTTTACATACTTCTGGTTATCGGTGGGATGTAATATTTCACAGTCGTGTTGCTGGTGATATTTTCAGATAATTTGCATGGCTTTTTTACATTCATACCTACAGTATGATACTACTGGGTTTCACAAAAGTTTTCTTCTCTTTGTCACTTAAACCAATTTAAAGTTGAGTCATCCATATAAAAAGTGCAGTAACCCACTACATTTATCATTCATTCATTCATTTTCTGAACCGCTTAATCCTAATTAGGGTTGCGGGGAGGCTGGCGCCCATCTCAGCCAACTCTGGGCGAGGGCAGAGTACACCCCAGACAGCTCGCCAGGCCAACTCATCACTATATTTATGGGCAATTTCACAGTCTCTTAGAGCAATCAGTCACAAAGGGGTGAAAAATAAAGATTTTTAATTTGCTAGCTTTTTTAAAGTAGAAATTTTCTTAAATGTTCAAGGTTGTACAAACTTAAAAAATTTTGGCTGTAACATTATTTTCTTTGAAGTTATGGCCTTTGAAAGTGTGCATGTCCAAAACAATAACATTTCTTTAAAAACTATCATTGTCAATAGTAGTAAGATTTCAAAGTTAAAACCAGTTCAGGTTTT
This sequence comes from Tandanus tandanus, assembly GCA_039654325.1. NCBI lineage: Eukaryota > Metazoa > Chordata > Actinopteri > Siluriformes > Plotosidae > Tandanus > Tandanus tandanus. Next base: position 20,685,378 of record JBCNYH010000013.1, read on the forward strand.
CCCAGACCACCACACAATTATGTAAAAAGTCAACTTGTAAGAAAAAACTTGTAAAATGTAAAATTGTTCATCTTTCCACAGCCTCCCTACAAGTGAGCATTACGCCCGCACAAGGAGAAGTCAGTGTCGGAGAGTCCAAGTTCTTCTTGTGTGAAGGTACATTTTTGCACTTGTTACCTTGACAGGTTTTTCTTGATTTTGATGGGATATGATTTCTTAATATATTGCATGTTTGTACAGTATGTTAAGTAGGTAATGCTGCTGGAGGACGTCTTTAGTAGTTGTGGACGGTTTGTAAAAGTGTGTTCACGAAGTACACTTACAGATCCCATCCAAATTTAGAAATTGATTCCTGTGAGAAATTTAATAAGATTTGGGACAGAGTTAAATATTAATAAGTTATTTTCAGTGAAACCTGCAAAAGCTATCATCTGTAATGGTACAGAAGTACATCCGTGCCCACTGCATGGTTGATTGCAAGTGTCTGAAGTACCATTGATGTGGAGACATTCATTGATTCATTCATTTTCTGAAACGCTTAATCCTAATTAGGGTCATGGGGAGGCTGGCGCTCATCTCAGCCGACTCTGGGCGAGGGCAGGATACACCCTGGACAGCCCGCCAGGCCATCGCAGGGCAGAAACTTGCTGACAGCAATCCAGTGGCCTAGTCTTTGTGAACGACAGCAATATTTCTTTTACATACCTCTCACCACAGGCAGTGAGAGACATGGCTGGCCTTTGATAACACAGTTAGCTGCACTGGGGTGGGCAGCAGTGTTAACTGTGGTAGTGGGACCTGAACCCCCGACTTTTGGATCAACAAGCAAAATTTTAGAGAGACATATTTTGTCATCAATGCAACATCTTTTCCTGAGATGCCTACGTGACAGGACAGTGGCAGGCCTCATTTTACATGAGCTACAACAGTGTAGGTTCGTAGACACAAAGTACATGTGCTTGACTGGCCTGATGCCTGTCCAGATCTGTCTCCTATTTAAAATGTACAGTTCCTTATGAAGAAGACTATTAGTCAATGAGAGCAGCTGAAGTTTTGTACAAAGCAAGAACCTGTGAAAACCTTTGTTGCAAAACTGCATGCCCACATTACAGCAAGAAGGTCCTGGGTCCAAGTCCCGTGCTCAGTGAGGCCATTTCTGTGTGGAGTTTACATGTTCTTCGTGTTCTTGCGTGGGTTTCCAGTGGGTATTCCGATTTCCTTGCATAGCTCAAAAACATGCACATTAGGATAATTGGCTGTTCTGAATTATGTGTTAAAATGTGTTAATGGTTGTGTGTGTCGGCCCTGCAATGGTCAAGTGAGCTGTTCAGGAAGTACCTGGCTTTTACCCAGTGTGGGCTAAGATAGGCTCCATCCTCCCCATGACCCTACTAGGATTAACAAAAATGTGTGAGTGAGTGATGAGTTTATAATATGTAAAATGTGTTAAAAAGGGTTAACACTAGGGATTCAATTAGAATTCAAATTTCATATTGCGTTTTAAAATCTATAGCACTGCTCTCGTTTACTGAACCATTATCAAAGTGTTTGTCTTCTGGTTCAGTCATTTCATGCTTTTCTAAAATATTGCAACAATAAATAGAGGAATTATGTTTATCATAGTTTGTTGAGTTCTGTACAGGATGATGAATGTTTGCATTTGTTGTGTTAATTGTTTTGGGCTTTAACATTGTGCCTTTTGCTGCGTGTAGTTATTGGTGCAGTGAAGGGAATCGAGTGGTTCTCACAGAGCGGCGAGAAGATTGAATCCAACAGGCAGGATATCACAGTGATCCGCAATGATGAGACATCCTCTACACTCACTATCTACAATGCTAAGCTTGACAGTGCAGGCACATACAAGTGTGTAGCCACCAGTGGAGACCAGCAAGCTGAAGCAACAGTGAACGTCAAGATATACCGTATGACCCCATCGACTTTTCAGCTCTCTTAGATCCAAGCTCTTCCCTTTTCTTTACTCAGTCTATCCTCTAAAAAGTCTATTTTGACATAGCTGTATTGTAAAATGTATTAATTATATCATTTTTATCATCTTTATAATTTTGAACAACAGACAGTGATTTTTAAAATAAAACCTGCACATTAACAATGTTCTTGCTGGAAAACAAAAAAATTATTTTAGATATATCAGCACAGCTTTCTTTGAGTGTCCAAAAAACCCAAAAGTAGCCAAAAAAGTAGTGTTTGTTGTTTTGTTTTACTGTCACATAAAACTAAATTGTCTGTGCAGTCTATGATTATATTTAATGATACAGACCAATATTTTAAATAGTGAGATGCAAACTTTATGTATTTGTCTCAAATTATTATTAAAAATTAATGTATTTGGCATTATTTAAAATGTAAGAGTCGTATATTTGTGTTTGTTCTCCTGCAGAAAAGATTAACTTCAAAAATGCCACATCTCCACAAGAGTTTACTGAGGGGGACGACTCCATCATCATATGTGATGTAATTGGCTCACCACCACCCACTGTCATGTGGAAATATAAAAGGGCAAAAATCCAGTTTCACAAAGATGGTATGACCTAATCTACTTTTTTCTGCAATCACTGCAATAATTTTTATTTATTGCATTGTTGATTTTTAATGCTTTAGTAGCTGTTTTCCTCCATTCATCACTCAGCTCTCTATTACTGTAGTTTCTTATATTATTTCCATCTACTGAATAGGTGCTGTTTTATTCTAAACCACTGGACCAGAAAAGATAGCAAAGCCAATAATTAATTATTGACAGAGACCATAATTCATGACATGACTGCTATTCTCTTGAGATAAGCAGTCACTATGATTCATTTTAATTACCCGACAAACATATAGGAACAATTTGACTCAGGTTGGTCAGTGTTTTTTTGTAAAATCTGCTCTTACAGTTCGGTTCAAGATTTTGGACAACAACCACCTGGAGATTAGAGGAATCAGAAAGGCAGATGAAGGAGTGTACACCTGTGAGGCGCGGATTATGGCTCGAGGCGAGATTGACTTCCGTGATATCAAAGTCATAGTAAATGGTGAGCCCACAGCGTTTTTATTTGTGCTTTTGTGATAAATTGCTTGTCAATTTGTTTGTCAAATTTGGGTTCCACACTGTTCAACCCAGATACCCATTATAATGATTTGTTCTGAATGGAGTAATTAACCGCTGCGTCTTCTACAATAAAAAAAAAAGATCTACAATAAACGTTGACCAGAAATGACAGGATGCCAGACAAAGCAAAGCAAATACAAAAAGAGGAAAGTTTTCTCTTTAGCAATGAATGCAGTGTGCTTCTTAAATTAAATGTTTACAGTGGCTGTGTTGTTTCAGTTTGATATTTTATTTCATAAGAGTGCAGAAGGAAGTCTGGCTCTCTGTCTTTTCTTTTTATACTGTGGAAGAATATTACTCTAACTCCTATTTTCAGCAGAACTCTTCAGTATTAAATACACACAATAATATTAATGGGTCGCATTAGAATGAAAGCATTTTACAAGCGCAGCATTTTAAGAGGTGTCACTAAACACACATCACACAAAATGACATTTATAGTGGAGGCTTATATCTACACACCCTATGCTCAATATATTTCCAGTGTAGCACTGTGAGGAGAGTCACTATTGCTAAAAATTACTCTAGAAATCCTTAAATAAGCTCTGAACTAATATTCTAAATAAAACTTATGGGTTTTTTTGTATTCCTGCGGTAAGCTTGTGCTTAATTGTTTTTTAAGCAATTAGAAGTGTTGGATGCTACTATGGGCTGCACGGTGGCTTAGGGTTTGAATCCGAGGCTTGGGCAAATCAGTGTGGAGTTTGCATCTTCTCCTCCAGGTATTCCGGTTTCCTCCCACAGTCCAAATACATGCACTCTAGCCTGATTGGTTGTTTCAAATTGTCCCTAGATGTGGCTGTGTGAATGGTTGTGTGTGCTGGCCCTGCGATGGTCTGGCGAGCTGTTCAGGGTGTACCCCGCCTTTGCCCAATGTCCTCCAAAATAGGCTCCAGCATCCACGCGACCATACTAGGATTAAGCGGCAAATGACTGAGTAAGATGCTACCATGTTGCAGACACAAAGACAAAGGAATTGAAAATTGCGAAATGTCCATAATGAATTTTAAATATTTACACTGAGAACCGTATTGAGAGTTGTACTCATAATAAACAACTCTGTAGCTGTGTCTGAACACATGTCTGTGCTGACGTGTGCAATTTCTGTAGTAAATCCTTACTGCACAAGCACAGCTTTATTCTTAATATGGCTCGGAGAGAACACAATAATAAGTGGATTATCCCTGTATTCTGCATTTATCAGGTCTTTTTCCTTTTTTTCTCAGTTGTTCCCACTATCAGAGTGCGACAAGCGGAAGTGAACGCCACTGCCGACATAAACCACTCTGCCATGCTGGCCTGTGATGCAGACGGCTTTCCCGAACCCACAGTCACATGGACGCGGTAAGCTCGTCTTCACCATCTCCTAGACTCCCAGAATCCTCTTGATGAAAGAAGGCTATTCATAACCCCCCCATCCAGCTTCCAGCCACTTCTCGCCACGGCGGGCGTGTGTTCTGATTAAGAGATCAAAGGCAAGCAGAGAAATCCTCTGAATAAAAGTAAAGAACATTTGTGCACAACGTGGTAGAGGGCAAGCAGGAACACATCATTAGTAGTTTTGAAGCACGCTTATTCTCTTGGCAGCTTTCGTCTCTTCAGTGGAGCTCCCTGGGGAGTTTGCAAGAGAAGTGTAAAAATCTGGTCCACAGTTTGCTGATGGGGGTTGTGTTGTGTTTATTGCTTATTTGGTGATGGGTGATGGTTGTGCTTCTATTGCCAAGAAAGTGCTACCTAATCCCAGAGCCCTCGTTTCCTCCTTTCTGCCACGAAAAGGGTTGGGGTGGGAGACAACCTCTGTTATTCCAAGTGGCTTACTGAATAGGAAACAAATGTATTTTTGTTTATAAAAGCGCATGCTGAAAATTCTCTGAGGATTCTGTGGGTTTTTTCTGGGTTTTGCTTCTGGCTGCGCATTAAGATATTATATTCAATAGCTCTCTCAGGAGTGAGGTTCTTCTGAAGAATGGGGATAAGTACAGCTCCAATGATGATGGCTCAGAGATCACAATAATGGATGTGAAAAAGCTGGATGAAGGGGATTACACCTGCACTGCCAGTAACAAAGCTGGAAGGAGTGAAGAAGAAGTTGCCCTCCGTGTATTTGGTAACAATTTGCACTTTTCAAAGCCAATGTCAGGGACTTTATCTTCGAATGAAATTTTTCTAATCCTAAAATTATGTGTTGTTAGTGAAACCCAAAATCACATACTTGGAAAACCAGACCACTACAGAGATGGAAGAACAGATCAGGTTGACGTGTGAAGCCATAGGAGACCCGACACCCAGCATAGCATGGAGCTTCGGTACACACGTCTTTGCCGAGGCAGAACAGGTATTTACACTTTCTTCTGCTGATCTCGATGAAATTCTCAGTAAGACCCAGAACTATCATAGTCATCTTTCATCCCTAATGAAAATGCCGGTCATGTACTGAGGTTGGAGCTGCCTTTGTCTATTTTACACATAAGATTTGTTTCTGTCTGCAGGAGCATCTAAAGAGGATTTATCAGGTATGAGATCAGAGCAGCAGGTACAGTAACTTGAATCTGTAAAAAGCCTAGAGAAATCATCTGAGCTGTTTCATTAATCCCACATTTGGCCCAGAACACTGATAAATATCAGTCAAAGCGTATGCCTAAAGTCACCGCCTGCTGCTGAGATTCATTTTCTTCCATTGTCCTAAAGCCACGATCTTATCAGGAATTATGGAATGAAAATTAAAAAAATTTATGTATGTAAAGGTCTTGTCACAGCAGCAGCCACCACAATAGAACAGTGGTGATTGAAATTGTTGCTGAACCCAGACTCAGTTTTAAATCTGAAGTGATTCGGTTGCATGGCACTTGTATTCTTTTTGTGCTACCATCATCAAGTAGTAACCATGACTTACCTTGTGCTTTTTTCATATCTGTGTTTACTGTGCACCCTGTAGTCATTCCCATCATGCAGTCTTGTGTTTGTAGGATGTCATTTAGATGAGTGGTTGAATGTGCACCAATTTTACCAGCCTGTGTGGACCTACAGTGAACACTGCTCACAGTGAAATTTAAAATAATTAGCACTGATTTATTTATTTCAGCTTTGCTTTTTTTTCCACCACAAAAAGTGTCTGGTTTTGCAGTGGGATAGAATTAATAAGTTAACTGCAAAAGGCAAGTGGCCATCTCTCGGCTAATTATTTTGCTGAATGTGTCACTCCACTGTGGTCTCTTAAGCTCACCATCCAAACTACGCATAACACCTACACAGTTAAAGTGGTGCTGCTCGCTGAAGCCAGTTTGGTGGAAGATGATGCATTATTCTCTCAGCATGATTTCAGAGGCTAAGCTCATGTCAAACCATGTGCACAGTAATATTGCTTCTTTCTCGAGTTTCTCACAAGTAATATGACACGCATTTGAAAATTGGATTTTTTGATGGTCTTTTAAAACTGTTTGAAAGCTCTGCATGATGTGTATGATTGCCTGTACTCTCAGCTTTTTTAACAAAAAAAAAAAAAATCACATGACTGGGTACATTTTTGCATAAAAATAACCCGTTAGATGTCTTCCATTTCTTCCCCCTCTACCTTTATAAAATGGATATTCTTCTCTCCCTCCAGGAGAACTCTAACTCGTCTCTCAGCTGTATTTGTACTATTTGTTGCAATAAATGAAATGGTTTATAACACTGTCGTATTTCTCCAGCCCTTGCAGAGCTAACAAGGGTGCCTGACAAATGTGAGGGCTGTAAAGGCAGTAGGCTTGAAGAATTCGGGGGCAATAAGCCATTTGCATCAAAAGCCAGAGAAAACTGGGTTTCTGTGTGTGAACAAGAACTAATACATGAGCCATTTTCTCCTGCTTTTTTCCCCCCATCCTATCTTTGCTTTGCTCCTCTGAGTCAACTTTTCCATGACTCACCTGTAAAACACAGTCAGACACATGGCATTAAATATTAAATCTAGCCAGAAAAGGAGATAGCTCTGAAAAGAGAGAGACCTGTTTAAATTATGCTGTTGAAAAGAGCAAGACACACAGAAATGATATTCTGGTAGCTCCAAGGTGCTGTAGTTCCTATGGGCTTTTTTCAGTGAATATTTTCGTGCGTAAGTGGATCATAGAGGAGTCCATGTTTTCAGGAGATGCACGAATGTTCAGATTATTCTTGTCTCCTGTTATGGATCGGTTGGGCTGTCCACATACACCAGAAGTCTAACACTCAGAACAGTCTAAAAAGGAGTAGGGATCCTCTTACACTGGCCTGTCTGATGAAATAAAGTTATTGATCCAGTTCTTCCTCTGCTTCTGAAAATCCACTTTGCAGTGTGCAATATTTTTTGCCCCTCAGAAACCACCCCCTCATCACTGGGAATGCATGACTGCATCTCACCCCTCATACACGATGATTGATGATGGTATCCACATCTGCATGCAGGCTTCCTAAACATTCTTGATTTTCTTTCTCACCTTGTTAAATCTCACATACATTTTCTTCTTCACTGTGCACTTGTACTGATTTTATATGTCATGCTTGTTTACTGACTTCTTTGTGATGCTCAGACGGCACTGTCTGTTCCTCTAATTAATTCAGATTTTCTGTACATTATTGAACAGCTCTCACTTATATGACAGCCAAATTTCCCAAACACTCCCATAATCAGTGCATTATAGTAATTTGTGCACACACGACTCCTCTAACTTGCTATAAACTAATGAGCTGTTGTCATTTTACATGACAGAGGTCTCATGCAGGGAGAGAATGTGTTGCTTATTCATTTAACTGCTTTATCCTGGTCAGGGTTGTGGTCAGTATGAAGGCAGAAATACACCCAAGATGGGGTTATGCACACTTTAACATACTCAGCCTCACCTAGAGGCAATTTAGCATAGCCAGTCCACTCACTGGCATATTTCTTTGAAGTAGAGGGAAACCAGAGAACCAGGAGGAAGCCAAATCAGACATGGGAGAACATATAGTACGAGAATCCACAAAGACTATAAGCTATGATGTACCATATGCTTCGATGTGCTACTTGATATGTCTATGTGCTGGCCCTGTAGTGCTTCAAATTAAAGCCAGTTTTACAGTGTGCTGTTCCAACTTGTCACACTCTGTGAAATGATATCAATAAGAATTTTTTAACCAACTGTATGATAATGTGTTCTACATGTCAGATAAAATTGTACACATAGCTATTACTGTCATGCAGCTGGCAGCTAAGGGGTGATGATGGATGCAAGTGCAGTTAAAAGGTACTTTATTCAGAAACCAGGTAGACAGATCCAAAGCACAGTCTAAACACATTGTCCAGAAACAGGCAGTGGACGTGGGATTAGACAAACCAAATATCATGGTCAGACCATTGAAAAAACAAATAAGGCCAATGGCAGAGGCAAATCCAAAGAGCAAAAACAATGAGGCAAAGGAGGTGATGCATGGAAAAGCAAACAAGAAAACAAAGGCTTATTATGTCAGGTATGCTAAACAATACTTTGCGGCAAGTCTAGTTTTGGGCACATTTAAATAGCCAACGGATGTCAGCGGATATCAACATTGATATTATGAGTTCTTCACTTCTGATCCATCTGTCACCTGTCTGAATCTGACAAAAAAAATTTGGAATTCTCTCTGTCAACTGTACTAGTACTGCTTGATAAGTTATCCATAATTAATTCCAGGTACAACTAGGGCATAATTAAATTTTGTGTGTTGTGAATAGACAAAACACGTAAGCTGATTCCCACTGAGCACAAATGTCTTCTGGTTAGTTACATCTTTTCAGCCATTTTTTTCATGGTCGTTTTGAGCAAGATTTTATTTTACTTCTAACATTTCTCGAATTTAGAATCATGAAAAAAGCATGAAAATATTAAAAAACACAGTCTAAAATTACACTGGGCGTGAGAAAATGCTATTTTCATGTACTTTCTGCATCTGTGAACCAAGCAGATTTATAAATGTCTTCTGATTTCTTTGGTATCAGTTCATATGGTCTTCTTGGTTTGAACTGTTTTGTAAGGTTCTTTTAGTAAGACAGGAGCGTTTGTTTACCTGCTTTACATGTTTCGACTACTTCCTGTAGTCATCATCAGAAGGGTCACATGATGTTCTTGTGACGTGTCTTGTAGGCTGCTTATGAAACACTTACGCCCGCATTGTCTGACGCCTTACGAACACATCTACCACAGTCACTTTACCATACATCAGGGGGGTCACAGAACGCATACAGAGGGCAATGAATAAACACAACATAAACACACCCATGAAACCATACACAAAACTCAGACAGTTACTAGTAAAACCAAAGGACAAAATACACCAAGAACAAAAATGTGATGTCATTTATGAAAAACCATGCTCATCGTGCAGTAAAAATACATTGGAGAAACAGGCAGATTATTTGGAACACGAAAAGGGCAACATCAAAAAGAATTTGAAACGCAAACATCCAAGAGCAATAAAAGAACAAGCCAAACAGGAAAACCTCAAATCCAATCAAGAACATTTCACATTTCAAAACCGGATAATGAAACTGCATTTAAATTTCACGTTCAGCTGTATGAAACAGACCAAGAAATTAAGATTTTAAAGGGTTAAATATTTGTTTAAAATTTCGTGTTGATAGCTTTTACAGAAATATATGATGCCTTTTTTTGGAAAACATTTCCTCTATTTTTTTCCTGCCCATTCTTCGGTTGTCTTGCGTGAACTGCATGTTTGAGATCGCCCCAAAGTCGCTCAATAATACTGAAGTCAGGAGACTGTGATGGCCACTCTCGCACCTTCAATTTTTTTCTGCTGTCTCCACTGAACGGTTGAAGTGGCCTTGTGATTTGGATCACTTTTATGTTGAAGATCTAATTGTCTCCCATGTGCAGCTTCCAGAACGATGAATGCAAGTTGTCCTCCACTATTTTTGGTAGCATGCTGCATTCATCAGAGATCCACCTCCATGCTACACAGTAGGGATTATGTACTTTTTGTTATGGGCCTGGTTACATCTTTTCCAAATATAGCATTTATGGTTGTGACCATAATATTCGATTTTGGTCTCCTCACCCCAAAAGACTTTGTAACAGAAGGTTTGAGACTTGTCTAGATGCTGTTTGCCGTATTGTAAGTGGGCTGTTTTGTGACATTGGCAGAATAAAGGCTTTTTTCTTGCAACATGACCGTGCAGCCCATATTTTTTCAAATACCTCCTTATTGTGATCTTAAAACAGCAACACCATTTGTTTGCAGAGAATTCTATATTTCAGCTGAAGTGGCTTGTGGGTTTTCTTGGCATCTCGACAAGTGATCTTGGCAGTTTTGGCTGAAATCTTGGTTCGTCTACCCGACCATGACTTGGTAACAACAGAACCCCTAACGTTCCACTTTTTTTTTTTTTTTTTTTTTAAATAAGAGTTTGAACAGTACTGACAGGCATTTTTAGATCTCTGGATTTCTTTTTATATATTTTTTCAGATTTATTCACTTTAACAGTCTGTTTCTTGCAGGTCCTTTTGCTTTACACATGGCTATTTATCCAGCAAAGTCAATGATTGAAAATATTAGATTGACTATTAATATACATTAATAGGTGTGGACACTCTCCCTTAATTGGCTTTAATTTGATCCTGTATGCAAAATAATATTAGCCTTAAAATTTAAGGGTATGGTAACCTTTGATCAGGCCCGTTTGGGTGATTTCAGTTATCATTATGATTAAAGAAATGCACACACAATTATGTGATAATTAATTGCTTTGCGCGAACACACTCACTAATTTAAAGGAAAGCTTCCTGCATGATTGCTTATATTTTCCAAACAATGTCCAATATTTCACAAATTCTGCCAGGTATGTTAACTTATGAGCACTACTGTCTTTCAATTCAGTATTAAAAACCTTTTTTGCTGTTCATCTGAAAAGTGGAAAAACTTAACCTACTTCCTAAACCTGCATAACGCTATTACTGCATTACGAACTAAACTATGTACATCACATTCATTACATTTGTCCTGTTCATAGGTGGCTAGCCAATGGGCGAATTTAAGTTTGAACTAGTGGAGGATAGCAAGTCCTGCGTTTGAGTTGTAGGCTCAGCAAGGGTATTTCTACGTGGAGTTTGCATGTTCTCCCCATGCTTGTGTGGGCTTCCTCTGGGTACTCCAAATTGGGTGTTTGAAATTGCCACTAGGTGTGAGTGTGAATGGTTGTATGTTTATTGGCCCTGTGAGGAACTGGCAAGCCGTTCAGGGTGTACCATGCCTTTGCCCAGAATCAGCTGAGATAGGTTCCAGCCTCCCTGTGACCTAAGAAGGATTAAGCGGTTCGGCGAATGAATGAATAATAAAATGTAAAATTTCCTGTTTAAATGTAAGTGAAGACACATGTGACATTTTTTTTTATTTTAATAAAGATGTTACCAAATTACTGGGCTGTAAGAGAAATACAACACTTGAGGATAAGAAAATAATCAACTTTGGAGTCGTGACACATATAGCCTGCCAACAAGTAATTTATTCCTTATGTAAAATGTATGTAATGTAAATGCGCACGTTTATTTACATTAATTTTACCTTTTCCATATCATCCAAAAGAGGTTATAAGGTAAATTTTTTTTATTGTTGTACGTAGTGTATAGCTTCAGTATTTATCCTTTTTGCATTACTTTCAGCCGTACAATCAAGATTTTATTTCCTTAGTCTGTTCCTTAGAAAATTGATGCTAACCAGATTAGCAGAGGGTCAGCAGCTGTGAAGGCTTACACAGTGCTAGATAATGTATATGGCTCTCAGCTCTCCTGGGATGTAGTTTGCTACATAAATGTCACACAAGTACCAGCCTCTGAACTCCATTATCATAACAAGCTTGCTTTTTTGGTGACTTTGCCATCATTTTTGCAAATGTAATTTAGATTATGTGGCTCGGCATCTTTATACATGAAACAGACACCATTTGCAATGGCACTAATTGAAATGGAGCTTTGCTTGAATATAGATTTTTTTTAATGATCCAATTCTGTGAACTGGCTGTTCATCACGTTCCATTTTTTATATCATAAATATTCCTATGGTTCTTTGTATTTGTATCTGAAATGGGGGAGTAAAAAACAAATTGACAGAAATAAGAGAAGAAGAAAAAACTTTTCTACAGAGTGTTAATTAATTATTCTCTTTGTTCCAAATATTATAAGGTGAAGTACATCAGAAAAACACAAAATTATACTGTTTGGTTTGTTAAATATATTCCATTTCATTACACATTTAAAAATCATGAGCATATCTTGCTGGTTTCATTTGATGAAATATTTTAATGCTCTTGGTCTTTTTTTTCATGCTGTAATGACAAATGATGATTCGTTAAAAAAATAATAATAATCTTGTTTTTGTTGTCATTTTGTCTGTTTCTGTTCTCTGCAGGCATCTTGGACTCGACCTGAACAACATAAGGTATAGCCTCTATATCCTCAAACTCCACAAACATAAACTACAAATAGATTATTTATGAGATGTTTCCTTTCTTTCCTCCATAGATATTTGGAAAAAAGTTTGACTTGGTTTTACACTCTCTTGTTTGTAAGAAACAAACTGACTGTGATAGCATATGGTAATGTTTTCTAACGTGAATGTGATAAAGAAATATTTCCATAATTTACTCAACACACAAGTCAAGAGTAGGCTGCATTGCCGTCAGCGTGTTTCTGCCCTGCGATGGCCTGGCGAGCTGTCCAGGGTGTACTTTGCCCTCGCCCAGAGTCGGCTGAGATGGGCGCCAGCCTCCCTGCGACCCTAATTGGGATTAAGCGGTTCATAAAATGAATGAAGGACTTAACACACAAAAATTCAGTTGGGAACGAATATGCCTTCCTCAGTTTGATACATATATGCCTCTTGACTTTATTTCTTCAGGAATTTTATAAGTACCACTTTATCCGTGTATTTTATGTTTTTTGTAGTTCTCTGTGCAAAATATATTTTTTTAATATGCTAGAACATTCCTTCTAGCAAAGCAATGCAATTGTGCAACAACCAATTGCATGTGCAGTGGGCTAATGGCTGGCCTGCATTATTAACAAGGCTTCTCGTCTGAAAACTATGGCCATGAAACATTAATATGCCACTGTTCTCACATTGCAAATGGATAACTAGTGCTTTGTCTCTGAGAAGAATGGGAGAAACGGTGCACTAAATAAAGTGGCTCGACTGCCTTGCTGCCTTATGTGGTCCAGCAACGTGCTAGACCATCGACTTGAAGGTCAGGGGTCATACTCGGGCCGCTTCAACAAACAACAGGAAGCAGACTGGGCAGTGCTCAGCTTTTCCATTAGCAGGTAGATTGAATTATGTTTCACATAGCAGATGGGGAAGATGCTGATCTCTAGCTAAAAAGAGACTGTGCATTATGTAAGTGTGACTGACTCTAGAGAGAGCAGTGGCATAATGAAAGTCTCAGACACACCTCTCTGACTAGAATTGTTCACAAATAGAGCTGTCAGTGTGGACTTTTGCAGCATACAGCCCAATAATAGAGAGATATCTGGCTTAGATGCATATACCGTGTGAAATACTAATGTGTTACTTGAGGCAGTGCAATAATTTTAGTACTTTCAACACTTTACAGCCTGAGATTTGTGTTTGTGTTTGGCTGAATGCCTATATGAGAGACTGAGTATTTGAATCATGTCGAAATTGTATTCAGCTAATGAACTTCCATTTCAGTCCTGTAAATAGCTGAAAAAATCTCTCCCACTTTATCATCTGCTGTTTAGAACCCCTTTTTGTAATTGTCATATTATAGGAGTGTCCAAACCTTTTTCAAAGCTGGTCAGATTAGAGCGCAGTGATGTAGTGGTTAGTATGTTCACTTTACAGCAAAAAGGTTCTGGTTTTGTACCCTGTGAGTTCGAGGGGGTTTCTATGTGGAGTTTGCATGTGATCCCCTTGTTTGTGTGGATTACCTCCTGGTGCTCTGGTTTTCTCCCACAGTCCAAAGACATGCACGTTGGGCTAATTGGATATTCTCGATTGCTCCTAGGTGTAAATGTGAATGGTTGTATACTTGGAGTTAGTGGGGATTGGTTCCAGCCTCCCCGCGACTCTAGGATACAGCGGTTTAGAAAATTAGATGAGATGAGAGCACAGTCTGCTGCTGCTGTCGGGTAAAAAGAAAAATTGCAGCATGTCGGCCAATGGGCTTCCTATTATGCATTCTAATAGAGAAGGTCCAGACCACTTAAAATCCCTTCATATTCCTGTTGTACTAAATATGGTTGTTACAGTGTTATGGTTTTTACAGTTAATAACAGTATGAGATTTACTTCACCATCAATAAAGTATACATTAGAATGTGTGTATATTACCATCTACCTGTTAATTTCTTTTTATTATTAATATTATACAGTCGTATTTCTGACTCCTCTTGTTTCTTGAATTTCCCAAAGATTTCGTAACCCTCTCTCTCTCTGGACTACTGTTTGTACTGACTGTTCTCTCTGTGTAATCTCCTGTTGTTGTAAACATGTTACATTGCTGCCACTCCTAGCAGGGTTATAGTACACAACAGCTATCAGATGAACAGGAGAGCATTGAAGTCCTGACCACAACTAAACAAAACAACCATTTATTTTGTCTAAGCTCACTATTTTTTTCCCGCCATTTGTCATTACCACTCTCTTCCATTATTTGGAAAAGATTATTTACTAGGGATTGATTGAATTCCTTTTTTTATTTTTTATTTATTTTTATTTTTTTTACAAGGATGTGCAAAAAAGCAATTATTCAGAGTATTCATAATATATATTTTTTTCTTTGAGCATTGGCCTTTGTGTTTTCAAATGATTAAGTAATGATGAAACTGTGATATGTATATGCTACATTATTAAGTTTCTTCTATAAGACCCCTAATCATAATGCCTGTACGGTTTTTAGAGACTGTTTTTCTTTTCCGCTGTGTTAGACTTAGGAATTTTAAATGCTGACTACATCTTACTGACATTCATAAACAAATATCCATGCTAAAAGAAATCACAAGTGTGGGATGTTGGGTTTTGTGTGTACGCATGTCGTGACGCACCACAGCAAACCCTAAGTAGATTGGGTCTGCTGAATTTGCACGACTCTAAAACTGTTCCCTAAGTTACAATCTGCATTATTGATGTGTCCTGCTTGCGCCCCACCACCTACCTATTCGCTTTTATTTATATCTGCCTTTTTCACCCTGTCAGTGCTTATGTCTTTTCAGTATGCCTACACCCTGACACTTAGGGCTTTTGAAGCAATAACAAAGCAACTCAGGTTTCTGTCATAGCACCTACTTTAAAAAACAAAGTATACAAAAGAGTACTGTAAAACACGGAAGTTTGTTGTTTTTAACTGCTGGCAAAGGTACTTACTGTCCACATCATTAGGAACCCCTGTGCATTCAGCAAGTTATCCCATTAACCAATCATGCATTATTGGTACAATACTTAAAATCACACAGATATACACTAGGTCAAGAGCTTAAGAGTTAATGATCCTCTCACACATCAGCATGTCCCATTTTAATTGTGGCATGTTGTTGGTGTTTGTTGAGCTGGTTTGAAATTTCTAGACAAAATCCCCGACGTCTTTGGATTTCATATACAATGTTATATAGAGTTTTCATAGAATAGTGTGAAAAACTAAAAACATCTGCAATTCTGGAAGTACCTGTTTGTAAGGCAAAGTCAAATGAGATTTGACTAATTTGAGCTGACACGAAGTCTAACCTAAATAAGCACCGTGCACCGTGCGGTTACACGAAGTCTAACCTGAATAAGCACACTTTATGATCGTGATGAGCAGAAGAGCCTCAAAAAACATCACACATCAAACCTATATGTGATATGCAGAAACCCACATCAGATTTCAATCCTTCTAGCCAAGTATAGGAAACTGAGATAAAATATGGCACAGGCTAATCAAAATTGGACAGTTAAAAATTTGAAAAATGCATTTTGCTGATTGGCTGATTGGACAATTACATGAATAAGTAGATGTTCAGATTTTTCAAAAGGGGCCAGTAAACATATACGAACTATGATTGTGTTGTTTTGTTGATTGAATTTTTATGTAGAGTGAATTTGAACCTGTGCTTCTCTGTGTGGCTCGGTAGGGTGAAGATGGGAGAGTGGTGGCCAGAAGTGACGCTCGTGTCTCCTCTCTGACGCTAAAGTACGTCCAGTACACCGATGCTGGACAGTATCTCTGCACAGCCAGCAATGCTGTAGGCCAGAGCTCTCAGTCCACATTCCTAGAAGTGCGCTGTAAGATCTCATTATTTATTTAATATTTATTAAATGTAATTTTATTTTTAAATTTTTATTTTTATTATTATTAGGACTTTTATTTTATTATTTCCCCACAGGTGTGTTACTTAATTGATGTGCTCTGGTGTTGTTCCTCTGTAAAAACAGTTTGTTCTCTGCTCCTTATGATAACCCTAGAAGGCTCCGAATGCACCACCACACCACTACCAGTATACCAGTATTTGCTCCAGCATTTTATTTCCCTATAGCATTTTAATACTTAGCACTTTATATCTAAATATGGCAGACATGGATAATACGTATGTACATCTCCATCACTGAGACCAATAAAATACACATCTCAGTGCATTGGCAAAGATCCAAAACATACATATGAAGCAACTACAAACCTGATACAAAACAATTTATCCCTACTGTGATACCATGACTGATCCAACACAGTGAGATTCAATACGATGTGATTTAATGCAAAATAATATGATGCTTAGCAATTCACCATGGTAGCTCTTCCTCCTCCATGTGATTTCAGGAGGTTCTGCTGTGAGAGGCATTGTTTGGTGCCGTGGTGAAAAAGCCATGGGGACTTTTATTTTGACTCTCTCAAACCTTCGCCATGTCTCCAGCTTGTGCAGGACTTGGCTGAGAGACTTGATGAGAATTGGCCACTGACAGCAGGGGAGATGGGAGCATGTGTTTTAGTTTAGAGAGGTGGAATCGATCCTCTTCTCAGTGAATGAAGTTATTGGTCAAAACGTATCGATCACATTTATAAATAATAAAGGCATAAGGACACTTTTTAAATCAGGAGACCCATATTGTGACTTTTAAAATCAGTGAATCTTACCAACGGATATGCTGTGGTACAGAGCTAGTTACAATGTCCTTGGATTGTTATAGGGTTCTCAAAGATTTTGTACTTCTTTAACTGTAAATATCCCCTCAGTATAGATTTATGTCACAAACATTCTTTTTTATAGATGGTTTTCTGGCAGCATCTGGTTAATAGCAGTAATGTGCCTTTGTAGTTCCTAGATTGTTTCTGACCATCTGCACCAATTTCCACTCAGCTATGTGTGACAATTTGAGTTTTCTTCCACCAAGGTGGCTGAGCAAATTGGCTACATCTCGGAATAACTTGTCCTTGGTTATGGTTAGAGTAGTTTAAATTGATAATCTTGTAATCTTCAGTTGTTTAGAAATGGCACAGATAACTACCAGATGTAGTCAACCATGATCACTGACAAGAAGATGAGATTCAAGTAAAAAGACATTTGGGAGGTTTTGGGACCAGAAAATTAATAATCTAAGTTGGTGTATCTAAATTCGCCTTGTATTTTGACCCTGTATGTACACTTTTGACCCTGTGTAACTGAAAGTAAACAGTCAACAATGTGGACAGGCAGAGGTCAGGAGATGGATAATTTTTTTCAAAGGCTTTATAAATCTCTAGGAGCACAGTCCATAATAAAGACATGGAATGTACTCGATAATACTAGAACCCTACCCGGATTAGGTCATTCCTCAAAACTAGATGGAAGCATGAGGGGAAAACTAATCAGAGGTTACCAAGAGGCCTACAGCTACTTTTATACAGTAACAGGATTTTTTTTTGTCATAGTGTGGTTATTGTGTGCAAATCACAGCAATATCACAAATGCCACTTGTGACTTTTAGGGGAATTGGGGAAAACTACCATTAAATTCATTTCTTTCAAAAATGTTGCCAGTGGTAGGAAATTTCAACTTCCAACATGACAATGACTTGACAGTGACAATGTCTGATCAGTTCTGACCATTTTCATTGCATTTCTTTTCTTGAAATCAACTGTAAGTTGTCGAATTTGTAACATCTCAAAATCTCTGTTACAATAACGTACACAAGTTTGAAGTATAGATAATAATAATCATCGGCGTCCCTGCATTTGGGGTCAGTGGGGCCAGGCCCCACCAGATTTCTCTGTGGAGCAATATGCTGCCTTGAAGTAAGTATAACAGAATCTGTCTTTATCATAAATTTAATTATATAACGACTGATTCTCTTACAAAGACAATTCTGTTTTATATATTTGTGTGTGTATATAT
>JBCNYH010000013.1:20727739-20743246 GCA_039654325.1 Tandanus tandanus
ATATAAAACCCCAAAACAGGTTTGTTTAATCATCATATAAAGTTTTCTGTGTGTGTGTGTTAAAAATGAGAGGTGAATCAGCATTAACGACTGACTGAATGCTCTTAATAATTTCGCACTCAGGTTACAGACAGCTGCTGTGTGGGTAACAGAGAAAAAATACTTCACATCTTTAGTTTATTTGGTAATTCATTATTCTACCAAGCTATTGTACCACACATTGATGTAAGCATAGGTCTATGAATTTTTTTCAGGTGTCAGATTACCTGTTGTGACAAAATAATCATATTTGCAGAAACTCTTGCATGTGTCTTCCCTGTGCTTAGTATTATGTGAATATGTGCAAAGTGCAACATAGAGTTTCCTCTGTTCTTTTGAATACTGTCATATAACAGCAACTATTATTTCAGGGGTATACACAAATTAATTATCCAGTAAAATCAACTTTCTTGAATTTTTTAAAAATCAGTCAAAAAATGTAACCAGGGCTATAGACATATTAAATAAACTCAAATATCTTGTCTGTTTTACTTTCTGCCTTGCACTAAAGTGACATGTTTTGTATCCAGGCAACCATATGCACAACTAATCATGTCATGAGGAGTTCAACTAAATTAGTGTGAAAAATTGTGAGTCATGGGTCATGATTCTACCTCAAAGGATCATCATATGATCTTTTTATCAGATCACCCACCTCCAGTCTCTTTCTAGGTTCAGTTCAGCAGTTGATTATTCATGTAATCTCTTATAATACCTTATAATATTTTGTCATACTCAGTAATATTTCATCTGGATTCAATCAGAGGAAGCTCTTCCTGCTTTCAGTGTTTTGATTGATATACCCTTAGATTTCTTTTTTCATGTGATTCATGTCTTTGTGTAATTGTGTTAACTGGTTCTAACACTTTGACTTTGTGTTTCTTGACCATAATCACATCATGTTTTTTTTTCCATGTGACTTCTTCCAATTTCCTTTCAACCAATCATGTGCGTGTATACGGTGTGCCTTTTGTCATGTGGCTTGCATGGTGCCATGGATGTCGTCCGCTCTGATGAACAGAAGGTAAATGCTCTACTCTCGCACTGCAGCTTTCACAAGTAGGATTAGTCAAGGCGGATCATTGATTTCGCTCCTAGCTGAACTAAAACTCCTCTGTCAACTTCAGAAAATTCATCCAGCCTCCATTTTTTGACACACTTCCCTTGAGCAAGCACTGTGTGCTGACTGCTTTGAATATTATTTGAGGAGAATATGGGGGCTGAGATAAAAAGATTTAACGTTGTCCTTCCAACCATGAAAAACTACTTCAGAAGCTCTGGAGCTGAAAACAATTCCCTAGAGGCAGTGCCGGGTAGATGACCCAGGAACATCCTCGCTCCTTTTTTACTGCTGCTATAAACATTTTGGCAACTGGAATTTGAGAGATGATACATATTGGTATCTATTCATCTTGTGCTGCTTTACAGTCTTGCAGAATACCTCTTGCTATTTTAATGTTGGTCTTTGCCTTACTGATACTGTATCACACAAGGCTTCAATATGCAAATGACCCATCTTGTAATCAATTATACATTCTATTGTGATCATGTGTCACTTAAAGGAATAGCTAGTTTGTTTTAATATTTTTTTCACAACAGCTTACCACTGAAGTATATAATGTCATGCTTAAGGTTTGTATTTGTAAAAGCATATGCAAACCTGATTACAAGGGAAAACAATATACAAGTATGCATCTTTCATATGAATAAAATTCCGTACCCTCTCTGTTTTGCACATCTCATTTAACAAATATGCAATTTTTACAACAAAGCGCTAAATACCTGGAGATGTCAAACATACTGGAGTATCACTTCAGGAATGGTAACTGTTTCATAAAATATATGTAGACGGACCATAAAAGTGAAAGATTAGATTTGATACATTTGTCATAAAATCCAGTGGTATTGTTGATGAATAATAGAAATGATCAAAGTAAATCAAAAGCATGTTTAAAAATTATGACTTTTTTAACATCAAGGGGGTTTAAGTTAGATATTTATGTGCACCTCCGATACCATCAGCATTTCAATTTGACTTCAGTTTACTTCATTAATATATTATATGCACTCATATTATTTATTTTTACAAGGTGCAAACAGAAAGTTCTGGCACTGTTACTGTAGCAAACGTACAGAGCACAGCATGGTCATGAACGAGCAGCAACCCCCGTGAATCAGTATGCCTCATGCTGTCAACATCAGGACACCTTTACCTGTGTTTTTGTGACACCGGCTCATGTGGATTTGCAATTTTACTATGGACCAGAGAGCAAACATTAAATTCTGTGTAAACCCCTGGAAATCGGCACTGGTTACCCTTGAAATGCATCAGTAAGCCTGTGGAAATGAAGTGAAAAGCTAGACGAGGGGTTTTTAGTGATATTTTTATGTTTTAAGAGAACATCATCCTCCAGTGATATTTTGCCCCTCTTGAAATGCAAATGCCACTCAAAACACCTCACTTGACTTGTTACTTTATTGACGTAGGTGTGCTGAAGCATTTCAAGGGTCTTTGCCTGTTGATTGCAATTGTGCAAATTGCAAATGCACATATGTGTTACAAAAACTTTGTCTCAGTATTGTCATAACACACTGTCATGCAGAATAGTGACTCACAAGAGTTACTGTTTGCTCCTGCTGCAAGCACATGACCGTGCTGCAGTCCATTTTATTTTCTACAAGAACACTCCCAGACATTTTCATCAAACCTCTTTTTCTGTTTGACTTGTTTTGATGCATCTTGCAGCTCAAGTTAGAATTATGCATGAATTTCACATTCAGTTTCAGCTTTATAGGGGTCTCTAAGAGGTATGAGCTCGCCAGAACTAATAATAACAATAGCACATGCAAATACAGATGCAGTCAAATGCATTTGATTCTTGCCTCTACTTTGGACATGACTTCATTCATGAAGTTCTATTTTCTAATGATCCCGCAACACTTCTAACTCTACTAAATGCATGATCCATTTATCAGGTTGAACATACATTAGTATTAATTAGTACTAGATATTTACTCTTAGCAAATCAGGGTCTGTGTACACAGTTATAGCTCAAAGACAAATGTATTTCATTAAGGCACAATTTAAGCATAATCGTCTGGCTACACTTGTTTCGTACAATGATACTTTTACATCCCAGCTATAAAATGAAGAGAACATTTCACCATTTCTTTTGCAGCACTGATTTAGTTTCATGTTTATAATTATTTATTCATTGGGTATTTTTCTTGTTAGAAAGGCAAATGTGCCATAAAGTATACTTTGACTGTTTTATATTTTAAGTACAGATGAGCTGTAACGAAGGACCCAACAGCTACTGTACATTTGTATCACAGATAGGTAGAATCATTTTGGCATTATATATATATATATATATATATATATATATATATATACCCAAAGGGGAGTCTTTTCAAATATCTTTAATTGCACAGCAAAATCCCAATTGTTAAATTAACAGCTAACACACAGTGTTTATGTAAGTCCAGAAGGAGATGTATAAAACTTGTAGGCGTTCGTTCAGACTGGGAGTGTTAATGCTGTAATAATTAATTCAAAACTGCAGGTATTTACTCTATACCAGGGATTCTGCTGTAAA
Source organism: Tandanus tandanus (assembly GCA_039654325.1). Lineage (NCBI taxonomy): Eukaryota > Metazoa > Chordata > Actinopteri > Siluriformes > Plotosidae > Tandanus > Tandanus tandanus. The sequence continues at coordinate 20,731,378 of JBCNYH010000013.1, forward strand.
CAAGAAATACTGAGGAAAAGCTTGAAAAAAAACCCAGTATGAATTAACTGCACTAAGATGTTTTATTTATTTATTTATTCATTTATTTTTTACAAACGTGGCTAATCACTGTGCTAATGTGGCTTAAAGGCCTTCATTTTTCAATGCTGTCTCTTCATGTATAGTCCTTACACACGAAGCCTCTGCTAATGTTGTTGAATGTCATTTTGTAATGTCCAACCAATGCAGGGAATCAAATTAGCATCCATGGGTCATTAATCTCTAATAGATTATGAATGATGGTCCGTGAAGGAGAGGTTACACAGCTTTTTTCACCATTACCCCAATGCAGCATGTCTGACATCTGCACAAGTATAGCTAAAACAAGTGGTTAAGTGGATGTTTTTTTTTCTCCCATTATGCTTACTTTTAACTGATCTTACTGTGAACAATATATTTCACTTCACAGATTACACAATTGTACTTATACAGTATGTTGTACTTACTTTTGTTCAGTTGTCCTTTATAGGATGATTAATACATTAGGTATGGTGGCATGGAAAAAACAGCTGGATGTTGGTATCACTGAAATCTTTTAATAATGTACTTTAAAATCTGAACTCATCATACATCATACATATTTTACTGAAATACTGGCATTTCTACAGTGATAAAACAGTTAATATGCCTAAGGATGTCTGAAGCAGTGTTATCTAAGTGCAATTTTACACAGATGAATGTCATGTTTTCATTAAGATAGCTCAGTACTGTAGTAAAACAGCCAATCAGTCAATTCAGTTTATGCTCAGGTACTGGCTGTCGAATGTACTCATTGAATGCAATTTTCCACTTTTAGGCATAACCAGAATTTACAATGGAAGAAATTTACTGTACTTGAGATGTATGCAAAAAAGAAGCATATTACTTCAGGAAATTTTTTTCAGACATATATACATGCAAAAGTTTGAGACCATACTGACAGTTCTCACGCGCTCACTCATTTGCCAAACTGCTTAATCTTACTAGAGTCGCGGGGAGGCTGGATCCTATCTCAGCCAACACTGGGTGAAGGTGGGGTACACCCTGAACAACTCATCAGAGCAAACTCCACACAGAAATGCCTGAGTTCGGGACTTGAACCCAGGACCTTCATTCTGACCACTACCCCACTGTGCCACCCATTGAAAGTCCTGGGATGTTTTATTTAAAAATGAAGTAAACAGAAAGTTTTAAATAGTGTTAATATGTGTGATCTATTTTCCTACCGTTCTCCATCCTTTCTCAAACTACTCACCGCAAATCTAGCATATAAACTGTTACAATATATTCACTAGCTGTGTCTGACTTTTGTCACCAAGAAGTGGGTCAATTCTAGAATTCCTAACTCCAAACTGCCCCAAACGACCCCAAACTATTCGTAAACATCACTAACTTGTTGCTAACTAATCCCCATATATTCAGCCATATATTTGCCTATTTTGTTTTATTTTATTTTATTTTTTTATTATTATTTGGACAAATACAGGAGACATTCACCTGGGGTCTGTATTCAATTTAAGTTTGTGATATTAATGAAATCTGCACCAACTGAGTCAGATTTTTCTCATGTCTGATCTCTTCTATTGAAGTGTGTTTTGAGATGACACCCCACTTTGATCTGAAATAGATTTCTTTTGCACGTTCTTGGAGTTCAGGCCATCTTGAGTGCAATTTATCATTAAAGTAAAAAGGGGAAGTACCAAACTCTAAGAAACTTTGAGTTCTTTAAGAATATCACAAAAAATTACATTAGAAAAGAATGGTCTCATGGTGCATATGCTCAGGAAATGATTTGCGCGTCACCTGTTGCTGAAGGTTTATCAATTGGCTTGTCCACGCATAAAGCTTATCACAAAGGTATTCTAGGCTTTGGTTACCTAGGTACCCCTCTTTCATATTTCCTACCCACAAATATTTCTAAGTGGAACAAGTAGTAGATAGCTAGCTCCCGACATGATCATAATTATATCACTAGTGTATGCATATGAAGAGAACTACAGAATAGATAGAACGGTTTGTCCATAAGTCATTTCCTTTAGATCACTGATAACACACTTTGTAGCTTAAAAACTTTTTCTGGTTTCTGAAATGCCTTATTATGGCACATTTTAGGGTGCATGCCAAATTAAATCTTGTGATTAAAATGACTGATGGCATTACTTATTCTTATTAAAAAAATCTTTATAAAGAAAATAACTGGTTAAACCTTTCAGCAATATAACAAAGCTCTTGTTACGAATCATTTCCTGTGTGCATGCCTCTTCAGACTTCTGGAGCCCATTGTATATAGTAGAAAATGTCAGAATTTCCTCGTGTGAAGGGTTGTTCCCATGGTGCCACATGAATAAACTACAGGACTCTGGATGCTTGTAAATAGTAATCCATTCATGATTTGGATTTATTATAGCAGTGCTGTTATCCAACTGCACTTTATAACTTAGCTTGTATTGAGCACAATAACATTTCATTCATTCATTCATTTTCTGAACCACTTATTCCTAATTAGGGTTGCGGGGAGGCTGGCGCCCATCTCAGCCGACTCTGGGCGAGGGCAGAGTACACCCTGGACAGCTCGCCAGGCCATCGCAGGGCCACAATAACATTTTAGTACTGTAAAGTACACATTACTGATTTAGCAATAAACATCAACGTCACATAATCATCAAAACCAATGCTTAAAAATAATACAAGTCCCTGTCATTTAGTACACTGAATTTTTATGAAATGCACAATAATGTACATGAAAGAGAAAATACAAAATTAGATCTTCTCAGATGTGGAAAGACACAAGACAGAAATAAATATGTTTCTTAAAAGGTCTAGCAGTGTGTATGATCACTATTGTTGTTGGTATGTGTTTCCAGGGGAGCCTAGTCCTCCTAAATTGGAGGGTGCCGTACAGTCCAAAGGCAATGTACTTAAAGTCAAGTGGATCAAGCAGGATGACGGAGGCTCACCCATCACACACTACCTCATCCGGTACAAAGCTGTAAGTATTTACAAGTTTTAAATAAAGAGTTTATTAAAGATAATGACCCTAATCCGATATACTGAGAAGCTAGTGACAGACTACAAAGTATCAAATCAAAAAATATTAGGTACATTTACAATGCAGAGTTGTAAGATTTATTACACTCTTTTAAACTTTTGCTTGTTCTGCTGTCAAGTCATTGTTGCCAGAAGTCCCAAATTTACCCTTTACCCAGACAAATGACCTATCATGCCACTAAAGGCTGTCCCAAATGTTATAATAATGTTATAACAGTCCATGCTGACATAACAGAAGAGCGAAACGTCGCTTATTTGTTTAGTGTTTTTGAATGTCCACTCAACAAGTTAATTCCTGTTATCACTTACCTCATAGCAGCTATACTGTCTTTCCCTCACCAGCGTCTTTTTTGCTTTTACTTAAAAATGCAGGTTGTCATGCTACCAAGAACCTAAATAGCCCTCTGTGTTATTTCCCATGTCAGAAAACTTTATTAAAGCTTTCATGTAACTGTTAAAAAGAGTGAACAGTGGAGCCTCCTTCCAAAAGTGCTGAATGAACATCTCATCACAAAACCTTTCAGCAGTTATACACATTTCTAGATCTGTTTATGTAGAGCATCCTCCATACAAGTCCCTGTGTAACTTGTTATTCTAGAAAGGCTAACTCATAAGTAATATAATGAATGTTATTTTAATGTTTCTAATATAAACTTTGCAGCTGAAACCACTGCCCAAGCTATGCTATTATATACAGTTAATCAGCACTTCGTAAAAGTTAATAAAAGCATAGGTAGCAAAGAAAATAGAATATATTGTGTAATGATATAATAACAGCACAACAAATGTCAAGCATTTCAAGTTTTAGTGTGGTCCAGGCAAATGCAAGACAATTTTGTGGAAGACCTTTGGGTCTGTAATTTCCTCCCTGATTGTGGTTAATTTAGAGAGAAGATTTGACCTGGAAAGACGAGCTCCGTGTCCCAAGTACAAGTGGACACGTTCTCCTTAAAGATCTGGACTGGAACACTGAGTACGATGTTACGGTGGTGGCTGAGAACCAGCAGGGCAAGTCGCAGCCTGGCTCACTGAACTTCCGCACATCCTCTGAGCCCTCCACCACCCCAGGTGAGTTTCTCCTTGTCTTGCACCCTAATTCCTCCCCTTCACCCATCCATCCATCCATCCGTCCATCCCTCATCCTGACGCATACTGACGCGCAACATTAACAGCTGACTCAGAACTGTTTTATCACCATGTACATGAATGCAGTGAGAAATCGCCTTTTTTTCTCACTCACCCTTTGGCCACTTGCACTGTGATGCATGCTGAGTCACAGCAAGCAACTGTTCATCTGTTAGTTTGGTGTTTGGCCATTACTTATACTTTTAATACAGAAGTGAATGACTGCAGATAAAGAATATTTTCTCTCTTACAAAAGTTCTTCAAACTCAACAGGAACGTCAAGCCTTTCTAAGAGTCTAACTCTGGTGTTCTTCCTTTTCTGACCTTGCTCATGAGGTACAGAAGCTATGGCATTATTATAGCTGTCTGAGTCGCTGTCCCTGTTGCACCATTTGGTCACTCTTTCATTTCTCACCACTTACATTAGGGAAGTAGATCAGTGAATCCCTGCTCCGCTTTGAGACCACGACATTAACAACAGCTTCATTTTTGTGCCAAATCTGAGCTTCAAAGCACAGAAAAGTGAGCAGCATTCAGACAGTTCAGCCGGGTCAGCTGAGCAGAGGTCACAGATGGACTCACTTGACTCATTTCAACCTAATGAGCATCTGGTGTAGCACAGTCCTGAGAGCTTTTCTTATTAACACTCTGGGACTCTGTGGACGTAGGAAACTTGGATGTACACGCTCAGTGGCCCAGTAGGAAGAAAGTGGATGGGATCCAAAGCCTGTTTGTTTCGCTCTTATACCCCTCATGCTTTTGCTGCTGCTTCTTGAGAAGCATGCCAATAAGAGATTCTCACAGCCAAATATCTGAAGGTGCCTCCACATGGGTGTCCATAGAAATTAGATTTCTTAAGCTTATCAGAAACTATGTCTGGTCTCATTGGTAGTGTATTTCTTTAAGTAAGGCTTGGAAAAGAGTGTTTGTCTTGAGAATAGTAGAGTGCTTGTCTAATGCACTAAGACATTTTCATTTAACACCAGATCTCACGTCCTTCTGCACTACTTTTACACTATTTGTGTGGCTGTCTGGGAAAACCCTTCACATTGTGAAATTCGAACAGTTTTTATTATCTAACATTTTGAATACTAAAGATTTTCCAGAGCAGATGTCTTTCTATGATTTTTTTAATTCTTTTTTTTTTTTTGGTCAACATTGTTGAAATTTTGGATACCCGTCCACATAAAAGGGATGAAGCAGCTTTCTGTGAGGAGTTTGCATGTTCTCCCCTTGCTTGTGTGGGTTTCTTCTGGGTACTCTGGTTTTCTCACACAGTCCAAAGACATGCACATTAGGCTAATTGGCTATTCCAGATTGGTGTTATGGTTTTGTGTGTGCGTGTGTGCGTGTGTGCGTGTGTGTGTGTGTGTGTGTGTGTGTGTGTGTGTGTGCCAAGCCTTTGTCTCTGCTGAGACATGCTCCAGCCTCCTTGCAACCCTAATACTCACTATAGACAAATAAGTAAGTGATGAGAAAATAAAATTTTGAAATAATATCAATGATCAGAAGAACGTCTGTGTTTATAGTCACATTTATTCACATCCTACAGCTGTTTTTACAGCTACATTTGTTAAATTAACTTTTTATAAGGCTACGTAGTCTTAGCAGAAAAAATAACTTCTGAAAATTAGAAACATGTCCAGGTCATTATGATAAAATACATTGTATGGCCATAAATTTGTGGACACTTGACCATCACATCAATATATGACGGTTATAATGGTTTCTTCAATGTTTGAATTTGAAAGCACACAGTTGTGTAAAACATCTTTGTATACTGTAGCACTGTAGTTATTCTTTACTGGAATGAAGAGGCTGAAACCTTTTCCAGCAGGAATATTCTCCTGTGCACAAACTGAGCTCCATGAATACTTGATTTGTCAAGGATGGAGTGGAAGACTCGAGTGGCCCGAACAGAGCCCTGTTCTCAACCCCACTGAGCACCTGGGATGAATAGGAATGTTCACTGCACACCAGGCCCCCTCAGCCAACATCAGTTGCTGACATCACTAACACTCTTGAGGATGAATGAGCAAATCCCCACAGACACGCTCCAAAATCTAGTGCAAAGCCTGCTCAAGAGTTTAGGTTGCTATGACAGTAAAGGGGGCAGTAAATCTAGAATGGGATGTTCATGAAGCATATACGAGTGTTTTGGTCAGGTGTTCACAAATGGTTTCTTAAAAGTGAAAAGACAAAGTATGTTATAGGAAGAAATACAATTGGTTGCGTAAGCAATTATTGAATTGTTTCATCAACTTTACACTCCAGAATGAGAATAGCAGCCATTATTGATACTATTTTATCGTGTCATATGAAAAGTCACTATTTGACTAAGATAAAGTTCTTAAAATGTGTAACATAAGGCCCCTAGCCAATAAGAGGGGTAATGTAGAGCTCATTTTATTCCATTTTATTCTAAACTTTGATATATTTTTTTTATTTTATAATTATATTTTAATTTATTTATTTATTTATTTATTTGTAGGTTTTTATGAATTTAGGCACAGCAACATCCAGTGGGTTATTCCAGACTGCCACACTTACATGCTTAATGGAGAGGCTTACCATTTCTATTACCTCCTAAAGTAACTAGCAGTCCTGACCTAATCAGCTGGATACAGCCTATCTGCAAAAAGTCACTGTAGCCTGAGCACCTACTTATAATTGTGATAAAATAATTCTAATTGTGGTACCATCTGTAGACTCTATATTTCATCTGAACCCATAATTCACTCTCGTAATAAGAGTGTCTAAAAAGGGTAAATAAATAGCTGAATCTTCATTTCTGCCTACAGTCTGAGCACTGTTTCACGCAGAGGAAAACAGTATTGTATTTATTCAAACTAAATCTAACATGCCATGTTGTATTTAATACAATAACTGTATGTATTTAATTTACAATATTCTCATATTGTAAATTACAATATTCTTATAATATGTATGTATTTATTACAATGTTCTCATAATGGAGTGTGAAGTTTATGAAACAGTTCAATGATTGTTTACGCAACCAAATGTATTAGGATAGGTTTAAAACAGATGTGCTGTGAACATAATATTCATTGGAATTTAATGAAATTGAAGATCAGTTGAACACCTTTAATATTATAGATGATAAAATCACAAATTGATCTTTAGGTAAAAATCCTTTGACTTATTCTGCTTCTGAGTTCTGTTTTATGAGCAACACTTCATTCAGGACTTTGGTGGAACAGGGCCAAGTGCCGCAGTCATCCGTCATGTCCAGCTCTCTGCTTCCTCTCTAGAGCTCTATTCCTTACTCTCAGGCCTGGATGAGTTCAACACTGCTGAGTTCACTGTTTTTCCCTCTTCTAATCCAGATTTAGCTTATGGAGGTCTTCTTTCTTATGTTTTCTGTCTTTAACTTTTGCCTTTCTCTATTTCATTTGTTACACCCAGTTTTGCATTAGTTTAATGGGGTTTTTTAATTTTATTTTTATTTTTTTATTTATTTATTTTTTTTTAATCTTTGAATTTGATTGAGTTTTTGAAAGGCCAGTTTCTTTTTTGTTTTGTCTTTTTTTCCCCCTTTTCTCTTTTTTCTAGACATTTAAGGTTTCGTGATTACCATTTTATTTTGGATATAATTAGTCTCATGATTTTGCCACTTTGTCAGTAATTTTGTTTTTAATTGGAATGACTTTCAAAATCCAGGTCTGTGTGAGATGAACACTGCTCTAAAGGAATGCACCCTGATATCAGCATTAACCTCTTTATTCAGCACCCTCACCTGCGTCAGCTTTGAACTTGGCTGCTTTTGTCATTTTGCTTTCCTCCATAACATCAGTTCAGTTTTTGGTTAATTTCCAAACTTTATTTCTGTGGTTTTGACTGTTATTTCTCTTGTTTCTTCTCTCTTTTTTCTCCCATTTCCCTCTTCCTTTCTCTGTTTGTTGTGTGTCATTGTGCCTGATCTTGGATATGGATGGATCATCACATTCCCACACATGCAATATATTTTTCTACAATGTACCGTTTCTTTTTTTCCCCTCCTGTGCAATCTCAATATATATGTATTTCTGTATTTCTGACACTGTGTTTGTGTGTGTGTGTGTGTATGTGTGTGTGTGTATGCGCGCGTGTGTGTGCTCTTCAGTCACACTCGGCAGCTCTTCAGTGATGTGCACCTTCTTGCCGATGGTGCTCTCGCTGTTTGTGCTGTCACTGCTTTGATAGTGTTGTGAGCGAGACGTGTTTTTCTGTTCATAGCATCCTGGCTGAATATTTTGATAATGATTTGATCCTTTTGCTGATACAACTGAGCCTGAAGTGTGGATTAACACAATTAACAAAACAAGACAGCTCAGTTTCCATTGATCATATCTATATTATAGAGCACAATTTTTCTTTTCAGCCAAGTGCACTGTACAGAGAAGAGGAAATGGAAAGCCCTAACTAGGTTTCCCAAAACACCCAAACCTGGTTCTGCTTATCTGTACATATTTAACTAATTTTCTAACTGCTCAATTATTGTATAAAATTGTACATTCTATGATCTTTAAGGAAAGACTTTGTAATGTCTTCGAAACATTTTCTGAGATCTGCAACTCACACTGTTATTCTGTGACTCTTCATGAGTAACAGCAGAAATATTGGCATGTACCCTCTAGGCATGTGCATATCTGGATTTATTAAATACTTTTTTATAATAATCAGTTTCCTGCATTATTTCCTAACCATTTATTATAATATACATTGCCTTCCTCAAGTATTGCTACTTCTTATAAAGAGTGTTTGAAAAAAAAAAACCTTTTGGTAAAGTAGCTTTATCTCACACACACACAAAAAGAGAAAAACTCAACCTTTAATTGAAAGTGATTTATTCAGAGAAAAACAAATCCCTCATCAAGAAATAATGATTTTTTACCAAAACACGTGCCACAATTACTGGCACCCCTGGAAATTATAGTGACACAATGTAACTGAAGCATATTCTCCATTGATTGTGTACATTTTTTTAGTAGATTGGATTGTGTAGGAATATTCAAGCTATAATTCATGACTTCATGATTAACTGGGGTACAAATATGAGGCTAAATACACTTAGTCATCCATAAACATGGGAAAGATGAGAAAACACAAACCAAATGTGCAAAATGTGTCTTGCTCTTCATAAGAAAATATAAGGGAATTGTTATTTAAAAAATAACTAAATGCCCATTTCTAATGTTAGAGCAATCATTAAAAGTGGACATTAACTGGAACTGTTACAAACTTGTCTAGAAGAGGACTCAAGTTTATTTTGCCCCATGTACAGTGGGGTGGATGGTAAGAGACACAAATCCCGAAGAATCACTGCTGGTAAATTACAAGAAATAGTTTTCAAGTGTTCCAAAACCACCATCAGACACCACATCCATGCCAACATATCATTTGGAGGATGTGCCAAAAAAGTATTTTCTGTTAGTTAACCATAAATATAAGCACCTGGAGTTAAACACAACCTTTTGGCCATAAACACCCAAGGTGGGTTTGGAATTAAAGAATGGTGGCTCTAATGAAAATCACTTTTTCTTAGCTGTATAATATGGTGGGGGTTCTATGGTGATGTGGGGTGTTTTGTCCTCCAAAGACCCTCAAAAATCCTCTTAGGGTATAGGACATAATGGACTATATGATGGATTGAAATTTCATAACATGAAACACCAGGACATTTTACATCAAAATCTGGCTGCTTCTGCCAGGAAACTAAAACAGGGTCATCGTTGGATCTTCCAACAGGTCAAAGAGACTCAAGCCTCTGCCATGGCCTACTCAGTTCCCTGACTTGAGCTTGTACAAGGGGAGTGGCACAAAATCATGGCATGTTTTTGTTGTAAATAATTATTTCTGCAGGAGGGATTCTTTTCTCTGAATAAAATTTTTCCAATTAATTTCATTTTTTTTATTGTGAGATGAATCTGCTTAACCAAATGGTAAATATTTTTAAAGCCTTTTTACAAATTTTTACAATTGTGGTGGGCACTGTATGTAATCTCAGTACAACAGTGAACAACAGTTCACTTTTACAGAAATTTGTTGCTGCGAACGTATTTATGACAGCTGACATCGTCATATAATTTGTTGCTGATGTTTGATGGTGAGTACACTGTTTACTAAAAGAAATAGAACCTTAAATTAATATGTGCAATATATTTAACAAATATTTATTTTTCTAATTAGACCACAATAAGTCCAGTCTGCTGTTTCTTTACTTGAGAATTGTTTTATTTTGTAACTTGATTGCAAATGCTTTTGTACAGGAAGTAAAGACAGGATCGTAGTATTTATTTATTTATTATTATTATTTTTACTTTTATTATTTTTTTTTATTATTATTTGTTGTATGTCTATGGAGACCCTAAAGGGACATGGGTAAAAAAAATAATAAAGGTTAGGTTTGGCGTGCGCACGAGAAACCTTAGGTAACTGGTGCGCACGTGATACTTTCTCGTGAAAGAAAAAAAATAAAATAAAAGATGGGTTTCTCGTACGCACGAGAAACTTTCTCGTGCGCACGAGAAACCCATCTTTTATTTATTTTTTTTTCATGTCCCCTTAGGGGCTCCGTATATGTCAGCTTTGTAGTGTAAATTTATGTGAATAAACAGACATATTTATCAAAATATTAGACAAAAATAAACAGTACAAATGTTTCCACATGCAGCTAACTGGGTTATCAAAGGCCGGCCATATCTCATGTAAAAGAACCATTGCTGACTTTCGTCAAGAGTAGGCTGCATTGACATCAGCGTGTTTCTGCCCTGCGATGGCCTGGTGAGCTGTCCAGGGTGTACTCTGCCCTCGCCCAGAGTCGGCTGAGATGGGCACCAGCCTTCCCGCGACACTAATTAGGATTAAGCGGGTCAGAAAATGAATGAATGAATGAATGCTTCCACACCAATTTACAGAAGAAAATTGGTTTGTTTTTTCAGGCCTGTGGATAATATTAATGCAAATGCAAAATTAGACATAAAGAACAGATTGACATTCGTTTTCATGTAGGAAGTAAACTAACACGGCCATCTGCCTTAATGCTAAATTGGAATTAGCTTTGATGAATGTTTGAAGTTTGGCAAAGATGAGTCATGAGACTGGGTTGATCTTCAAATAATTTTTTTTAACTGTGACTGAAGAATGTTCAGACCAGCTTGTTCACCAACAGAAGTATACGTCTGGGATATCATCGGAAGATTATTTATGGATCATTGTTTTTGGTTTTAGTTTCAATTTCAACATAGTGTTTTAACATTTTCTGATTTGGCCGTTGTAATACCTGATTGTACATAAATCATTACCAAATTGTTACAGCAAAAAAAAAAAAAAAAAGACAGATAATTAAAGGAAACAGTAATTTTCAGGAGCTGCACCACTGTGTCAAAAAGTGTCATTTCCTTGTGTTTTTGAATCTGGTCTGAACTAGTTGCTCATTAGGCCAGTTCCATAAGTTAAATAATTAAAGTAAATGTCAAGAAAACTGGTAACTTATATAAAGGTTTGAACTCATTCACTGTAGTGTCTGCATTACATTAAAAAAATGTGTGGATTCCTAGTAATTACTTTCTTCTAAAATTAAACACTAAACCAGTCCGTTTAGCTCTCTCTCTCTCTCTCTCTCTCTCTCTCTCTCTCTCTCTCTCTCTCTCTCTCTCTCTCTCTCTTTCTCTCTCTC
>JBCNYH010000013.1:20748773-20762457 GCA_039654325.1 Tandanus tandanus
GTGTGTGTGTGTGTGTGTGTGTGTGTGTGTGTGTGTGTGTGTGTGTGTGTGTGTGTGTGTGTGTGTGTGTTGGTCCTACAATGGACTGGCAAGCTGTTCAGGCTGTGCCCCGCCTTCACCCAGATTCTACCCCAACCCTAGTATGATTAAACCGTATGGAAAAGGAATGAATCTCTCTTTCTTTTTCTCTCTTTACCAGGCGACAGACAGAAGTCTCATCAACCGTGGTGGATTTGCCCCTGTCATTGGCCACCAACTCAGACACAGTCACTGACACATTTGACCTGAGTCAGAATAGCCCTGTCAGTGAGAGCACCACTCTGACCTCCAGCCTTACAGCTCCTAACTCTGAGCCCAAATCTACCCCTAAAACCTCCCAGCCTTTAGACGCATCACTCCTTTCATCTGATCCTCCCTTGGTCGATCTGGCTGATTCTCAGACCAGTATCCAATCAGCTGGTCAGATTAAATCTGCAGACCTCGACACTGAGGCTCCACCTTCTTTTGCTCCTAGCACTGAGAAAGAAGCCAGCGAACTGGAGGCAGAGCCAATGCTTTTAGGAAGTCCACGTGAACCCAGAATGTCTGTCACTATTCCGCAGACCAATGGTGCACCTCCCTCCTCAGATGATCTTGAGCGTCAAATTGATGGAGCTGCATTACTTACACATTTCCCACAGGATGGTTTACACTCTCTGGCCACAGTTTCATCTACTGACCCAACAAGTCCACAAAACAAGTATGCCTCTTTCTAAAGATTCACCAGATGTCATCTTAGTATGTTACTCTGTGTTGTGTCATTTCCTTTAATCCCATTGACCCTGTTTTCATTCTTATTTGTAATGGGTAATGCTCTTCAACAGAAAAGTCCTCGAGGAGGAGGAGATTAGAGCTGAGCAAGACGAGCTGAAGAAGGTTCAGCCGGAAGCACTGGCAGAACAAAACGCGATACTGCAAACAAACGCCTCTGAGAGTAAGGCATGATCCAGCAAGCCCAAAGACGAACGCGGCAACGTCATGATGAACATGCAAATGTTCTTTCTACAGTGCCCTTAATGTGCTTTTCTTTCTGAAACAACAAAGAAGCTTGTACATTTTTAAGACTGAAATCTGGTGTACATAATGTATGTATGCCTTTTTCCATTTCACGTTAGTTTCTGTTAAATGATGTAAAACCATAAAGTGGTTCTGTTGCTCTTTTTTGATGAATTTGCTGCAAATTTAAATTTGATATTTTTAAGAGTGTTTGAAAACCAGGCATCTTGCATTCAGGTGAATCACAGTACATATTTGCTGATAGTCTAGATTTTATTTTATTTTATTTACATAATACTTTGTTAAAATCAAAATTACTGCTATTTTTATCTAAGTCTTCTGAGGGCTAGTCTTGTTTAATAGTTTAATTGCAAATCTTGTATACATTGTTTTTCTTGTTTGTTTGTTAAACAGTGTGTCTGAAGATGTAATTTAAAACCCACTATACTACACATAATGCAGTAAAACAGTGAATGAGTGGTCTTATAAACACCAGATTGATTTATATTTTATTATTTCATGTATACATGTTTACTATTCTTATTCTTATTGCTTCTCTAACTGGGATATTTTTTTTTTTTCTTTTTCAAAACGTGCTAGTGCAAATTCTGAATTCAGAGAGATCTGACCATTTTTTATACGGTGTACCTCCAGGTAAAACGTTTGTATTACACAGCTGATTGCAAGCTTGTGCACTGTGTTTGTGTATTCTGTAAATTTTTGAGAATATCTGCATAGCTTAATGGTGAAAGTTAGCTGAATTCATTTTGATGTAACGTTATGTAAATTGATAGCTAACATCTTTCTGTGTAAAAGACACTCCTATCATTCAAAGTGTTCTTGATTATCCACTACCAGTTGCATGAGTGTCTGCTTGCCTATCACTGATATTCCAGGAAAAGTGGGGGGCACAGATGGCAGATTTGATCTATACGTGCATGCCCAGAGCTGTGTGTAGGTTGATTTTTGGTGTTCAGCGTGCTATATATTTCCATTCAACAGCAGATTCACCTTCTGGGGTACAAATAAGAAAAGTATAACTATCTGTGTTCAAGGTATATATCTTTTTTATTATTATTTCCCCCACTTTCAATATACTCGAAGCCAGTCTAACCAAACAGTGTACTTTGTATTTCCAAGATGGATTCTTGTGAGGAAGTAATGTCAGACAGTGAATAAAACTGCTTTAAACTGTTAAGCATCAAAAAAGTGATGACAAACATTTAATCTGTCAGAAGTTGTGTTGTTCTAACACATTTTGATTAAACTAATCAAAGCGCAAGTCAAATTCCTCTGGCTTTCTGTATTTCATTTTATTAGGTCTCTAATTTGTGATGTATGAGCCATGTGGATTTGGAGATCCCCAATCCCCAAGATCATAAACATCCAGTGCTGAAAGAAGGGAATGTTTGTAGATTTGATCTTTATTCTTCAACTTCATGCACATGAAAAAAAATTTAAATAAATTCTCCATCAACCTGAACAGGAAGGTTTGTCAACTTTTTCACTCATGACCAGTAGATGTCACTAGTGTGCTTTGTGAAACCAACATTGCATCTCCAGTTGAAGACCGTCTTCAGGGCCCTTTCGACAAACTATCCATTGTGATTATTCCGCCGTTTAAATTCAGAAAAGAATTTCAGCTTTCGGTGTAGTAAAGATTTATTTTCTGAACTGACCTCAGTTCATAAAATTCAACGTTCGACTATTCAAATCTTGAGCGCAATAATTAAATATGTAAAAATATTTATTTTAGCAGAGCATTGGGGTTTTTTAATCCTCACTCTGCTACTTACAGAACACATTTAGTCCACATAGATCTATTTGTTTTCAGTGGATCAAGTTTAGATTAAACCCATTTAGGCTACTAACTATAAAAACAAACAAACAAAAAAAAAAGAATAATTTCCTTCACTGTGACAAAATAAAATGAGCACTTGGAGACTGCAAACCTCCACCAAGCCCTGCAATCCACTGTTATCATCTAGTGTATTAAGTTCAGCTTTGCAGTTGACCAGATTACCCACGAGGTCAGACGAGATTGCTATCCCAGAGTAGAGCTCATAAAGTACAAACATGCAAAACAGAATTAAGATATGTTCACAGATTACTTCTAAAATTTATTGGATTATTCCTTATCCAAAGCCCCATGTGTGGTTAAAAAAAAAAGAACTTTTTGTGCAATCCAGTTAACAAACACACAAACCTCACCAAAAACATAACCTCCTAAAGTAAATATATATCTCATTGGCCCTGCGTCTGTTTTTATAGGCTATGTTTTAAGAGCCACTCATGTTTAACAACAGGTTTGCAAGAACATTACCAGAACTCTACATGACAGATCCATCCATTCATTATCTGCATGGCTTATTTATCAGAGTCATGGGGGAACTAGGGTCAACTTTGGGTGAGATCTACAAGCACAAACACCCATTCACAACTGTGGGCAATTAAGAGCAGTCAGTTGGCCTACTGTGCATATACTGTGCATTCTTCTCCAAACTGCTACTCAGAAAATACTCGTAATTTCAAATGAATTGCATCAGGATCCCACCATCCCTGTCAAGCAGATCCGGGAGCCTGATTTTTTCCCCCTGTGGCATCTGGAGCTATGACAGAAAAGACTTCAGAGTTTAGGAAATTCACTGTCTTTGCATAAGTTATAAATCTTCTCATATGATGGTGGTCTATTTCTCATGAGCTGTGCAGCATGATTATGGTTTGAGTGCAGTGAACTGAGGCGTGGGATTGTCTTCTCAGAATTGAACAAAAAGAAAATACGTTTGCTGGGTGTTTTCTTCTGCATCAGAGATTTTTTGCTGTGAGGGTTGCAGAGGCTACTGGTGTCTACTGATTACACACAAATGCATAGGATCTAAAGAACTTCACTGGAACCAGTCACACGCTGCTTCTCTGGCCTAAAGAAGCATCAAATTCACTGTAGCATATAAGATATTTCTACAAATCAGATGGCACTACATGAGAGTTTCCTCAATTATGCAGCCAGTGGAAGGGCATTGAGTTCTTGTAAGTAGATCTTAAAATGTTGTGGCCTATGAAAGTCTGAAAATATATGTTAAGTTATATGTGTACTTCTGCTTCCGGGTGTGATGCTAGTATGTGATCTTGATGCAGTTCTTTTGCTGTGGTTTGCTTGCTTTGCATGCTCATACATGGATGCTCTAAAAAATCGTCCTTCCCAAACACAGTTCATGCCCAAAAATCAACCTCACTCTTCAATCCTCAGTAAACAATTTCACCTATATGTTGTACATTACTAAAAATATATATATATATTATTAGTATTATTATTATTATCATTATTATTATTAGTAGTAGTAGTAGTAATAATAATAATAATAATAATAATAGCCCTGCAATGGCATGGCGAGCTGTCCAGGGTGTACTCTGCCCTCGTGCAGAGTCGGCTGAGATGGGCGCCAGCCTCCCCGCAAGCCTAATTAGGATTAAACAATTTAGAAAATGAATGAATGAATAATAATAATTATAATTATAATTGTCACAGAGAACACCCATATTCGGTGGGGGCTTTTCTTTGGAGTTTGTATGTTCTCCTTGTTTTCTCCAGGTACTTTGATTTCCTCTGACAACCCAAAGACATGCACATTCGGCTGGTTGGCTGTTCTGCATTGCCCCACGTATGAATGTAAGCATGAATAGTTTTGACCATCCTGTGATGGATTGACAAGCTGTTTAGGGTGTACCCCGCCTTTGCCCACTGTCGGCTGAGATAGGCACCAGCCTCCCTGTAACACTAGTAGGATTAAGAGGTTTGGCATATGTGGACAAGTGTGAATTAAAGATTTATAGAAATAAGATCGAATGAATTGAATTTGCTCAACACACTGCAACGGTTTTCAGTGCATCTGTCCGTCCATCCATTATCTAACAAGCTTATCCATCTGTGTTGTGGGGGAAGGTGGAGCCAATCCCAGCTGACTTCAGGCAAGCAGTGGAATACACTCCATGCAGCTCAAAAGACTATTGCAGGGTTAACACAGAGATTAACAAATATTCACCCCTATGGACCATTTAGACTAGCCAGTTGACCTAATCTGCATGCATGCGGGATTAAAACAGAGCACTCATGCAGGCACAAGGAGAACATACAAACTATGCACAGAAAGGCCTCAGCTGGCCATGAGTTTTGAACCCAGGTACTTCTTCTTGTGAAAAAGTACCACCACCTGCACCAGCTTTTCAGTCACCTAAGTTGTAAAAGTCTTATAATAAATCTTGTCGTAGTGAGTGGCACTGATTATGTCCTTCAGAAAGTGATGGAATATCTCCAACATTATAAAAGTACAGTCACCTTGACCTAATTTTAAAAAAAAAAGAAAAGAAAAAGAAACACTAGAAAGACAATACAATTCAACAAAATAGAAGGAACTTTGTACTCAAACCAACCTAAAGCTCTTAAAATCCCATGGTGTGTACGAAACTGCAGACTCTTTGATACTGTGCAATGATTTGGACATTTGCTATATTGTGTCATGTACAAAAATATAGCAGTATATGCCTAAAAAAACATGTTAGAAACGATTAAAATGCTGCTTCCAAGAGATTCATTCATTCATCTTTACTAATTGCTTTATCCTGCCGAGGTAGCAGTGGTCACACACATTCACACACTCATTCACACTAGGGTGAAATTTAGGATAGGATTTTAATAGCATGTTTTAGCAACATAGAGAGCCCAAACCACACATGAACAACATGTGAATCTCCAAATGATGTGTGAAGAGGAGCCACGATCAAACTGTAGATTCTGGATGCTACATAGTGCACCACCATTCCATATGAAGAGAACAGGATATTGCTCTACCAATCACAGTTTGTAGGTTAAGGAATAGGAAACAGGACCCTGCAGAAACAATGCCATAAACTTAAAAAGGAAGTACCATTGTCCTTTGCAGAAAATAGAATAAATAACATCAGTGGTGTTATCAAAGAAGACAATAATTTACATCGATGGAAATTTGGTTTGCAAATAATAGTATATATGAATTAGGTTCATACAACAAATTTGCTAGGAGTTTGCAATAGGATTTCAAGCTTTGCAAACTGTCCAGCTCAAAAAGTCCGTGTTGCAATCCATTTCCATCTGCTCCATGTCAGGTTCAGAAACTTTAAACTCCATTTTATGTGCAGGTCTATACTAATACCTGGGACTACGTTGGTGTAGATTCTCAATCATCCAGGTCATGGTGATCCTAAAAAGCTTGAGTCGAGGCAACTGGACTTCTTTTTGTGGTTTTTGAAGACGTTTCGCTTTTAATCCAAAAGCTTTAATACCTGGGACATTCACTGCATATTTCTGGGCAAGTAACATAGGTCCTTTAGACCAGGTGTAGCGGTTAGCACGTTCGCCTCACAGCAAAAAAAAGGTCCTGGGTTCAAGTCCTGGTCTCGGCTTGGGCGTTTCTGTGTGGGGTTTCCATGTTCTCCCTGTGCTTGCATGCGTTTCCTCCGGGTGCTCCGGTTTCCTCCCACACTCCAAAGACATGCACATTGGCTGTTACAAATTGACCCTAGGAATGGTTGTGTGTGTTGGACCTGTGATGGTCTGGCTAGCTGTTCAGGGTGTACCCCGCCTTTGCCAGGTGTCGGCTGAGATAGGCCTCCCCATGACCCTAATAGAATTAAGTGGTTCGACAAATGATTGTGTGAGTGAGTGGGTATATACAACCTTCTTACTTTAGAACAGGGGATTCCAAATACAAGACTCCCCTACATGTATTATTAAAATGTAAGAATGCAGTACAGTTTTTATGACACCTCTACTTGTTGTGAAGTGAGCCTAGTCCTAAAATAATTTGAAATAGCTGTGAAAGAAATAACATGAATTAGAAATTTATATCAAGGTAATAAAATAGTGTTTATAATAGTAATCCGTGTTGCTGCACGCAGAAGGTCAGCGGTCCATATTAACGCCCCATCAGTACCGGACGACGCTTCCGACCCGCGTTTTAAACGCATAGTGACTCAATATTCTGACGTCACTCAGCGTCGCTGGTTGGCTGGAGGAGAAGTGACTCTGCGCACGTGAAGCGGGTTCTGTGAATCTAGCTCGCTCGCGCGCCGCGCTCAGAACGCCTTAATAAACAGCTGTTGAATCACGCGCCGACAACAGCAGGGTAAGCCAGAGTTACGCTCCTTCTTTATTGTCTACTTTTGCGACGCTCCGTTTCTCTGTTTGTTTATTAGCATGTAGGAGATTAGAATAAGCACGCGTGCTCAAATTAAAGTCACGAAACACTTGGTGACATTTCCGCAAACCATTTGTTTTGTGTAATTTGGGATATGGATCGAGTGCGAATAATGACTTGTACAAAATCTCTACAAGTGACGCATTGAATGAAAACAAATCAACTCGATATTGTAACAAAAGCGCTTTTGTTGTTGTTGCTGTTGTTTGCAAGTTGTCCGTCAGGTGCCATCCCTGGGCTCGTGCGTGCTCGCGCAGACAGGTGAGCTTGTTCACTGCTCCTGCTGATAGAGAGTCTGGTGTCGTTTATCAGATTACCACCTTCATTATTATCTCTGATCTCTTCTGGTGCGCTGTGCTTGATACATGACGGGTAAGACCCGTGCAGGAGGCTGAACCGGGGACTGTGGAGTGTGAATGGCACCTTTCTGCCCGTGGGACTGGCGCGCGACGTGTTGCTCCTTCATGCATTCCTCTGCAAATAAGATGTCATTTCTGAGAAGAGATCGGATACTTTCACTGCGTTCTGATCTGCTTTATAAACATGTTTACGGTTCTTCCTTCCACGTGCACAGCAACAGGATACATTTGACAGGATATGATGGCCATGGTTGCATACCCGCTTCTGTTATGGAAATCAATTATCAGACGTGTTTTAGGAAATGATAGCACTTAAGATCTGCAACCAGTGAAGCCGTTCAGTGCGTCAGACATCTGTTGATCTTTTTTTTTTTTAATGAACACACCCCTTCATAACCTCAATGCTTTATAAAAAACATTATTTCATCATATAATGACTCAAATGACAGCAATCATATACGTTAGTGCTTCTCAAGCTCGTCCTGTTCCTTCAGTTTAGTGTGTATTTGGTCATAAACCTTCAAATTCCTCATAATTACAACAGCTTTAAAAACACAAGCTTTATTTCATCATTTTCAAGATGTTATCCATGCCATTATTTACCCTATCCCTATATCTAAAATTCCTCACTCACTCACTCACTCACTCACTCACTCACTCATTTACCGAGTCACATGGAGGATGGAGCCTATCTCAGCCATACTGGGTGTAGGTTGGGTACACCCTGAATAGCTTGTTAGACCATCACAGGGCGAACACACACACACACACAACCACAATCACACTTAGGGGCAATTTGGAACAGACAATTAGGCTAATGGACCTTCTTGCTTTGTCGGCGAACGTGCTAACCACTACACCACAGTGCCGCTCTAGCTAAAACTAATTTTAAAATATTTGTTAGTCATTTAAAACCTGTGAGTGTGAGTATTTGTGTCAGTGGTTAACACAGCTATTCCTTTGCTTCCAGATTAGAAGAAAGAAGAGGCAAGAGGACAACGCTGTGACATGGTTTGGTTAATGCTGCTATGATGGATTTGACTAAAATGGGTGTGATCCATCTCCAAAACCCTGGGCACCCCTCAAGTCTCCTGCAGAAGGCTAACCAGATGCGTCTGTCAGGAACATTGTGTGATGTGATCATAATGGTGGACAGCCAGGAATTCCATGCCCACAGAACTGTGCTGGCGTGCGTCAGCAAGATGTTTGAGATCCTGTTCCATCGAAATAGCCAACACTACACTCTAGATTTCCTCTCACCAAAGACCTTTCAGCAGATTCTGGAATATGCCTACACTGCCACACTCCAGGCTAAACTTGAAGACTTAGATGACCTGCTATATGCTGCTGAGATTCTGGAGATCGAGTACTTAGAAGAGCAGTGTCTGAAGATCCTGGAGACCATTCAGTCTTCTGAAGAGAACAAAATGGACATAAACATGAAAGAGAATGGCATAGAAGATGATGATGAGCGTCGGATGAAGTATTTAAAAAGCACTTTCTCCTCCAAAAAGCATTCCATACAGGAGGGCAGCTACAGCTCTCCTGGCTGCCATGGACTGGCCCTCGGCAACATGGTTGATAAGAAGCCTTTAGTGTCAACACCACTGGGCCTTAGTACCATCAGCCCCACAAGGGCTGCTGTAGAGAGTCTGATGAGCATTGGCCAGTCTCTCCTATCAGGGACTGTGCAACAAGGTCTTGCTTTCCCCCAAGAAAACTCTTCCCCTTTGCTGGAAAAGATTAAGACGGAAATGATGCAGGTAGATGAGGAGGATGGCCACGAAGGTAGCTCTTCCAGAAATGGAGATGGGATCAGTGAGTCCAAGCAGCACAGGGGCACTCCAGGAACCCCCACTAGAGGTACCGTCATCACTAGTGCTCGGGAGCTCCATTGCACTGATGGTGTTCCTGAATCACAAGGAGATGCCAGCCAAGTTGGACCAGCAAGTGTTGCCAATCTGGCTGAGAGACATCTTGCAGCATTGTACAACCATAAGAACGAGAGCATACTGCCCATATCTGTATCCATGGCTTCATCTCTGCATATGCCACCCACCCTTGCTATGTCTGCAGACTTTGGCGCCTACAGTGGGCTCTTCCATCAGAGCTTCATTCAACGGGAGTTCTTCAGCAAACTGAGCAATTGCACAGCAAATGCAAACCATGAGGGCCAGAGGGAGCGCTGCAGTGTATGTGACATGGAGCTGCTTGACAGTGAGACTGCAGAGCACCACAGGTGGGGAAAAATCTGTCTCTCTGTCTCTCTGTCTGTCTGTTTGTCTGTCTATCTGTCTGTCTGTCTGTCTGTTTGTCTATCCATCTGTAAGCCTCAGAAACACCTTTCCTGCACAGGCCATGAACACGCCTTTGTAAGAGTTTGAAAGATCCTGTTTCTCTGGAAACTTTTTCGACCACACTTAACTTTTACACCATCCAGCATCTGTGTTCAAGTAGACTGAAATTATTTCCTGGATACATACACATCTGTTTGTCTATCTGTCTGTCCAACCATCCACACTGAGAAATGTCTTTTAAAAGGAGGAATTTTATTAAATCAATACAAACCCACTGTTTACCTACTAAATATAAGTTTAATGTTTTATTGTTGGTATGAGGACTGATATCTTCAGTGTTTATGGGACTGATCACCTCAAAATCAGCCTTTTCTTCATCTCAGTGTAACCCAACATCTTCAGGAAGACAGGTTGTTTAGTGCACCTCATCCTAACCACAGCTCTAAGACAGTTGGGTAACAGAGGGTGTGTTTGTTCTTAGCTGAAATAAACCAATGTTATATGGAACATTTGATAACCTTAATTTTAGTACCTTAATTTGATAACGTGACTTTCAACCAGGAAAAGCTTAATATTTGGGAAACTTGGAAAAGTCTTTAGTTTAGCAAAAGCGCAAAAAGATACAGTGGGTCTTTTTTGTAGGGCAACAAACTACAACTGAATACATTAATATAAATAAATAAATAAATAAATAAGTCGGTCACTGCAATTTATATATGTTTCCAATTTTTAAAGCAATTATAATTTCATTATTTATTATTTAATTATAAATTAAATATTGAAAGTTTTGCATACTAAATCAAACAAATTATATACTTTTTTAGATATTTGGATTAAAAAAATTATTTGATTGTAAAGAAAAAGATAAAAACTTAGAAAATTAAGAAATATTTGTCAGAATCTCTGTTTTTTAATTAATAGTTTGTGATGTGTGCATATTTTTAAATTTGGCAGACAGTCATGAAGCTTAACTCCTGTCTGTCAAACAGAAGACAGTGCGGGCATATTACTATCCATCATTAAACTTGATAACCCTATACAGTTCTGTGACACAAATAAACTGAGTGTCTACGAACTGAACTGAATTACACCTACCCAGGTTTTTTGGGCTCCTGCCATTAAAACATTAAGACAAGAAAATGCATTGGAAATGTCTGATTTATGCATTTACCACTGTGAAAAGAGTTATCTAGAAGAAAGTAAAACCTTGAAGTGCAATCTGAAATACAGCTGTAAAAGCAAGTAAGGTGCCGAAAGACCACTGCAAAAGAGTTCCTCTCTGCTTACATCTCAGATAATCAGTGATGGCTGCATATGATAGCAGACAATAGGGCTAAAATATCTACAAATAACCAAACAATGCAACTGTTAGGGTTTATGTTGTGTTACACACAGAATACCAAACATGGCAGCAGAAAAGTTGTATTCCTTTTCTTTAAACCAGAGTGCGCAAATTCTTGCCTAAGAAGGATCAAAACTAATGTGGATGAAGAGCCACATTACGTTAAAATGTATTATATTTTATAGAAAATTAACATTATAAATATAAAATAAAATGCAGGGGGCAGTGGTGAAACTGTGGTAGGGTGCTGGCTTAGTGATCTGAAGGTCAGAGGTTCAAGCCCCACTATCACCGAGTTGTCACTGCTGTCCCCCCCAGTGCAGCTAACTGGGTTATCAAAGGCCAGCTATGTCTCTCACTGTATGTGGTGAGAGGCATGTTAATGAATCCTTGCTGTTTTCCGAAAAGAGTAGTCCATTGGATTGCCATCAATGTGTTTCTGCCCTGTGATGGCCTGGTGAGCTGTCCAGGGTGTACCCTGCCCTCACCCAGAGTCGGCTGAGATGGGCGCCAGCCTCCCCGTGACCCTAATTAGGATTAAGCGGTTCAGAAAATGAATGAAAAAATGTAATTAAAAAAATAATAGCGGTTCAGAAAATGAATGAAAAAATGTAATAAAAAAAAATTAAATAAAAGTAATAAAAAATGACAATCTGTTTGTGAAGAAATGATGGTTAGAAACAAAAAACATTCATATGCTTCTTTGGGAATGTAATCATATGTAAAAGCAAAGAAACATTCCTTTTCATCTGTTCTTTCTAAACCACTCCCTGACTAAAAATGAGGCAATTTGCTGTCAAATTTATTCCTGTAAAAATCATGGTAAGTATTTCTATTTCTACTTTTGTTTTTTATCATTATGCCACTTAGTGCTAGTGATGTAAGATACACTCACAGCATGTGAGCATTTTCTTTAAAATAAACAAATATATTATTATTATTATTATTATTATTATTATTATTATTAGTAGTAGTAGTAGTAGTAGTAGTAGTAGTATTATATATGGTTATTATTATTATTATTATTAATAATAATAATAATAATAATAATAATAATAATAATAATAATAATAAATGTAACTTCTATACTTTAGATAAGCAATATTTTATATAGTATTTATATATTTTGTATATTTTTTAGCCTCTCAGTCTTCGTACTGCACTTTCCCTTGTACTGCACTTTAACATCTCAGTCCTTGTACCGTGATGCACTTTGTCCCACCATGCAAGTTGCTACTTCTTCCCCAGCAAGAAGCACGCAGGCCCAATAGATCGTGACATGGGACAAATTTTTCCCCCAATCTTGTAGGATATTTGAAGCCACATAAAGTCGGACTCAGCTCAAAGTATTGTTTTGTGTTCTCATGGCTAACTTACTGGGCATTTTTCCACTTGTATGCTGTTCTGTGTATGACCTGTTTTGCCTGCTTTTCTGCTTCTTGCATCTGCCTCGGATTTTGTGTCCATGTACATGATCTCTGCCTGCTTCTTTGACCTTGATTTTAAATGATCTATACTGTGTTGTTTGCCTCATCGCTTGACCTCTACCTTTCCCATGTTACCAAGCGTGAACTGTGCTATTGGATTTGTTTGCTTAGTTTTTAAAACTTTTTTTATTTGCATATTACATCCCCTTGTTTCCCTGCCTCACACACCGTGACACAAAATAGAGTAAATAATTCACCTTATTTCTGATAATGACTGTATTTACAATTCACCTTTTCACCTCACTGAGGTATTTTCATCACTGAAAGAAACTGAGAGACTTCTCCCTAATAGCACATTTATACCAGTTTAGCACATTTAATCTTATAAAATGAGACTGTGTGCATTATACAGCAAGCGAGCTCAGCAACATATTTTATATTTGTAGGACCAATCAGCCCTATCTTCCCTACACACACACACACACACACACACACACACACACACACACACATACATGCACACAAATACACAATGCTGCCGATATTATTATCTGTGTTATTTTTTCAAACAATCCATGTATGGTTTAAAAAATACTTTATGGTTAGAAAATACTTTCTGAAAAATGAATACATAAGAGAACCATATGAAAAGCACTAGGCCCCAGTTAGTGCTTTTATTTTTGATGTACAGTAGTGTGCAGTGAAGATTATGCACCACCAATTTTGTTTAAAAGGGCTCCTAATGAAAAGAAGAAGACAAGTATGTTGAGGTAAAAGTATGGCTAATAAACGAAAACACTGAAAATACCAATTTTTAGAAAGTTTTGCAAATTTTTATTTTTTTACATTTGCATAGCATGAATGAACTTCAAACCATATGGAATGGTTTAGCGAGTGAAGAAATAAAAAAATACAGCAGTGTGCAGTGATGATTATACACTTAACAAAATGAAGATAAATCAGAAACCAAGTACTATTCAAGTATTTATTTCAT
>JBCNYH010000013.1:20762557-20774179 GCA_039654325.1 Tandanus tandanus
TAATTTTTTACTTTTTATTAGGAGCCCTTTTAGACAAAAGTGGTGGTGTATAATCTTCACTGCACACTACTGTACATATCATCAGTGGCACAATGGCACAGTGGCTAGCAATGTCACCTAACAGTGAGTGGGTTCAGGTTCGAATCTCAGTCAAGGACCTTTCTGTGTGGAGTTTGCATAATCTCCCTGTACCTTGTGTTGGTATACTCTGGATGCTCCAGTTTCCTCCCACAGTCCTAAGATGTGCACATTAAGTCAACTTTGTTGCCCACAGGTATGAATATGAGTTATTGAACATAAGACACAAATGGTTATTTCTGTCCGTGTTAGCCCTGTGATGGACTGCTGCACCTGTTCACTGTGTAACCTGCCAGAAGTCAGCTGGTATTGACTCTAGTTTTTAGACCCTGATAGATTTATACATGATTTGTACCTTGCAATAGATATAATAGCCTTTTCATCGAGTGGGGTTAATGGGGCTGAGATGTGCATTCACAATACACTCAAGCCAACCAAAGATATAAATGAAGTGTATGTACAGGGGATTCTGTGAATAAAACTAAAGAGCTAAGGAATCCTTTTGTCTTGCAGATGATAAGTCAGGGGCAGAAAGAGAAAGCAACTAATGATCAGTACACAGAATCATTAGAGTAATTTTAGTTTTTTTTTTAAAGTAGACCTAATTCAGGCTTAGTTTGGCCAGTTTGATTAATCAGTAATCATTTAAAGTAAGCATCCACATGACTGAAGCTCCTTTCTGCTCTTGTTGCTGGTTTTGTTTTGTTAATGCTGGAAGACATACTATTGTTCACGGACCCCTTTGGGGCTTGAGAGATGCTCCATTGTCCTCTTAACTGCAGTGTTTCTTTTCATTCTTTTGTTTTCTCAACTTATCCATCTGTGCTCCAGAATAACAACTGTAAACCAAAAGCAGAAATGTTATTTCAAATCGGTGAACTGACAGATGACTGTCAGTTCTTGCACAAATTTTACATGTCTATATTAAGGATACATTGCTTGAATCATACTCAGACCATTATAGTTCTGGTAGGGCTGTAAGTAGATAACCTTCATAGGGATGCACATGTTGAACTCAACAATAGCCATTAGTAGATGGCCTTAGAAACCGGTAAGGAGATGTACCTAAAAACTGTAGAGGGGGAGGGTTTGCTTTGTCACGCCTCATTAGTAGTCCAGCCCCTGCCTGTCCAGAAACTATGGCTACTGAATGATCTTTAAATCTCTGTCATCTTTAAGAACCTCCGGATTCCTGTTGGTCAAGACTTCAAGTCCTCCTGTATCACATTGTTCCCCCAGAGCATATTATCAGTCACACACAGGACACTTTCAGGCCTTATCTGAACTGAAAAGCATTACAGGTCAACTCCTTTGGGGTCAGGTCAAACCACTGACCTCTGGCCCTCCTACTGTGTTTTTTTATCCTTTTCTAGGATTGTTTCTAATGTTCAAACCCTCTTTTGTATGATGTCTCTCTCTTTCTTTCTCTCTCTCTCTCTCTCTCTCTCTCTCTCTCTCTCTCTCTCTCTCTCTCTCTCTCTCTCTCTCACCGCGTGTGTGTGTGGGTGTGTGTGTGTGTGTGTGTGTGTGTGTGTGTGTGTGTGTGTGTGTTGAGGGGTAATTGTGAGGGATACAGATTTTTAAAATTCAGTTTAGACCTGTTCAATCAGAAATATTATATTAAATGTTTATTATATTAAATTAGTGTAAATACCTATTAAACATATACAGCGTATATGAGGAAAATTGAATGATAATCAGTGATTTCAAATATTTCATGGTAATTTGCTGGAAGTGTTTAAGAGTTCAGGTTTAATATAAAGGTTATTGTTCTGTTCAGGGATGGGGTGGGGGTGCAGTTGTTAGCACTGTGACCTTATCGCAAGAAGGTTCTAGGTTTAAACCTCATTTCTGACTGAATTTTCATGTTCTCCACATACCTGAATGAGTTTCCTCCAAGTACTCAATTTCCTCCTACTGTCCAAAAACATGCAGCTGTGAATGTAAGTGTGAATGGTTGTTCATCTTTGTGCTGAGCATGAGATGGATCAGTGACCTGTTCAGGGTGTACCCCTTATTTAATTTAATTTACATATTATGCAAATTTCTTGTTTTATACAGGCCAATACTGAATGTTGCAGTTTTAATACTGAATGCTTATTTATCGGACAGAAGAACATAAAAGTTCCAAAATCACAGGGGTATTAAAATTGATTCCTAATCAGTTAAGTGGTTGTTGGATTTTTTTCTTTAAAACTTCTGGGTTTAAATCAAGTGACCAAAAAGGGGCTTTCTGTGTGCGGTCTCCGTAAGCTTGCTTTTCTCCTATTAGCTGTTTTTAAAATATTATTTTTAATGTTTGTGTATAACAACCCCAATTCCAAAAATTGTAAATGACACTGTGTAAGATGTCAATAAAAACGCAAATCATTTCAGTGTGTGGCATTAACTCCAAAGTTTTGCAGTTGACTCGAATCAAAATGGAAATGGACTTGTATGTGACCCGAAAGCAGGATGAAGGCATGATTACCTGACAGTATATTGTGTATGTTAAAAATAAACAACCGGTTATTGACACTGATGAGTTAAAAAAATAGGGTAGTTTAACATCTTACAAGCTGATTGATTTAATTAGCTTTGCTTCACTACAAAGCTATTATACACTTTCACACTCCTTGCATTCCTACAAACAAATATTACTATAATTAAAACACAAGTTATGACATGTGGTATTGTACTGTATAGAATTTCCATATCGTAGAGAAAGTCTCAGTTTTCAGCTTCATCTTTTCAGTCACATCTGCGTTTATGGAGTGACGTAATGTTTGCCATAATGTGCTCCTTAACACAGTATATGTATCCGGTTGTGGTCTGCACATTGTGCATGCAGTACACATTGTGCATGTACAGTGGACATGACTAAAGGAATTCTTTGACAAAAACTTTCAGTGGATTTTTATAAGTTTTGTTGATTAATTGTTGAATCCATAATGTATTCTAATTTAATCCTGCAGAACGATCTAATATGCATTTAACATTATTTACTTAACATTTCCATAATCTGATATATGTGGGGGGTGAGAGGGGGGTTAAGTGTTCATTTTATATTTGCTTTATGTAAATGGCATCAGCGAGGTCACTGGCTTCACTTGAGTTTCCAAGTTTTCTGGTGCAGGTTTTGGAAATTTCTCTTATAACACTTTCCCTGGTAATTCAGCAGAGCTGTAGTATCCCTCAGTATACACATCACTTTTAGAATTGCTCTCTCAGTGGGAAAGGTGCTCCAGCAGTACCCAGCCTGCCATTAATCAAAGCCACTTCTAGTGGTCCACTCCTGAAGCACAAGCTCTCGGCCCTGTCTCGAACAGATAGTTCAACGATTTGTCTCCGTAGAGAAAGTAGACATTTTAATGTCTGAATTTTAATGGGAATGTGCAACAACGGCCTGTAGAGACTAATGGACCATTATCTTTTCACATTTGTTTTTCTCAGTCCAGCTGGAATTGTTTTTCCACTAAGTGATTGAACGAACAGTCAGCGCCATGTGTATTCATAAGCTTTGTATGCTCACTCGTACATTTAGCCTTGGATTGTTTTTATCTAAATAATATTTTAGCCGAGTTTGTTGATCACCATTCCAGGTAACTGAACCTTCATTGTAGTTTACAAATGGCCAGTGTCAGATAAACATAAATATGTAGAAATAAATTTGGTTTTAATTGGGTAAATTTGGTTCGGCTTCCCAGAATGTTCAACAGGCATTTCTCTGTGTTTTTGAGCATCGATTTTCTGGCATTGGACGTCTTTTGCTTAAGCGGACCCTTGCAGAGGGTTTTAAGTTTTTAAGCTGCTGTGCCATCAGTGGCTGGATAAAAATATTTATAAATGGAAGTGTAAGACAAATTACTTTAGAGTCTTTTGGTATGGCACAGTTACTTCCAGCCAAATATTATATTTTAGCATTTTGTTGAAGTGACTTAATTTTGAATACATTCAATTTTGAAAATCTTAAGGTATCAGGAAATGTTTGTTTTTAAATGTTTAATGGAATGAAGATAGGTTGACAATATAATATAAATGACAATTTAAGTATGTAAATGATAATAATTAGGTAATCAGGAAAAAGGCCAAAAGTTTATTTTTTTATTTACAGCACATGTATGAGTTTCATAGTGTATACTAGCATCTTCTGAGTCTTTTATCTGAAGGCTTAACAGGTTTGCCCTCAAAATTGTTCTGCCTTTAACAAAGTACTCATTTCCTTTAGATTCTTGAGAGCAACCAGTTCATCTGTTTTACAGAAAATCACGGTTATCTTGTATCATTTTATTTGGTCTGCAACAAAAAATAGTGACTACAATGTAAAAAACAACAACCCTGCAATTATTCAAAAACCTTTGAAGGGCAATGAACATAGGAAGCACATACAGTACAGGGTATCTGCATGCATTTGTTTTTATGTTTTTCAGAACAGGTCATAATAGTAGATTTCAAAACTTAACATTGGTTAGTTGATACATCTCATTGGTTTCTACATAATCTTATTGCCTCTTTGCGTTGCGTTACATCGCTTACGTTTATTTTTTTTCAGGGACAGTGGGAATTCTTTCACATTATTGCATGCTGTGCATGTCTGTCAGTGGTCTGGGGCTACTGATTATATGGCACTAATAATCTAGGAAGAATAAAGGTTATGGCCACAGCCTGCTGCTCGGATATGTAGCGCACGCGCCTGCATGCAGTGTGTCTGGGTGTGTGGCTGGAATTCATATGAAAGGGCTGCAGTAGGGGGGTGGCAAGTCATTGATATGTATAACATGACTCAGATAAACAGACCATGCTACCCAGAATTTCAGCAGCATTAAACACATTCAAATTAAAACAAATATTAGGAGTAAATGAGCCAGATTTGAAACGGTCTAACATGGATATGGATGTTTTTCTAACCTTTCCAGAGCCGTAGCCATTCTATTAAAATGGACTGTGCATATTTGTCCAGGCTCACTCTAAAGCACATGTTTAATTTTTGATAAATCTTGCCATTTCTCTCAAACCACCAAGTCACTCTGTTTGGATGGTAAATACTTTATTAGGGATCTAAAAAGATCATCTGGAAGTATCATCTATGTCTGTATGAAGGTGTAGCGCCATTATATTGCATTTCAGATTGTGCTATTGTGCAGTTAAATCGGCATAGGTTATGGAAACAATGCATAAGAACACTGTAAACTAATTATGTTTAACATAAACTTTCTTTAAAAAGAGATGGGGAAAAAAAGTCCTTACAAGTATTATACCCCAGTGCTGTTAAATTACGTATTCTAATTTGTCAAAAAGTGCCTCATTTTTTATTACAGCTGATTGTAGCATATCTATATTATATAGCTATAATAGAATGCTCGTTGAAGTAAATTATTGGTTCTATAAGAGCTAATTCACAGAGACTTATATATATATATATCAGACTATTCACATTATGTAAACTTCAAATAAATTGATTGAATTGATTTTAATTTTTTATTTGTTGGACCCTTTTTGTTCATTTGCCAATTCACACCTGCCAAGTAGCTTTCCCCTATCCTATGATGTGACAGCTACCAAACAGAGAATATAAAGGGTAACATTTGTTTTTTTTTGGTTTTTTCCATAATTGTTAAGCCATCCAACTAATCATTTAGAATAGCTACAGACAAAATGTCACAATGAAACATAAGACATGTGAAGGAAAGTAATAACTGCCCTCTCCAGCATGCGTTAGTTCAGTTAGGCACTTATAGTAGTGAAAATTGCATGTTTTTGAGTAAATGTTTTGATCTAGATTTAGGCACTGCCTAAAAGCAGAGCTGCCAATAGATTTCTCTGTTGATAGGTGTCCGAGGCTGCTTTTATGAGAGTAGCATGGCTCCTTTAAGGGCTGAATCAACTTCCACCCTGAAAGAAATAAATAAACAAAATCTCCCCTGTGTTTCCCGACTACGGTGTACAGCAAAATCAGAAAGGCTTAACACCGGGTTATCTTTTTACTGCCTTTCATTAGATGATTTCTATGTTCATTTGTATCACCTGTCTTGTTTAATTATCCATTTAACGAGTTCATGTTCTGTGTTACCGTTCATGTTTGGTGTTGTTTTGTTTGATGAAAGTTTGTCTACCTACCTGAGATTTTTTTTTGGGTTTCAGTTTCCTTATGAACAACTCAATTTTTTATTACTGTCCATCATGATGCCAATCAGCAATACATAACAGCCAATCAGCATCAGTCAGTGATGTGGCAGCCTTATTGTGTTTCCTGTGGCACAAACACAAGACAGCCATCAAAGTCATATTGCATGCCTATGAAATGACACAAGATGACCAAATTTGTTGCATGTGTTGCCAAGGTCTTGAATGGGATTAAGGGTCACCTTCACCTTGTGTAAATACATGTATAATATTTTGACTTTTAATATTTGACAAATAATATTAAATAGTCCTGCCTGCAGGAGTGTCTGGACCCCTGTAGTCTATTTGTTTATTTTTTTTTAGTTGGCATTTGCCCCATATTTTTTGTTTAGGAGTATACACACAAGCAAAATGTATAATACTGAGCAGTTTGCAACCAAATACTTTGATAAACTATAACACTATCCCAGTATTATTATTCCAGATACTGTAATTCAGTACAGCTTGCTTTGTTCTCTCCTCAGAAAACTGCATAGTGACACGAAAACCTTTGGCTGTGAGTTCTGTGGAAAACATTTTTTGGATAGCTTACGGCTTCGGATGCACATGCTGTCACACTCAGGTACTTCACACTATCACAGACCATTTCTCTATTTAGGATTTTACCAGTAAAGTAAACCTACTGATAATTTAGAAGATAATAATGTGCAATAAATCATCAGGATATTGATATTGAGTATTGATATTGAGTCCCCTTTACATAAAAATTCTGTCATTTACTTTTATTGAGTAGCCTTCAGCTTCCCATGGTACTCAGTACTATAAAGTATTTACACAAGATAGAACATTGCCCTTTGGTCAAGCTGGTGGCATGTATTAGTTTGTCACTGATCAGTCATGAAATTCAATGCAGAAATACAAAAACAAATAACAGTGGTCTGGTTGGATTTTTTTTTTTAATAAGTAAAAAATTATCCTAAAATTAATCCTAAAATTAAATAATGAAAAAGGTATAACCTGAGACCACATCTGAAATTATTTTCTTTAAACATCCATGCAAATTGAATTGTATGAATTGTGACATATTTGTAAATATGAAACTGTGTTGGTATGTCAGAGAGACCCATTTCATGAAGCATTTCCTGTTAATTGGTTCATTTACACGTTCAAATACAGCTTCATTACACAGAAGATAGTCAGGAGAAAGAGGAATGAGGAAGTCAGTACTGCAATAAGTACACCACTATTTTTGTTTATATGATGGGCGTAATATGAATTCTGTCAGTAGGTCAGGCTCTGGGATGGTTCTTCAACTTGGAATTTGGGGAATCAGGGACTTGGGCAACATCCAACTTGTCTGATGTTATTCCACTGATTTAAGCCTAGTTAATATAAATGAGATACTACATGTATAGATAATAAAATAATATACTATAAATAATATATTAAATAATATATTAATAAATAACACTTTTTAAGTATATGTGTTCATAAAATTAAAAAAAATAATTGAAGTAATTTGAATTTTTTTGGTGTTCAGTGATTTCAGTATGGGAGTTCAGGTATAGTGACTACCCTTGTTCATATAAACATAAATACCAGTGAAAGGTTTGGATACACAAGTAATTGTGTCTAAATGTTTGAGTGACATATATCAAGAAAATTGTGACCTTTTTTGTTACCTATGTTTCATGCCGTGCTATCACCGAAGTACCAACTCAAAGTGCAAATAGTAGGGCTTGCAATAAAGATCTTGCATTAAAATTCATATCCAAAGTAGAAATTCCTATGTTTTTGTTACTTTGTGGTCTGAGAATCGCACATCAATTTATGGTTCCGTATGGAACCAGTGGTGTCCATGCCAGTTACATACAGAACCAGCCCATTTTTCCTGTGAGAAGTGAGGTTCCATGCTAAATGAATCACTGTGATATGGTACATCTATATAAAATCTCTTCCTCTTGCACCTGTTCATGTATACCAAGTGCATAAGAGAGAAGAATCAGAAATATGTGAAGAATTTGTTGTCAGAACACCAGACTAAGCTCTTGGAGTTCTCTCTCTCTCTCTCTCTCTCTCTCTCTCTTTTTCTCTCTGTCTGTCGATCTGTCTGTCTGAGAGAGCACTGTTGCTTTGAGATCACTGGGAGTGTTCCAGCTCTTCCCTCACTCTGATGACATCATCAGCTGCCTGCAGGTCTGGATGTTCTGCCAGCATTCCACTGCGTTTATGATTGCTCGCAGATGTGTGTCCAGGAACATACTGTACCCAAATCCCTAAATTAATCAAACTTGAGTGCTCTCCAAGCCACTGCTCTCTGAAAAGGCATAAGCACTGAAGTGGGAAGGAGGTGGAGGAGGGTGGAGGGGGAGGCCTAAGTACACAAAAACAAAAACAGAAAGCAGGAGGGAAAACAGAGAGACAGAAAAGGGGACAGCAGGCCTTTTGAGAATTGGTTCACTAGATAACAGTGGATTGCCTGAGTTCTGTTACTGCATGAGGTAATAGATCAGTGTCTGTGTATATGTATGTAGAATATTATATTAATGTATTGAAAGATATGCCACTGAATGTCCCCATGCCAGTCTGTCACTTTTTAATTAATTGGCCATAAGTCCTTTGTCACTAAACTAAGGCTGTGATGATATGCAGTTTTGAAATACCTATAAATTATGGATCCACAGATTTCTTACAATATTCAGTGAGTCTAGAAAAATCACTAAGGAGCAAAGAAGCTTCAGTCACGATAATTAAATATTCAACTGATATAGAGCATGGAAAAATATACTCAGCAGTACAACAACAAGTATTTGACCATCAAAGATAAGTGATTTATTCAAGAATGCTTTTGACCATACAATATGTGTTTAAATATGGGTTTCAAGCAACCCTGTAAATGGGCAGTGTTACAAAAAAACAAGGTTCTTTTGAAGTTATCGTGGTTTTCTGAATACTCAAAATATAGTCAAACTTTCAGTTACTTGACTCTCTCATTTGCATTCAGTCAATTAATTACTGTGTGCGTCAAAAATAAAAACAGGATTGAAGTTTGTGGGAAATCAGGCGGTGTGGTGAACGCCTACTTTCTGAGTATTTCAGGGCCAAAATCTTCTCATCTTGTCATTTTAGCGCAATGCAATTATTAGCCACTGAGGTAGTCAGCAGCTACGAAAATAAAAGTTAATACATTTGTAATGTATTGATCATTTTACTGTCAAAGAATACACTGTCTTTTCATTTCATTCCTAACTTATAATTCTGTTTTTGTAGATCTTATTCCTAATCTTATCCCACCAAATTATTTTGTTCATGGTCCAATATTCAGATATGCCCCTATAAATCCAAGTAGCAGAAGTAGGTTTTTCCAAGTAGCCAGATTTGATATTCAGTACATATCAGGTTGCTCCCCTCTTTCTTTCTTCCTTTTTCACCAGACAAAGTGTTTTGATGGAAGGTTATTGCACCCAAGTCTAGAGGGTGCTTTAGGGAATTTTAGTCTTTTTTATGGACAGTATAGTGCAATGTGTTTTGCTTATAAAAGGCCATTTCATTTTAGAATTGCTTCATAACCTCAGGGAACAGGGTGGGGCAGAAGCATGTGAGAACATGTATGAGGTGAAACAGGATTATTGCCTGCTTTTTTTGTATGCAGATTTTTGCATCCTAATTTTGTTTTGAAAATTACAGCATGTTTGATCACATACAGCTGAGACTGTTTTATTTATTAATAAGACAGTAAAAATAGAACAACTGGAGATCATGCTGAGCATGTTTTGCTTGTTGTTTATGATGAGTTTAAAAGCACACGTGCAGCTGTGGTTTGCTTTTTTGGAGGCAGCAATACAAGAATTAAATGTAAAATGGAATGTGGGGGAGAGGCTAAATTTAGGCACTAGCTGGCTGGCTTCCTCAAGTTTGTGGGTGTTTTAATGACTCATAATAAAGCTATTTAAATACAGCTCAATGAAATTAGATACTTGAGAAGATTTCGATCATTAAAGATTTTATTATTATTATTTTTTAGCTGTAAGGTAGTGGGTTGCTTCTGGGTGGGGTTTGAGATGGTGGAAGTCCCTATTCGAATTCCTGTGTGCGGTGTTCAAAGAATAGATTAGGGGTGTTAGAATCCCTTCATGGCAGTTCAGTTTAAAAGTTTACGGGATTTAAAATCTTCTCTAAACCCTAAAAATGCCACAATCTGTGTTAATGGGGAGTCATTAGTACTGATTCACAAAGTGAAGCAGAAGCAAATCCCCTTCTGCAATTCTGTGACTTTCAATCTTACTTTTTCGGGTACTGTAATAATAATAATAATAATAATAATAATAATAATAATAATAATAATAACAACAGTAATAATAATGATAATAAAAAATATTATAATAACAATAATAACAATAATAATAATAATTATTATTATTATTGTTATTATTATTTTTATTATTATTATTGGCTCTTTGAGACTGCTATCTCATGCCAAAGTCACAGACTGTAACCAGAATTCTGAATGAAAAAGCGTTCATTTGAATAACAAACAAATGGTATTATGGCCTTTTTGTGTTTATTTGGATTTTATGCAGAAACACGCAGCCCGATAAAGAGTGTGGTTACTTGACTCAGTGGAGCACACCACAATCTCAAAATTAGGGATATTTCATGGCCTACTTCACTGTTTGTGTGGAAGACTAGGCCAACCCTACAGGTGTCTGGGACATCTTTTAATAGACCCCTCTATAGCACATGCAGGTTTGAGGGAATGAGACACATCATTATTAGATTGCACCAGATTTCTTCCAGTCCATACAAATCCAATCCTCACATGACTTTGACTCAAATGAATTGAAGTCTATGTGGCACAAATATGTGCAACTGTGCATTAATAATTAAATAATAAGAATAATAAGAGGTTGTTTTACATGGAAATGGAAGAAAAAAAAATTATATGTTGATACTCATCGTTATATTTTATGCCTTCTGTAATGGCTATATAATTTGATACCTTTAGCACATATTTACAGCATTTTGCATGCCTTTATATGGGAGTCCTGGGTATGGCACCCAGGCTTCAATTTGGGAGTTCTTGAGTTGTGTGGAGAGTAGAGTTAACCGTTAATCACCATTACTCCCAGGTCCAACCTGATGTGGTCTGGTAAAACCTGTTTGGGCCTCATCAATGAGTTAACTTGAACTATGTCTCCACTGTCTCCACTTTTCCAACTAAATAACTATATATAAAACTATATATACAATGGCTTGCAAAAGTACTTTAAGCATAATTTTAACTTTGTAATTATCATCATAATCTTTCAAGCACCACTGTATGTATTAATATCCAATAAGAAGTCATTAAATAACTGTTTATATATATATATATATATATATATATAAACAGTTATTTAATATCAGATAATGTATGTGATATAATGTGTGTGTATATATATA
>JBCNYH010000013.1:20774279-20787798 GCA_039654325.1 Tandanus tandanus
CAGGCGCACATACTGTGGTCTTCTGGTCAGGTAGTCCACAATCCAGGACACAAGAGAGGCATCCACCTGCATCGCTGGCCTGATGGTATTGATGGTATTAAATGCACTGGAAAAGTAAAAAAACATGACCCTCACAGTACTCGCTGGCTGGTCCAGGTGGGTGTAGACCCGGTTAAGCAGGTAGATGATGGCGTCCTCAACTCCGAGGCAAGGCTGGTAAGCTAACTGAAGGGGCTCCACATGTAGTCTAACCATGGGTCGGAGTTGATCCAGTATGAGTCTCTTGAGGGTCTTCATGACTGTCCGGCCAGCTTCAGGGCGATCATCTGATCCCTGGAGTAAACAAAGCACGTGGTGTGTAGTTGATGCGCTGCGGTCCAAACTCTCCATGAAAGTAAAAGTTCCGCAGCGATAAAAAGTACAAAAACTCTGTCAACCCACATATTGAGAGGGCAGCTACTTATGAACAATAAAATAATAAGTAAAAGAAAAAAAAAGTTAAAATAAGTAACAAAAAAAGAGTTAAAAGTACAGGAAGGACAGGAGCAACTGAATAAGCTGCACGCCTGTTAACGCATGCGCAGGAAATGATAAAAATGCACTGTGCCTGGAGCTATATTATATAGCTCTAACGGTATATTATATTATATTATACAGCTATATGGGGTATAGAGCTATATTGGGGTAACTAGCAAGTTCTTTCATCTAGGAACATGAGTTTAAAAAAAAAATAAAATTAGCATTTTATAAACCACCAGCTGCCCTTATAGACATTTACATCATATCTTCTCACAAAAACAATCACAGAATATCATAGTAATTTCAGATGTTAGTTTTGAATATGTGTGGCACGATGGTTTGATTCCCGGGCTTGGGCGTTTCTGTGTGGAGTTTGCATGTTCGCTCCATGCTTGATTGGTGTTCCAAATTGCCCCCAGGTGTGGATGTGACTGTGACCCTAGTAGGATTAAGCGGCCAGGCAAATGAGTGAGAGTGAGTGTTATCAAGGCTATAGATGGCCCAACAAAATATTAGAGTATGCGATTGGCCAGGCAGTGTATAAACAAGGCTATTATTCGATGCCTGCAGCACACTCAACAAACGTGACAAAAGGGATAGAAGCAGGTTTACTATTGTATTACAACACCTTTCATTTTAATTATACCTTTTAATCGTTTGGGAACTAATGAAACAAATTGTTGCAGTTTTAATTTTTTTGTCCCTTCTTGCTCGATATAAGACTTCCACTGCTTAACAGTCCATGGCTGTCATCTGATTTTCCTCTTTATGATGCACCATACATTTTCAGTAGGAGATAGATCTGGACTGGCAGCTGCCCAGTCAACTACACCATGAAGCCATGCTGTTGTAACTTGTGCAGAATTAGGCCTGGCATTGTCTTGCTGAAATAACCATGATCCTCCCAGGAAAAGATGCTGCCTTTCATACACATGGATGCAGCATCCGACTGTGTTAAGTAAAAATGAAGTACTTCAGTCTATGTGGCTGTATTTGTCACAGTAGCATCCCACTTTCTCAGGCAGTACCACCTGATGTCTAGATCATGCACATCCAACAGTAATTATTGATCTTGCTCTTTACACACTGACATATATCTGAATTCTCTAAGTCTTTTCATTGATTTGTGTACTGTTGATTTTGAAAGATTATTGCACTAAGAAATGTTCCTTTTGAACTGACTAAAAATGATTTCTCTAAAAATTAATGATGGTCAGTAAAAATATTAAAAAAACTTGTACTGGTGTGAGTTAAATAAAGTGTCACACAAATTAACAAATCAAACCATGTATGTTGCGTTAGCTCTGCAATAGCCTGGCGCCTTATTCATAGCCTACTCAACCAATGTGAATATTTAAGAAAATACTCAGTAGGTATTAAGCTTAGAATGTTAAGCTATGGTAAATTGTTTTTGTGTTCTTTTCTTTTTCTTTTTTCTTTTTACTTTTAGCTACTTTAGAGGATTTTTGCTGCTTTTTTAATTAATAAATCCCATGACACTGGGTCATGCTTGTGTGTGAGACACATTGACAAGCTGTCCTTCTTATGTAAATAGGTTGTCAGTTTTGTGGACACACACACACACACGCACACACACACACACACACACACACACACACACACACACACACACACACGCACTGTAACATGCACAAATCACTACAAAATTTCTTTGAATCTAACAGTCTGACCTCTTAGTTATCTGTTATATGTGTTATATGAAAAGCATTATTTGCTGTGTCTGCTGCTACTGGGAGACAGACAGTAGACTCAGTGCCGATACAGGTGCTCCAGACTGCACTAATTAATATGCTCTCTGGGTATAAAAGTGCCCAATCGGGCTAATGATCCACATGTTGAGGCTATATAAAGGGTGAGTCCTAATTAAAGCAAGCTGCCATCATTTTTATGAGCATAAAGTTGAGGAGCTAATCATCTTTACTATCAACTCATTAGAGCAAGTTTAATTTGTAATAAGCTCACATTAAGTTAGACATTCATGCCTTAACAATTTTTACCCTTGCTTGTGTGTGTATAGTGAGATCAGGGTGCAATATCTGTCACCTGTGTTCCATGGGGAGAAACACGATAACCCATTTAAAAAGTTTAGCGTGTAACTGTAACTCTTGTGACACACACTGTATCAATAG
Organism: Tandanus tandanus; assembly: GCA_039654325.1. Lineage (NCBI taxonomy): Eukaryota > Metazoa > Chordata > Actinopteri > Siluriformes > Plotosidae > Tandanus > Tandanus tandanus. The sequence continues at coordinate 20,776,949 of JBCNYH010000013.1, forward strand.
TTAATGCCTGTGGACATAGGGTGGTGCTCAGAAGTTTCTACCTGCTGCCCCAAACATGGAAACCTCAAGCGTTCTTTTTCACCTTGTTAAAAAAAAACATTAAAAAAGAAAATAAAAAAGAAATTCTCTTTACTGTTGGGACGCAAACATAATGGTGTTAAGGCATGGGAATTTAGCTCCTGCAGTTATTTAGGGTTATTTTTCTGCTTCAACATGTTGCTAAAATGTGGCATTGAATCCAGAGACAAGCTGAGGATCCACTTTTTATTATTCTTTTTTTTTTGAAGAGCCTACAGAGCTCCCTAAATAAAACACTCATCTATCCACCTCCATCAGGAATGATGCAAGAAAGCCGGAGGTGAATATTGCACTAAAGCTTTGAAAGTTAGTCTACAAAACAGAGCGAGGGAGTAAAAATGGTGGCAGGAGAGATGATTTTAGTGCTAGCACAGACAGAGAAAAACATCATGTGCCGATGTTTACACTCTGCCACAGCACTGTCACAAACTTAGAGCTGACCTACTTACAGGCTGTCTTAAAATAAAACTACAGCTAACATCGCAGGACCAGACACTCTTGAAAGCAGGCCAGGACATCACTGTCTTTTGAGTTACTTATCTACATCACAACATGTGCAGTATCACGTCACACACAGGGAAAAACTTTAGGGCAACATGACTTTGTCGAATTGTGCCATTGAATAAACAGTGTTTAAACATGAGCAATGTATCTTGTTTTGTTAATTATTAAGCAAGCTGTTCCTCACTCTGATAGACTAGCCCAACAGCTTCTCTAACTCACAGAGCAGAGGGGTCAATTGGGGTATCTGTCAGTGCCTATAACAAATCATAGAGTGTGACTGGAGACCCTGGAAGCAACACATTATGAAATGCTACATTGAAGCTGAGCACAAAGGTTCTTCTTTGTATATATCAAGCAATTTTGTGCTTTTAGGATATTGAGCTATATACTGAATATCACAAAGAAGATACTTTATAGTATATAAGCAATATTTTTGTCATCCCTTTCTTTCTTTTTTAATAGGGACAATACACATTAATCAACACCAATAATTTATTCATTCGTTGATTCATCTTCATTAATCATGTTATTCTTGTCCTTGGTTATGGCAGAGCTGGAGTCCCAGGAACACTGGGCAATACATTCTGCAGAGGACATCAGTCCATCACAGCCATGCATCACAACACATTTCTGCATTCATTAATACTCTAGAGCCAAATTACTCCTGTGACAAGAAATCAGAGTCCCTGAAGAAAAAACAGGAACATATGCTATTATTTCATTTTTGTAAAGTACATGTGCCATATTTAGTCATTCATTCATTTTCTGAACCGCTTAATCCTAATTAGGGTCCGGGGAGGCTGGCGTCCATCTCAGCTAACTCTGGGCGAGGGCAGAGTCTTTACGAGCAACAGCAATGGTTCTTTTACATGCCTCTCACCACAGACAGTGAGAGACATGGCTAGCCCTTGATAACCCAGTTAGCTGAACTGGGGGGACAGCAGTGACAACTTGGTGATAATGGGGCATGAACCCCCATCCTTTGGATCTGTAAGCCAGCACCCTACCACCAGGCCTCCACTGTCCCCTGTATTTAGTCAATTTGTTTATTTTTATCTGCCGTCCCTGTGTGTCTTGCCTACCTGCTAGCAGGTTGTTGTTTTCTTGCTGCACACTGCAGTTTGATTCCACTGGTGGAATGGAAATTGTCTTTTAATTGTCTTTTGTCAGTGTAAGCAAATAAATTAGTTAATTACCACAAGTCTGTTGTAAGCATAGTCAGGGCAGTTTTGGGTTTGGATGGCTTTAGGATTGTTTTTCCACCAAAGTTTTTTTTTTTCATCCTACCAGGTGAGCAAGTGTGAGCAAAGGCCAATTTTGTTTTCAATGTCACCTCTGAGGCTTAATAATCAGGGCTACTTTGAGGCTAGAAGCCTGGGGAATTACGCCTGATGATTATCCACAGGCCAGAAAATGTGCATAAGGTGGTGTGTTAAGATGGAAGGTGGGGTTTAGACTATTTTAATCAGTGATTTTTAAAAAAAACATTCGTTTATTATTCATGCTAAATAACGAAGTGAATGTTTGTCAAAAGCTAAACGGTTTCAGTTGGACCTAACCTTAGCTACCACATTAAAGCTTGTTCACATAAAGTAAGAAAATCAAAGTCTGTATAACTTATTTGCGGCCCTGTGATGGTCTAGCAAGCTGTTCAGGTTGTACACTGCCTTCACGGATGTTGGCTGGAATGGGCTCCAACCTCCCTGCAGCTCTAATAAAGTATAAAGTAGAAAAAGACAAAGAAAATAACTTATTTGCAAAAAATAGCCTATCGCCTCCGTTTTAGGTAGAATGCAAGTTTTAGACACCAGAACTCCATAATGCTGCAGTTAGCATAGACTAGTTTTATAAGATGCTGGGCTATCGGTATGATAGTAGACGCAAACTGGTTTTCGACTTGAGGCTTAAAGCCCCAGGGTATATGCCTCACTTAGCCTTTAGTTAGTCCTGTCTCCCCCTGGATGATACTCGGATAGCAGGTAATTATTTTCTGTTAAAAAAGCTTAGGGGCAGTTGGGAACAGCCAGATAGACTAATGTGCATGTTCTCCCTGTGCTTGTGTGGGTTTCTGCAGGGTACTCTGGTTTTCTTTCATAGTCCAAAGACATACATAGCTACTCTAAATTGCCCATAGGTGTAAATCGTAGTGTGAAGGTTTTTTGTGTCTATGTAGGCCCTGCAATAGTCCAAAGTCAGCTGGGACTCTCGCTTACCCCTGCATCCCTAACATATAAATGGTACAGATAATAGATGGATAAACCATCAGTTTTGATTAATTTAAATGCAGCTCATGCTTAGTTTATGTTGCATGCTAAACATGCATGTTTAGTCAGGGTTGCCAGATTTTGTTGGTTTATTAATTGTTATATTTCTCTATTATTGTTATTTTAAGTTAAAATTGGTCTTGATTTTAGGAAGAGGTACAATGATACTAAAATTAAAATGATTGGTAATTCATTCCAAATACAGATATTTGTTTAAATGTAGGGAGTAAAAATAAAAAGTTGTCAGACAAATAAATGCTCAAGTTAAGTATAAATATCTAAAATCTTAAGTACTGTTAGAAATTGTTTGTACATTGTTACTTCCCATCAGTCGCCAGGACCTTTGTAGTCTTTTACAGATTTTAAGTCAGTTGAGAATTGCTGTTCACCACCGTCATTAAAACACCATATGGAGGAATATCTTTTACAGAATGGTGTTCATCCTTACAGTAAAGTTCTGGAGCAGCTGTTTGAAGTCCAGTTTTGGAGCTGTATGTTGGTTTTTCCTTAAAATTTTCATCCGTCAGTAGCTTTCAGGTACCAAAGGACTAAAAATATTGATCTGATTTTCTACAGGTCTCAAAATAGTTGGGACTGGGGCATGGTGTCGCATCTCCTCTACTTCAATAGTTTGAAGACGTCTGAGTATCGAGGTTATCAGTTTCTGGTGTTTTGGTGTTGGAATTTGGTCCCATTCTTGCGTGATATAGGTTTCCAGCTGCTGAAGAGTTTGTGGTCGTCTTTGACGTATTTTTCATTTAATGACACACCAAATGTTCTGTATAGGTGAAAGATCTGGACTGTAGGCAGGCCAATTCAACACCCAGACTCTTTTCCTACAAAGCCATGCTGTTGTAATAGCTGCTGTATGTGGTTTGCATTGTCCTGCTGGAATACACAAGGCCTTCCCTGAAATAGACATCATCTGGAGGGGAGCATATGTTGCTCTAAAACCTTTATATACCTTTCAGCATTCATAGTTCCTTCCAAAACATGCAAGCTGCCCATACCATATGCACTTATGCACCCTCATACCACCAGAGATGCTGGCTTTTGAACTGAACGCTGATAACAAAATGGAAGGTCTCTCCCTTATTTAGCCCGGAGTCCATAATTACCAACAAGAATGTCAAATTTGGACTCGTCTGACCATAGAACACTTTCTCAGTTTGAAAAAGTCTATTTCAAATGAGGACGCGACAGTGCTTCTGGACCATGTTAAAACATGGCTTCCTTTTTGCATGATAGCGCTTTAGTTGGCATCTGCAGATGGCATGGCGGATTGTGTTTACCGACAGTGGTTTCTGGAAGTATTCTGGGGCCCATTTATTAATGTCATTGACACAATCATGCCGATGAGTGATGCAGTGTCGCCTGAGGGCCCAAAGACCACGGGCATCCAATAAAGGTCTTCGGCCTTGTCCCTTATGCACAGAGATATCTCCAGTTTCTCTAAATCTTGTGATGGTGTTATGCACTGTAGAGCATGAGATTTGCAAAGCTTTTGCAATTTGATGCTGAGGAATATGTTATTAAAGTATTCCACAATCTTTTTATGCACTCTTTCACAAATTGGAGAACCTCTGCCCATCTTTACTTCTGAGAGACTCTGCCTCTATAAGACATCCCTTTTACATCTAATTATGTTACAGACCTGATACCAATTAACTTAATTAATTGCTAGATGTTCTCCCAGCTGAATCTTTTTAAACTTTCTTGCTTTTTCAGCCATTTGTTGATACCGTGCCAACTTTTTTGGGACTTGTAGCAGGCATCAAATTTGAAATTAGCTCATTTTGTGAATAAATTATAAAATTCCTCAGTTTAAACATTTGTTATGTTATCTATGTTCTGTTGTGAATAAAATATTGGTTTATGTGATTTGAAAGTCTTAGTGTTCATTTTATTCAAATTTAAAGAATATCCCAACTTTTCCGGAATTCAGGTTGTATTATGCCACTGTGTAGCTGGAGTAATGGGCAGATATAAAGATGCAGAACTGATGTAAATAGGTTTATTGTGAAAAAAGGCAGAGGTATCCATAATTACATTTCAAACTCAAAGTTAGGCAGGCACAGGTCATACGATTAGATAGACAGTTCATCATAGGGGGGCAGTGGTAGCCAGGTAGTAGGGTGCTGGATTACTGATCCCAAGGTCGGGGGTTCAAGCCCCACTATCAACAGGATGTGACTGCTGTCCCCCCAGTCCAGCTAACTGGTTTATCAAATGCCTCATTGTCTCACTGTCTCTTACTGTCTGTGGTGAGAGGCATGTAAAAGAACCATTGCTGATTTTCGCCAAGAAGATTTTCGCTGCATAGCCATCAGCGTTTTTCTGCCCTGCGATGGCCTGGCGAGCTGTCCAGAGTGTACTCTGCCCTCGCCCAAAGTCAGCTGAGATGGGCGCCAGCCTCCCCGCGACCCTAATTAGGATCAAGCGGTTCAGAAAATGAATGAATGAATGAGTTCATCATAGGAAGGCCTAACTCACAGTCATAGAACAGGCAGGGAGAGATCCTACACAGAATAGCAATATCAAAGGCAGAGACTGAATCAGAACACTGGGAAACAAACAGGGTCAAACACAAGACAGCTAAACACATGAGAGAAACAAGGCTTGTCAGAGTACTGGCAATGAGGATGCAATAACAATGCTTTTCCTTATGTTTGGCATATTTAAATAGTTCTCCGGAAAGCTACACAGATTGCATACACCTCTGCCGTGACCATCTGCTCATGTGCATTGTGCACCAAGCTTGTTTGTGGTGTTGTAGTTCTTATGCCATCAGAAATCAGAAAAGTGACTGCTGTCCTGCTCAACTGCGCTGTATATGGATCTTTGCGGACACTGTGCTGGATGTGGAGGGAGACAAGTGGGAACTGTGACAGAACCCCCCAAGGGGTTCTCACTTCTAGGTGGGCCTGGTCCTCTTGGTGCTGGCTTGGAACCTGAAGTGAGCCCTGGAGTGGACTCTGACCTGGACTCCAACATGGATTTTGGAGAGAATTTGGGATTGTGACCTGGCGTAGTCTCAGGTGTGCTCTCAGTATGGGATTTGGTGATAACCTGGGCTTGGGTCCCGGCATGGGCTGTTGGACCCATTCAGGTACTAGCTCAGGAACCGCTTCCAAACCCTCCACAGGGGTTACCTTAGGAGCCGCTTTGGGAACAGGTTCTGAAAACTAAGTGGATGTATTCCATGTTACCTGCTCAACCTTTCAAGTCGGTGAGAGCTTGGACTCAGGTAGCACTGAAGGCTCTGTCACTGAAACACATTTGAGCACAGACATAAGCGAACATGTAGGAATGAAATTCAGTACAGAAGCAAGCTGGGAAGCAGTCTCGGCTTCTGTGGCAGGCTTAATGGTGGGCTCAGCACAGGCCCAGTGGCGGGCCCAGCAGCAGGCTAAGCAGCCAATGTGGGCATATAATGGGCATAGTCTCTAATGTAATCATTGTCTTTATCATGACATAAAAGCTCCTCTTTAAGCAGTGGTTTAACATAACACAAAGTAGCAGTATTATTAACCAAAGTTCCAGCATCACGCAGAGGTTCATTGCCAAACGAAGTGACAGTCTCGCCAAATTTAGTTATAGTTATAGTTATTGTTATTGTTCTTTTGTTCTTGTTACTTTGATAGCTTATACACATTTTTGGACAGTCGTACTAAGCATTTCACTACATATTGTACTGTGTATAATTTGTATGTGACAAATAAAAAATTTGAATTTGAAATAAGGGTTCAGAAAGTCACAAGAGCTCATTATCATATAAAGCTTCATTTTGCAAAAAAGTAACATAGTTAAACAAAGTATTTTCTACTACACCCATTAGTTCGTACTCATAATGCTCGGAGTCTTTGCACAACATCTATAGTCGTAGAACATGCTCGGGAGAGATCATACACAGAATGGCAATATCAAACTCATTGTCTACACCTGGTCCATGACCATCTACACATGTGCACTGTGCGTCAAGCCTGTTCGTGGATGTTGTAGTTCTTCCGCTCTCAGAAATCCGGAAATGACTGTTGCACGTATCTCCGCAGATACTGCACTGGATACAGATAGACCAGAGGAAACTGTTTCTATATGCATGAGGTTTAATTCAGTTTATATACAGTATATCTCATAATAAATTCTCTCTTCTCTGCTTAGTTTTTACATCACCATGTTATCCACCCATGACACTCAAGACCTGTCTCTCCATCTGTAGCTGAGCAAAACAGAATGTAATTAGATTCTTGAGTTGTTGATAACAGCCTGTTGTAAGGTCTTTATTGAATAAATATTGATTTCCTTTGTTTATTTCACAGGATAAATAAGGCTCCAATTGGCAGGCTGGGAATAATTTTGTTTATATTGGGAGAAAGACAAGACTAACTTGCTGGTGATTGCTTGGATTAATTATCACACTTAAACTGCAAACAGAGACATGAATACACCCGGCTGCTTATCAGAACAGCATGAGATTGTGAAGAAACATGAAGAAAATACACCAGGATGTTTTTAGTGTTTTTAGTTTTCTTCCTCCCCATAGAAGGTCTTAAAGAAAAGGACTATACTCCATTACATTAAAGATTTAACCTTAAAGTGTACAGTGAATTGTAATTACTAGCTTCAGTGGGTATAGAAAAGAATCACATCCTTAAAAATATTCACATTTTGTTGCCTTGCTCCAAAATATTTTTTCAGCTGTATTTACTCAATACAACTTAAAACAGCCAAGTGAAAGACATAATTGCAAAAGTTAAATAAATAAATAAATAAATAAATAACCAAATCACTGAGATGCTTAAAGGATCACCCCCTGTGCCTTTGCTTTGATTACAGCCTGTCGGGATACTTCTATACTTTGCCCATTTGGGCAGACATTAGACATCATTCCGAGTGGATAATGCTTGAATCAAAATGGCTGACTTACAGTTTGTAATGGTCAATTGGAGTATTCAGAGCTCATTTGAATGGGTCTGTCATGGTAAAAAACTAAAACAATTTTTTGGGATTTATATATTCCTACTTTCCACATACTATATACTAAAACTCTGAAAGCTGTTTAAAGATACACCTTCACACAGCTATGCACCTGCTCATACATGTCCTTTGTGATTTTAAAAATGTAAAGAATAAACTATAAAATCTAATTTTACTAATCTAATTTAACTTCCAGAGTTCACTCAGCCTCTGGCATGGTTAAAATAAGTTAAAAAAAAAATAAAAACTTTTTTTATAGTTTGCTTTTCTTTACATTTTTGTACTAAAAGGCTGAATGGGTTTAAAACACATCATTACCAAACATGCTTAAGCTAACGGAATGGAGCACACACTGCTCACCTGCCCAAGTCTGTCATGGTTAAAATACGTTAAAATAAAACATTGAAATTATGTTAGAGTTGCTCTGCTGAGCCAACAACTTCACCTGCCTGTCATGGTTAAATAATGGTAAATAAATTATAAAAATGTCATTTTACTTTACTGTTCTTTGCTTCAATATAGTATTGACAAAAACTTTGAAAGACACACAGCGTTTATGCACCTGATCGCAGAGCTCAGCTTATAGCTGACCTGCATTTGCCATGCATTTGCCATGCTTAAGATACATAAAAATCTTGTTGTAGTGTGCTTTTTTGCTTACATTCCTGTTTAGTATATACCAAAGCAATTGCAAAGTAATAGAATAATTATAAAATAATAAACAAAGTGCAAAGCTTACGGCTGCATGAATACTCAATATAGAAATTCTGGAAAACATTTCTTTTGTGTCCTTAAACCAACTGATAACACAAAATCGGGGTTGGCAAAACGTTCACTGCATAAATTAGGCAGAGGTCACACTCTGAAAATGTTTTCATTTGCACGGAATTCAGTAGCATATGATAACCACTCCGCTATCAGCCTGCAAACCTGTTATCAATGTAATCTTCAGGCTGATCTGATATTTATGTCTAAAACCGGACACTGTTCCTAATGAATTTCATCACAAAAAGGCAAAGAATGACAACAAACAAGAACAGCGCCATCCCACCTGTTCATGATCTCCCCTAATCACTGGCACTCACACACACAAACACACTGCGTATTGCTCTGTGACTCTTTTATGATGCACCAAGCCTTTATATTCATGTTCATTCTCATTTATGGTATTGACCTATTTTCTGGTTATTTGCATTATATGGAGATTTTTGCCTGTGCCAATGATATTCCTGACTGCCATTGCTTAAGGGTGTTTCTAGATTCGCCTGTTCTATCCCTGTTTGTATGTGAACTCAACCTAGCTGTGGATTACGTTTTCTGTTTTCTGCTTTCTGCGATTGCATCCCATTGTTTACAGTGCCTTGCAAAAGTATTCACCCCCCTTGGCTTTTTACCTATTTTGTTACATTAAAACCTGTAATTTAATTTTTTTTTTATCTGAATTTTATGTGATGGATCTGCACAAAATAGTCTTAAGTTGGTGAAGTGAAATGAGAAAAATATATAAAAAATAATTTTTAAAAATAAAAATCTGAAAATTGGCATGTGCATATGTATTCACCCCCTTTGCTATGCAGCCCCTTAAACGTTCTGGTGCAACCAATTACCTTCAGAAGTCACATAATTAGTGAAATGAAGTCCACCTGTGTGCAATCTAAGTGTCACATGATCTGTCAGTATAAACACACCTTTTCTAAAAGGCCCCAAAGTCTGCAACTCCACTAAGCAAGAGTCATCACACCATGAAGACCAAGGAGCCCTCCAAACACGTCAGGGATAAAGTTGTTGAGAAGTACAAGTCCGGGTTGGGTTATAAAAAAAATCCAAATCTTTGATGATCCCCCAGAGCACCATTAAATTAATCATCTTCAAATGGAAAAAGCATGGTACCACAACAAATATGCCAAGAGAGGGCCGCCCACCAAAACTCACAGATCGGGCAAGGAGGGCATTAATCAGAGAGGCAGCACAGAGACCAAAGGTAACCCTGCAGGAGCTGCAGGGTTCCACATCAGAGACAGGTGTATCTGTGCATGGGACCTCAATGAGCCGTACACTCCATAGAGCTGGGCTTTATGAAAGAGTGGCCAGAAAAAAGATATTACTTAGTGTTAAAAATAAAAATGAGTTTGCCGAAAGGCATGTGGGCGACTCCCCAAATGTATGGAGAAAGGTGCTCTGGTCAGATGAGACTAAAATTAAACTTTTCGGCCACCAAGGAAGACACTATGTCTGGCGCAAACCCAACACATCCCATCGCCCCAAGAACACCATCATGTTGTGGGGATGTTTTTCAGCAGTAGGAACTGGGAAACTGATCCGAGTTGAGGGAAAGATGGATGGTGCTAAATACAGGGATATTCTTGAGCTGCCTGTGATTTGAGACTGGGACGGAGGTTCACTTTCCAGCAGGACAATGATCCGAAGCATACTGCTAAAGCAACACAAAGAGTGGTTTAAAGGGAAAAACAAAGAGTGGTTTAAGGGGAAACATTTAAATCTGTTGGAATGGCCTAGTCAAAGCCAAAACCTCAATTTACAGTGGCAAGATGTGGCAAGCTCATAAGGACTTAGCCAAAGTAACTTGCAGCTGTAATTGCTGCAAAAGATGGCTCAACAAAGTACTGACTTTAGGGGGGTGAATAGTTATGCACACTGAAGTTTTCTGTTATTTTGTTCCCATTTGTTATTTGCTTCACAATAAATAAAAAAAAATCACATCTTCAAAGTTGTAGGCATGTTCTGTAAATTAAATGATGCAAACCTTCAAACAATCCATTTCAATTCCAGGTTGTGAGTCAACAAAACATGAAAAATGCCAAGGGGTGAAAACTTTTGCAAGGCACTGTACCTGGTTGATTTATTTATGACAATTGATATGTATACACACCTTGTTTTATAAAAAAAAAATAATACTAATAATTCCTTGTAACAGTATAGTGGTCTATAAAGTACACTGCTCAAAAAAATAAAGGGAACACTTAAACAACACAATGTAACTCCAAGTCAATCACACTTCTGTGAAAT